>JAULUF010000032.1:6002500-6567500 GCA_031834385.1 Semotilus atromaculatus | reverse complement strand
TTTTATTCTAATAAATGTAATTTTGTGTCCATTATTTGATACATTTTCATTCAAACGTTTTTTCTAATGTGCTCCTAAATTGCTTAAATTACGAACATGTTTGTGTAAAAAGAAAATTAAACCTACTAAATATATACACACACACACACACACACACACACGCGCACACACACACACACACACACAATCAGGAATAACACTTTCAGTTGGGAACCTGTTCGTGTGTGTGTGTGTGTGTGTGTGTGTTTGTTTCTATTGCTCACACATCACAGGCAAGCAGGGCTTGGCACTGGTTTCTTATGCTAATGTGCTATTGTGTTTTCCTCCTTGCAAGACAAGCTGTTACTTACTGCCTGTACGTGTGTGTGAGTGTGTACTGTGTATGCGTCTCTTCTAGCTCATTCAAATGAGTGTCACGTTATGCTGTTGAAATCTGATCTTCTGTGGACTGTAAAGGGAAATGAAGCTTCTCTCTGTTTCTCTTTGTAGAAGTTTCAGAGGCGTTGAGTCTTCTGTGCAAGTCTGTCTGCTGTGTGTGTGTGTGTGTGTGTGTGGGGCGTGTGCATTCAGTGTTGACACTGCTCAGATCTTGTTTAATTTAGGTGTTAACGAGAGAGAAATGTTGTGTGTGTGTGATGCGAAGACAGCAGTTTAAAGCTCCTTGCTCCTATGCAGCTGTAAACCCATACACTAGCACATCACCTTTGGTTTTCAGAGGAACACATGATTAATATTCAGTAGATATCGGCATAAAAAAATCTATATCAGAACAAGTGGATGCTTGGTTCTGAATATATAAATAAATAAATGGTACTGAATAGTATATATTACTAATAATGACTGGGTGTCAATGTCATCACTGTACTTTACTGGTATTGACTGGTTTGGTACTATGACAACCATTGTATTTGTAGCAAGTAAATTATAATTTTTTTTGCGTGTTTTTTTCCAATCACTTAGACATTTTTAGTTTGTAATGGACCAGGTGTGAAGCTGCTAGAAGTCTGGCTCTGTGGGACTAGTGTCGCTGCTAGTGTCAGTCGTCTGTGTGAACGTCTCTCTCCGTCTGCGTCTGCAGGAGGAGGCTGAGCGATGAATAAGCTACGGCAGAGCTTCCGGCGAAAGAAAGACGTTTACGTGCCCGAGTCCAGCCGGCCGCACCAGTGGCAGACAGACGAGGAGGCCGTGCGGGGGGGCAAATGCAGCTTCGCTGTGAAGGTAATGAACACACACACACCTGTGCTCAAGCACCTGCAGCTGTATATTATATTTTCATATAAAAACATTTTACATTTTCTAAGACATTCGTTGACATTCTGTAAAATTGACTAGGGTTGTCAATATTAAAGGAGCCGTATGTAAGAAATTTATTTCAATTATTCATACATTTTCCCTGATATGTCACTAGACATTAAGAAATCATGTTCATTTCAAATACTTATATCACTGACAACAGTAGTCCGGCCAGGATATTGTCATTTAAAAAGTGAAGTTGCAGCCCTCAACTGATGTTGATGTTGTCATGTTGTGTTTTGGTCTGATGCTCCACCCTCCACCAATCCACCAATCACGGAGTCAGTAGTGTTGCGGCGTCCGGGTTGCCAGCTCTGCTCTAGTTCCCACAGCTGCAGATAATAACGTGTCGTAATCGGATCCTGCAGCATATCTGGCAACCTCGAGTCAGTAATTTGAAAGTGATTGCAGTACCAGTTTTGGCCACAATCTTACATACTGCTCCTTTAATGCGTTAATGCCATGCAATAAATTGTTTCAGTTTAATGCGTTAAAAATATTGATTCTCTCCTTCTTTGGCTAGCGTTACATTATACAGTATGATCACGCTCTTATTCATGTTAATGCTTTTAAACTATTCGAGCGCGATAAGACTCAAAAGAGAACGCAGTGCAGTACTGGCGCGCGTCTGTGAATCTCCTGTCTGTGTGAGACAGACACCACACACACACACACACACACACACACACACACACACACACACCCTTCCACAGAGAGAGTAACCTGAAATCAAAGACTAGTGCATGTCTCCAAATTCTGACTGTCACTGCTTTTTTTCCACACATTTTTCACCTCTGTTTTTAGGCTGGTTTATTATTGTACCATAAGGTCACAGTAAATCGGTGGCCTCTGACGGGTGTGTGTGTGTGTGTGTGTGTTCTGTTGTCATGTCCTAGTTTCACTATCCTCATCAGAGCTCTTATTTCTCCACCTGCTGATCATAAATATACTCCATACATCTCAGTGTGTGTGTATAAAGCAGTGAGTCAGTTTTTTTTTGGCTTGTGCTTTTGTTCAGTTGAGGTGCTTTTTCAGGAGAATGACATCCAGTGTGAATTGGTTGTTTAAATGCATAAAATAACCTTTTCTAATAAAAAAAGGTTTTGGAGTCCTCCTTAAAGGAATAGTTCACCCAAAAATGAAAATGACCTGATTATATACTCACCCGACAGGCCATGCTAGATGACTTTCTTTCTTCAGCCGAATAGAAGTGAAGGTTTTGGAGGACAAAAGATGTTACTCCATCTAATGCCAGTGAACGGTGCTCAGCATCTGCAGGACTTTCTTTATAATTCTCGGATTAGTTTATGATGAAATTGTGTAGTTTTGCACATCCTTAGCATTAATCAGTTCATATTGGATGTCTTGATAATAAGATCTGTGTTAAAAGCAGATGTAGGCAAAGCTGAGGAACAACAGTCGTACAGTTCTGAGCTCTTGTATATTAGCGGCGCATTTTTCTCAGTTTTACAAGCCACTGAAAATGTCAATGGAAATCTAATAAACAATAACCCCAGGATGTGTGTTGTAAACCATTGAAAAGAATTCCATTATTTCTAACTTAATGATTGAATATTATAACTGTAAAATGAAGCATGTGTTTTAGGATATTATGATTTTGTGAGATTTCTGTGATTGATCACATCACCCCCCCTCTCAAATATCTCATTCTCAATACTTTAGTGCAGTTGCTATACATAATATACTGTACAATTTAAGTAATATTTTATTATAATTGTTTTGCAAAAAACATTTTTGCTTGTAAAATATTTTCTTTTCATTTCTGTTTGACGTATATGACATGGATATCTTTGAAATGTTTTTGTAGCACGTCTTTCTCTGTCTTTCTGATACCTGGCTATTAACACACATGAAAGTGTCTGATGACCAGTTCACATCAAGGTTCAGTCGTGTTGAGGACACACTTCTGACTGCGTGAGAAGACGAGCTCTGTGAATAACTGTGCCCATTTCCCAGCTAAATTACCACTGTTCTTTTACAGGCACTGGGAAACGGCTGTTCTCGTGGTTATAGACAGCAGGTTTTCTCATTCATGCTCAATAACCGGTTCAGAGTCATGTTATAAGTCGGGATGTGCGCAACAACTAATTTCATTAACGTTTTTAACGGAAATATTGCAACCGACTCGTCGACTAGTGTAACACACCCCCCTTAGACAGTGTGTTGTATTTGAAATAAGACTAAATCTATGAACAGTCAAATATTATACTGTCTGAATGCCACTGAAAATAATAATAATAATTCATTACAATTATATAGCGCTTTTCTCGGGACTCAAAGTGCTTTACATGGAAGGGGGGGAATCTCCTGAACCACCACCAGTGTGGATGATGTGGATTCACATAAGCAACGTTGGCCATTATAGACATATTTATTCATATCAATATAGGACCAATAAGTTCAAACCCAATATAAACAGATTTCCTCAACCACTTTGGCAAGCACTTGTGTGTCCGGGATTGAATGCCCTTCTCCTGTACGAGAAGTCTCTGTTCACTTGGCGGCGGCAAAATCGCAAGAAAGTCTTGTCGTGTACTGACAACTACACTTAACCGTATTCTCTTCGTTAGGATGCTGATATAACAACTGTTCAAGTAAGTTTCATTCATAAGATTTCTCCTTTAATCTGACATAACATTTCATACCGTATTGTCCTCATAACTGATAGTATAACATGCCTATAAGCAAGCTTAATTGTTTATACTATGACAGAAGAAAACGGAAAAGTTGTGTGTAGGCTTTGGAAATACAAAACCTGAGGTAAAATGAAATGTATTTGTTTTCCGCTCCAGATATACACTTTTTAAAATAATATATTAATTTTGAAATGTAACATTAACATGACTAATTTAAACGATAGCATTGGTAAAATTATAAAGCAAAACATTAAATGTGCACGTATTTCCACGTCGACTAGCACCAGTATCGTACCAGTAATAGTCTCACACTTCCCTTTTTTTTTTCCTCCTTGAGTTGAGCAGCATATTCTCCATATTCATGTATCATACTACATGAGCAATAAAAGCCTGATGTATAAAATATGATACTCCAAAAAAAAAAAAGCAAAAAAAAACATGCCATTTTTGTTTAAATGTTCAAGTTCAAGAGTATTTTTTCGTATGTCAACCTTTAACAGGGTTATTAAACAGGTGCACGCCTCTGCTGTCACAAACTGACAATAGCCAAGCAGCTTCTGTGTGTTTGACTAGGGAAGGGGAAGGACTTCCTCTCAGCAACAATAGCTGTCCGCCTCAGCCTGACCTCAGCCGCCCGGGACGCTTGTGGGCGAGACGCAGGGACGTCTTCTACGAGAGGGGTCTGTCGTGGGCAAATGTTTGAGTGTCAGTGGCCACCGGGGATTAGATGGGTCTATGTGACCTCTTCCTGGTGGGACCATAGACTGTAAAAAAAGATGGACGACGCCCCTTCACTCCCTTCCATTGCTGAAAAGTGAAGACCTAATATGGCGCTGACATCTTGCGCAGATCTGGGACCTGCTTCTGCGCAGTAGTGAACGTGTCAAACGAGACGCGATATCAAGGTCCCGCCCTCACTCCTGCAGAAACGGTTACTACAAAGTTTACTGTGTGAAATAAACAGTTATGGACATGTAGAAATTAAAGTTGAAGCTCCAATCTCCTCCTGAAAATACCCCAAAAAGTCTGTTGGTGCCTCAGTGACTACTTCGTTTAGAGAAGCTGTCAATCACAGCTGTCAATCATGCCGTCACATTCCCGTTTTTATACCCTCAAATAACTAAGACCAAACTAATTTAAAAAAACAAACACTTACATTTAAATACGTGTGATAAAAACTACCTAAAATGACAGAAAACATCATTGGAATTGTTTTTTTTGAAATTAATATAATTGTTTAGTTTCCATCTTGTCCCATTAGACTTCATGGGGAGGGCAGGGTTTATGAGCTATACTGGGACAAGCCACCTGGGGACAATCGAGACTTTTCAGGAATTGGTTGGAACAGGAAATACTGAGTTACACGTCGTTTTCAAAGCTAAACTACTGTTTGTCTGTGTGTCTCTAGTATCTGGGGCACGTGGAGGTCGATGAGTCTCGTGGCATGCACATCTGTGAAGAAGCCGTCAAGAAATTGAAGACGGTAGGTGTACGAACGCACACAGATCTTCAGTTAGAAACACAAGACTTCCTTCATCTCCTCTTCATCACCTTAACAATCTCCTCAGTCCATGTCTGTTCTCCTCCAATCACATCTCTTACCCTGCAGTCGACACCAATGATCTATTTAAAGTGTGTCTGTCTGTCTTCTGCTGTTCTCTCCCCTTTCCGGCGGTCTCGCTCATGTTATCATGCATCAGTTAAAAGATGGCTGCAATTTTGTCATAATGTCAATTAACTCGTCACTAGCTACATTTACAATAGGCACTTTTAATGGAAGTACTGTACTGTAGATAGGAGCAGATAATAAATGTTAAAGTCCCCCTGTGTTTAAAAATCAAGCTTTTATTGTAGTTTATATTATGTTTTTAATATGCTTTAAAACAAACCATGTGTAAAGTCATAAGTCGACACCATTGCTGAGTATTTTCTCCTTAAAACTGCAGTGAACCAAAGACAGTCTCACACACACACGGTGTGAAATCGCTGGTGTTTCTGACGTCACAAACTACCTTGTAACCAATCAGATCAACGTGTGATCGTCAACCAGTGGATCTCTGAGCTGAGTGAGTGAGTGGAGGCGGGGCTCATTCGCATATTCATAGAACCGCGTATACTAACTGAGGCAAGGGTGTCGAGTGTAGATTCAACCCTATTTTAAGGCATGAAGAATGTTTTTAAACGAAAAAGACGTATAAATATGTAATTTTGGTGATCAAAGATGAGTTTGAAGGGATACAATTATTGACTACAGTCTACGGGGGACTTTAAAATAAACATTATTTAAGACAAGTATATCTGCAAGAATTAAATATCATTCATGTTAATATAAGACTATTGGAAACAATTGCTTAGTTGTTAAGTTTTTATCATTAATCATTAAAAAAAAGTATTACTTTTATTCAGTAAGGATTTAAATAGATGAGTGACAGTAGACTTTTACATCTTTGCGAAAATATTCTGTTTTAAATTAATGCCATTCTTTTCTGTTTTCACAAAAATCATTAAGTTTTCAACATCGCTAATAATCAGAAATGTTACTTTAGCATCAAATCATCATATTAGACTGATTTCTAAAGGATCATGTGACACTGAAGACTGGAGTAATGATGCTGAACATTCCTTTGATCACAGGAATAACTTTACATTTTAAAGTTTTTTTTTGTTTTGTTTGACCATTATTTTAAATTGTAATAATAGTTCACAATTACTGTTTTTACTGTATTTTTTCTCTTAAATAAATGCAGCCTTGGTGAGCAGAAGAGACTTTAAAACAAAAACATTAAAACATCTTACTGACCCCAAACTTTTCTTGTATATATATACGTTTTTGGCCAATAATCATAAAGTAAAGTAATCACTGTAAAGCCCTGTATCGCTCTCCCAAACCATCAGAATAATCTGCATTTCCACTGTCTTGACTGCTGAGCGAGGGGGTTACGTTACTACATAACCTGCCCACAAACCTGTCACAATAGTCTTTGTTTACGAGTTTTTCCAGTTTTGATAGCATACTTAACGTTCAATGCAGCATTAGTGTCATCATGAGCGTCACATTTGCAGAATGAAATCATTTAATTACAGTACAGCATTGTTGATTAAGTACAGCATTGTTGATTTGAATGGGAGTGATGTGGTTTTGTGACTTGTTTTGTGAACACGTTATCCCGAACGCTTCCACATTGGGCTCCAGCACCGAGTCAGCAGAACGGGTATCTTATGATTTCCTTAAACCGCAACACGTAAGCTCACAGTCCAGCAGGAGAAGCACAGGCGTGAGTTTCCGGTCTCGGCAGCGTCCAGCGGAAGACATTCCATTCTTCAGGGAAAAGGAAATCCACTGTGTCTATTTCCCGCATTGACAAGGCCTCAGACGCCTCCGCCCAGGTTTAGCTCAGGGGAAAATAGTTGCGATGTTTGTCACTTTCCACTTGACGGCTTGCTCTGAGTAATTGCGTATCTTCTCAGTCTGACCTTCTGTTTAATCACATTTCACATTAGTGCTTCAGGTCGGAGGATGAGGGCTGCTTATCGAAGGCCATCCTTTTCTGTGAGGTTTAATTGAGGAAGTGGCTATAGAACTAGTCTCTTTCTCACACTATTTAAATGCAATTTTTTTTACTTACATTTTAATTTCACGAAGTCTGTCAAAGAAAAGGTCTTGCTTTTTTCAATGCGGTCAATAGAAACGAAGGTTCAGAGTTCACAGATGTCTGCATGCTCTGTGAATAAACTCCCACTCGTCTGGGAATTCTGGCGTAGTCTCTCATACAGCTGCTTTCACAGAGAGTTATAAAAGAAAAGTTCAACTAGGAATGAAAATTGTCATTTACTCTACTCATGTTTTTAAAATCCACATATTCTGACTAAAATTCAGAAATTAAAGGTTCAGTAAGCAATTTCTGAAAAATGCTGTTGAAAGTGGATTGGAGTGAGCGCCACAACACACTTGTGGCCAATCAGCAGTAAGGGGCGTGTCCACTCATGATGGGGAGGAGAGTGAGCCAATCAGCAGCAGAGGGGTGTGTCCACTCATGATGGGGGAGGAGACAATGAGCCAATCAACAGTAGAGGGGTGTGTCCACTCATGATGAGGGAGGAGAGAATGAGCCAATCAGCAGTAGAGGGCATGTCCACTCATTATGGGGAGGAGAGAGTGAGCCAATCAGCAGTAGGGGGTGTGTCCACTCATGATGGGGGAGGAGAGAATGAGCCTATCAGCAGTAGAGGGCATGTCTACTCATTATGGGGGAGGAGAGAGTGAGCCAATCAACAGTAGAGGGGTGTGTCCACTCATGATGAGGGAGGAGAGAATGAGCCAATCAGCAGTAGAGGGCATGTCCACTCATTATGGGGAGGAGAGAGTGAGCCAATCAGCAGTAGGGGGTGTGTCCACTCATGATGGGGGAGGAGAGAATGAGCCAATCAGCAGTAGAGGGCATGTCCACTCATTATGGGGAGGAGAGAGTGAGCCAATCAGCAGTAGGGGGTGTGTCCACTCATGATGGGGGAGGAGAGAGTGAGCCAATCAGCAGTAGGGGGCGTGTCCACTCATGATGGGGGAGGAGAGAGTGAGCCAATCAGCAGTGAGGGGTGTGTCCACTCATAATAGGGGACGAGGGAGAGTGAGCCAATCAGCAGTAGGGGGCATGTCCACTCATGATGGGGGAGGAGAGAGTGAGCCAATCAGCAGTAAGGGGTGTGTCCACTCATAATAGGGGACGAGGGAGAGTGAGCCAATCAGCAGTGAGGGGTGTGTCCACTCATAATGGGGGACGAGGGAGAGTGAGCCAATCAGCAGTAAGGGGTGTGTCCACTCATGATGGGGGACGAGGGAGTGAGCCAATCAGCAGTAAGGGGTGTGTCCACTCATGATGGGGAGGAGAGAGTGAGCCAATCAGCAGTGAGGGGTGTGTCCACTCATAATGGGGGACGAGGGAGAGTGAGCCAATCAGCAGTAAGGGGCGTGTCCACTCATGATGGGGGAGGAGTGAGAGTGAGCCAATCAGCAGTGAGGGGCGTATCCACTCATGAGAGAGTTAGTGAGAGTGAGCCAATCAGCAGTGAGGGGCGTATCCACTCATGATGAGGGAGAGCAAGAGGGAGATTTGAAGAGAGATGGCTAAGAGACATTACAAAAGAGAAAAGTTCAGAGGAATATCACTGAGAAGGATTATGATCAGGTAAGAACTTTAGGATTTTTTGATCTTTACACAAGATCTTCGCTTTACACACAGCATCTTCGCTTTATTTTTCGCAAAGCTTTATTGTGCTTTGCTTCTGCTATCATAAAAGAGACATTATTCACTCTTGCATTGCTTGTTCATGCATTTTGGGGGCGGAGCAATGAAGGGAGGGTGTTTATTTGGGTTGATTTCAGATATCACTTACTGCACCTTTAAAGAAAGCTCTAGGTTTGATTGTAGTGTTAAATGTTGTGATTTATATATATTTGACTCAATTATTAGTCATGATTATTCTTATTACTACTACAAAAAAAAAGAAATATTACTATTATAATATTTCACTATAGAATAAAAAAACAAGCATTTAAGAATAATAATACAATAATAATTTAATTTACTGTACAACTGTAAAATTGCAATACTAATATTTGCAGCTGACTTAATTGTTCATTTTCAAACTTTAAATCATCGAGCTTTCATTTTGGTGAAAAACCGCACTTTTTTTTCTTTCTTTTTATTCTTTTTATTTTTTTATAAGCACTTCTCATTACAAGTATGTGATGGTGTTTGGTGCATGTTTTGTTCTTAAATGCTTGTTGAAGTGACTCAGAAATTGAGTTAATGTGGAAGCGAGTCGCTCTGAGACGCTGAAAACACCAGTGGGTCATGAACTGCTCGCGTGCAAATGAACACAGTGCAGCGCTTCAAACACGCAACACATATATTTATATCATTTAATCACAGCCTTTGCGGGCACCATATTGCCATTTCGGCTTCATGTCAAATAATCTTGCAACCCTAGTCTGAGTGTTATGCCTAAGATTTAAAGAGGCAGCTTTAACATACAAGTCATCTCTCATGACCCTGTAACCTACTCAAACCCTCGTCAGACAGTCCAAACCTCATTATCTCCACAACTAATCAACACTAAATAAGTTACCATCACTGTAACCCGGAGCACGAAATCAAGTGGCTTTAAAAGGAGGTGTGTGTGTGTGTGTGTGTTTCTAACCCATAATGTGATTTTCCTCTCACTGGAAGCCTGCCACCGGTATCCAGGAACTGCATGTGTCTCTGCAGAGGCTCATCTTTATTAATATCACCCACTTGTGTGTATTGTTTTTCATTTCTGTGTTAGCCCAACATCCTCCAGATGGCGCTCTCATTCATGATGATAAACGTGCTTCACATGTTTGAAGGCTTGTGTCTGGCATGTGAAGATCTAATCCCTATAATGTCCCTAATGTCTGCATTTGGTGACTGTAATAATAAAATCAAAATCATATTTATTTTAAAGACTAATTACATTTTACATTTAATGGAATAATGTAATTACTTAAGAGACTTTGGGATCTCATAAGTGAGTGAATTTAAGCGCTCTATATAGGCAGCCAGTCTCTTTTTATACAATTTTCTTACTGTGATCATCACAATGCATATTAGGATGACGGATCCATGAAGCGATAAGTCCTTCGATTTTATATTTTGTGTTAGAAGCTGGTTGATGGTTTGTCATGAGGCTGTATCTTGCTAGGCTTTGTAACTAAACTCTTATCCCAGGTTTAACCTTGAGGTTTCAGAAGAATGAGAGCATGCACACACACTTCCGCACTGATTCTAGTCTCTCTGTTTGTGTTTGCTGATGATCTTTGACCTCTTGAAGTTGGAATTCAGGGGAAGGACATTAGCGTTACGCCATCGGACGCACCCTTTCAGTTCAATGATTAAGCCATTCATGTTGGCGCTCGTTTTCTCCTCTAAGCTTCTGTTGTAAACTACTTTGTTACATCCTGTTTTCTGCAGACCTTGATGGAAATAAATGTCGTGATGTTATTTCCATCAAGAGGTGCATACATTTTTGGTTAAGATAGTATTGACAATGCAAGAGTAGAGTAAAAGAATCCCTAAGACTTTCAACTCGATTTCATGCTCCTCCCAACCATTCTTGCACAATCTGAATCTTGACATTTTCATCCTGTAATATGGCATATGGTTGTAGGAATTGAAATGAAAAGCCACTCACTCCATCAATTAGAGTTAGAAGAACTGTTGCCAAACTTAAAACATGCTAGAAACATAATAATCACTACAATAATGATAGTCATAAACTCTTAAGTATTTGACTACTTGAATCCAAACAGCAACTTTTTTTGGCCGGACAGTGTATTCTTAGAACTAACCAATGCTGTTGAACAGACCACAGTGTTCAGGGCTGGTTATGTAGGAACTGTTATGACAACTGTTCTCAAAACAGTGGAAATGCAGGCTGATTCTGGGAGAGGATTGCAGATTTCAGTCAATTTTTCTCTCCTTTATTGTTTCCTGTTTCTATTTATGTCCAGATCTTGTATTTATGTCTGTCTACGGTCTGCATGTTCTCTGCTCAGTATCTCTAGCGTCAGTGTGGCAGTTCATATCCATGAAACTCCAGCCCTCCTCCATCTGTTTACATATGTTCTGATGTCAATGCATTATGATGTTCTCTTTTTCTAAGCAGGTTTGTTCACATGTGCCATTAAGAGCGTCTTGATCCTCTCTCACCCCTTAAACCTCTTTTCTAACCCAATGAGCATCGCTTTCCTTCTATGGCTGTGTATGAACGTGTCAAATGCTCTTCATCATAATCATAACTTTAACTTTCCTTAACATGTAGCCTCCACCTCTTTCTGTGAAACACTTAACTGAAGATCAGTATGGTTATGGTGTCACGATTACTTGAACTGAAATCCAAACCTCAGTTATGGGACATGAGGTCAGTGTAGATGAGGAGGCCAATGGTGCACTTCTTGTTTCACAAAGGCCACATACACACGGCAAAGTTTAGGGTATCCCGGATGCATTGATGAAGCACACAACATACAGCAGTCGGTCTTTCTTCTCCTTTAATGATAACCACTGCAACGTTTTGAGTCACGTAAATTCATCTGTTAACAAGTCATCTGAGTCACCTGTAAACCACAAACATGATGCGAGCAGTTTGTGAATACAGTTGTTGATGCTAGTTGTCATATCTATAAGTAACCAAACTCAGTAGAGAACAGGAAATAAAATAAAAAATCTATTTTGTTATTTACTAGTTAGTTGTTGTTTTTTTTAAATGTGTCTATAAGTAGTTTTTTGTTAATACATAATGACAAATAGCTGAAATAAAATAAGTTATTTTTTAGATCTTATTTTCATTCAGTTAGCATTTATTTTATTTAAGTAGAGATGAAGATTTCATATCACGATTATAGTGACCAAAATGATCTCGGTTATCAGTATTATCAAGGTGTTTATGCTAAAATGTGCTGGAAATGTTCATAAAGTACTGATACCCAAAGCTGAAATCATTTAGCCACATTTATATTGAAAACCAACAAATAATAAAAATAAATTAGAAGCACTTTTGTTCGCATAAACATTAAAATAATGATGTTGAAAACAACGACAGCCGTATTTGAGGTGAACAAAATACTTACAACATAACGTTTATCTACGACATGTTCAAATACAATTTTACAAAATGATAAACCTCACATTTCAGCCGTTATCATTCTGACCCTTTTCTTAAAAAACTGTTTAAAGGATTCTGGGTATTTTATCATCTCTGTAAATAATTCTATATGCCTTGTCGTACGAATAGTTTTTGATTTTAGAATGCACATCAGATTATTTTCCATCAATTGGTTAAAATGTACTACTATGCATAAAAATCCAGCCCAATTTTCAGGGGCAGAATAAAAAGTGCCCTCTCTCTGGCAGTAGGTGGCGTTCTCTGTGCACTTATAAACTACTTGTATATTACTTTATTAGGCAGTACACAGACATAAGATGAAGACAGTCCGTTCCCTTCAGATGCATTCATACGATCTTATAATCACTCAGCACTCGACTGTAAATATTGTACAAGTTTGTAGAGGTTGTAATACTTCACTGCCTTCCACACAGAATGAAACCTAAGCTGCATGCTGTTGCTTTACTTTGTTTAACGCTGGCCATAATTTACCATATAGTTCTCAAACCGTGGTAATCAAATACGGTTAAATTAAAATATGACATGGTAATGCTAACCGCCAAGGACACCTGTAACCGTTTTTTAACCTTTTTTTTTATTGGTTTTAGTTAACAATTAGTTAACAATTATAGCTCTAGTGTGTATGTGGCCATAGAGGGATTTTGGAAACCTTCACCGATCTGGGATGTGTGTATGGGATCGGTGAACACCGGAGCCGAGATGTGGCACTTCTGATGGACACTCTTGAGGTCATCAGAAGCAATCCTAATGAACTACTGCTCTGCTGCAATCACTAACACGATAACATGATTTCGTTTAGAGGATTAGTTCACACGAAACAAGGAGAAATCTGTCATGATTTACTCACTCTCACTCAAACCTGCTTTTTTTTCTTATGTGAAACACAAAAGGAGATATTTACTAATTTGTTCATGCTGCTCTTTTCCATGCAAAGACATTGAATGTAAACAAAAGCTGTTGAACTCCAGAAAACGGTAAAAACTAAGTAATGTGACTCTTAGGGCTGCAAGATAATGGTTAAACGAATCATAATTATTTAGCTAAAATTATAATCACGATTGTTCTCACTTGAGATTTTTTTTTTTTATATACATTTTATCAGATTTATTGCTCTTTGGCATAAGCTGCGCATATAGACCTATGAAACTAAACAATGTAGATTTACATTTACGTTACTTTCTAAGTTGATGTGATCATCATTTCGATGACAGTCAGCACTAGTCATTGAAGTAACACTTAATATTATAAATGAGAGAGGTTAAATAATTCGTTAGTTGTTAAAAAAAAAAAAAAAACTATAGATTAATCCATTGAGAAAAAACTTTTAGTCCCAGCCTTATGGTCTACTTTTATAATTTCTTGTTTTTGTAGCTCAACAGCATTGGTCCACATTCACTGTCGCTGAATGCAAAAGATCTTAAGTGAGTAAATGACTCATTTTTCATTGCGTGCCAACTTTTCCTTGAAGAATAATGAAATAATCAAACTCACTTAGTGGAGTAATAATACTAGACCTGTAACAGCACCAATAACATCGACCTGAATCTTCACACGTGGTGAATCTGATCTCCCCTTCTTATCCTCTCCATACTTCACAACTCTGTCATTCTTAACCATCGAAAGCCCCTAAACCAGAGTCCGCCCTGACACGCACTCACAGGACATTGTGTCTCAGTTCATTTGTAACCCTCTCCTGCCTTTTCCTCCCACCAACATCCCCTTATCAACCCTCCATTCCAGGACAGTGTAAGGGGTTTTCCTTGCCATTAAAGCTTGGATGACACGCATACGTCTCCTTCCTTTAAAAATAATGGCAAGTGCGGTAGCGGAGAGATACGTAAACCTACCAACATCCGTGCCATCATGATTTTTGGAATGACGTTTTAGTCGCATAACATGGAAACGCCATCATTTCACAATAGTTTATCGACATTTTAGAAAACATTGCGAACGTTTTGCGCAAATCTGTAGTGAAAAACGCGGCTACTGTTGATTTCGACCAATAACCGAGAGGTCCACAGAGCAGAAATGAGTGTCGATTAATCATTCAAACCCCGTGAGGACTGAGGTCTTTTACCGCCACAGCAACAAATAAGTATTGCACGATTGCCTTGCTCAAGCATTCAGCTCTGTGTGTGTGTGTACTTGCATAGAGTATGTTTGTGGCTCAAACATGTGTGAATGTGTGTCCACTTTTTCCCCCTCTGATAGATTAGTTTGCTCCTAAAACATGCCTGGAGCAATAGAAGAGTGTGTGCAAAGGGGCAAACTGAGTCACAAAACTCATTTTGTTTCCTTTCGTGTAACGAAAGTGTGTGTGTGTGTGTGAGAGAAAGAGCTAATTTCTGCACTTAGGTAAGTGAACACACAGCTCCCCGAATCAGGATGTGTTTTGGTTTGAATGCTTACTTTCTGTTCTTTCTTTCTGGTTTTCGACAACATGCCTGCTTCTTCTAACACTGCTGTAACCCTCTCAAAACTCAATGTTTTTAACTTTTCTCTATTTTCAGGAGTTGTTGGTAGATGAAAGTACATTTGTGTGAAAGTCGAGGAGGGTGAAGGGCCTCAACAAGGGGGACTTGTGGGAAAATCAACTCTTTTCTCTTTTAAAGTCTCTCTTTTCCCTCCATCTCTCATTGTGTGTGTGTGTGTGTTGTGTTCACACAGGCGGGTAAGAAGGCTGTGCGTGCGGTGCTCTGGGTGTCTGCGGATGGCCTGAGGGTCGTAGATGACAAGACAAAGGTACTGAAGGACTCCAAACTGACCTGAGATGATCCACTAGATCCCACAGTACAGATGATCATAATGAAGAGCAGTTAGATGCAATCACTGAAGGAAATCATCCAAACTGGTTTTGTGAATCAGACCAGCCGATTAAATGAAAAAAAATGCAGTTCAAAAGAAGGGTTTTTTCATGAACTCGTGTGTGTCAACTTAACAATGAGAGCTAGTGCACATCAGGATTAGTATAGTTAACTAAAACTAAAACCTTTTTTTTTTTTTTTTTTTTTAAATAAAATATTTATAAAAAAAATTGTTTTGGCTAGTAAATTCCTCATTGTCATTTAGTTTAACTTGATGTTCTAAAATAACTAAAAGTGATTTTTTATTTATTTATTATTATTATTAAATAAAAACAAATGAATAAAACTTTTAACAAAAAATTCAAATGAAAGCTGAAATACAAAAATTAAAAAATATTAAAAATATATATATAAACGATAAGTATCTCAATAATACTTTTAAAAAAAAATGGGGGCGGATGTCAAGATCTAGTAAATGACAACACAAAGCTATAGGCTATAGTGTGTCTAAAAGGCTTTAGAAGACATGAAAGTCCCCCTTTGGTGAACATCAAGTTTTTAATGTAGTTTATATGTCTATGTGGTGTTTTAATATGCTTTAAGACAAACCATGTGTACATTCAACAGCATTGCTGAGTATTTTCTCCTTAAAACTGCAGTGAAACAAAGACAGTCTCACACACACGGTTTGAAATCGCTGGTGTTTCTGACGTCACAAACTACCTTGTAACCAATCAGATCAACGTGTGATCGTCAACCAGTGGATCTCTGAGCTGAGTGAGTGGAGGCGGGGCTCATTTGCATATTCATAGAACAGCGTATACTAAATGAGGCAAGAGTGTCGAATTACATTCAAGATTTTTTTTTACATTCAACATCATTTTTCAAGAAAAAACTTTTAAATTAGTTTAAAGTGATAACATTATTGACTACAGCGGGACTTTAAATATACTGACCAGTAGTTATACTTTTTACAATGCTCTTGCATCCTTTAATTCTTTGGTCCCATTCATTGAAAATGCACAGAAAAGAGTGTGTGTGTGTTATATGAAAGAGGGTTGGATCAGCATGAGGACTGGTGAATGAAGCAGTTCTGCTATATTCATGCACACTTATCATATTCATCTGTTCCTGCCTCCTGCTGGTGTGAGCCTGTCATTGCTCATCACTGCATGAAGGCCTACAGGCGAAGCACAAAAGTCCAAATCACTGCGTATGAAACCATCTGACAAACATCTCAAGTGGATAACCACAGTTCAGTTTGTTTTTATGTGATGTTTATGCATTATAATAATAATAATAATACAGCAGTCTCCTCTAGCAGTTATACTGAGCTGAACGTGTGTTGGCCTACCATCTAAAGCAAACACTGATCACTGCACAGACGTAATGAAGAAATTAAAGACACGCACTGACTTTTAAAATGCAACTTAAATAATCAAATAATCAAATAAAACTTAAATACACATTTAAAAAAAAAAGAAGTGTTTTTCCTCTTCTTTTCACCCGTGAGGAGTTTGAATCCCTGATTACAGTGTGACTGCAGATAAACTGACCTGTTCTGAAAAAGAGGCTTCATTTTTATTGGTTACAAGGCATTGCATGGATTTGCTCCAGACTATCTTTCAAAAATGCTTACAGTATATGAACCTGTAATCCTTAGAATATTTTCTTTTAATAATAGCACAAAGTATAACTAAAAGATTGGGTGACGCTCCTCGCGTCTGGAAGAACCTTCCAGAGGAAGTACACGTGCTATAAATAGTAAAAAGTCTAAATTAAAACATATTTCTTTAGTCTGGCCTTCCTGTAATATCTTATCATGCTTTTTATATACAGGTGAAACTTGAAAAATTTGAATATCGTGCAAAAGTTATAATTTTTATGATTATGGTTGACAGCTTATGAAAACCCCAAATTCAAAATCTCAGAAAATCAGAATATCACATGAAATAAAAAAAGGATTTTAAATACAGAAATGTCGGCCCTCTGAAATGTATAATCATGCATATGTATATAGTTATATATATACTAAATATATTAGTTTCACATTTTAATTAGAATTACTGAAATACATGAACTTTTGCACGACATTTCAAATTTTTCGAGTTTCATAATAATAATAATAATATATTGTCATTGCAATGATACCAAAGGCATTTATTTAACAATTCACCTGTATTTCATATGTTTTTCTTCATTTTTAGATATTGTATGGCTTTAAACTTCCTTATAAACTTGATTCTTATTCTTGTATTTGAATGGGTCTACTATCCATTGTATCTTTTTTTTTGTAAAGCACTTTGAACTGCATTGATTTGTTTGGCAAAATTTGCTTGGTTATGTGTTACAATGTTGCATTTTCTTCTTGGTTTGGTTAGTTTTTCACACAAGGCAACATTTCAAAGCATACCAAAATGTGTTTATACAAGTCACATGTGCGTAAAACGTCCTCTTATTGGTCAGAGATTCCTTTTGTGGCTTCATCCGTAGCTGTCGTGACAAAACATTGTGCGTTTGTAAAATAAAGAAAACAAACAGGATCACACTGGTTTCCTTTCCATGAAGTTTGTGGAGCGCGTCACAAAAATGTATCAACTCAGTGTATTGGCTACTAGCAAGCTCTAGCTCTCAAACAAATGCTCCAAACAAGAACATATAAATGTCATTTGTAATGACTTGCACTTTGCCTGTTTTGTTCTCAGGATCTGATTCTAGACCAGACAATAGAGAAGGTTTCCTTCTGTGCGCCGGATCGTAACTTTGAGCATGCCTTCTCCTACATCTGCAGAGACGGGACCACACGCCGCTGGATCTGCCACTGTTTCATGGCCGTCAAAGACTCGGTGAGCGCTCTCACACCCGTCAGATACGCTCATGGACGTGGTCCCGGACTCCCAGACTTATTCTGATCAAATTGGGTCTGGAAAACTAAGAACGAAAGCTTACAAGTTTACATCTTTCAAATGCAACTTGTCAAGTTGCTAGAAAAAATCTAATTGTTCTATATGTTGTTAATTGCACATAATCTTACTTCTTTGTGTTGTCATTTTTAGGAAGATTACATTTTGTGTCTAAACATTTTATGAATATCATGAAAAGTACAAAAAACATGAAATTAAATACTAAATGTATAATATATTAATATTTAAATAGTTACAATTACAAGAATAAATACCAAATCCATTGCAGTGACAACAATAGAGACTAGAATACAGCATTAAATCTGCAATAAAATGATCAGACTGCTGAAGAGCTGCTCTCATTACTTCATTTATATCACATACTACCATAAAGTCTCTTCTGCTCACCGAGGCTGCATTTATTTGTCCAAAAAACCCCCCAGTAAAAACAGCACTATTGTGAAATTACAATGTGTTACGATGTGTTACAGTTTAAAATAGATGTTTTCTATTTGAATATATTTTCAAATGTATTTTATCCCTGTGATGCAAAGCTGAATTTTCTGCAGTTTCTTACTACTATCCTTGTTATCATTTCTTATTATTTTCAGTTGTGCTGTTTAATATTTTTGAGTTAACTATGAAGCATTATTTTTCCAGATTCTTTGATGAATAGAAAGTTCTAGCAGCATTATGTAAAAATATAAATCGTTTGTAACATTATAAATGTCTTTACAGTCACTTTTGGTCAATGTAATGACCTTCAGAAATCATTACAATATGCTGATTTGATGCTTAAAAAACATTAATTGTGGACAACTGTTTTTCCAGCATTGTTTGATGAATGTATTGACAGAATCTTTTGTAACATTATAAATGTCTTAACTGTCACTTTTGGTCAATTTAATGCTTCCTAAAAAACAAATCGGATTTACAGTGCTATGCATGAGTTTAGACACCCATGTTAAAGTTGCCTAAAAAGAGGAATAAAAAATAATCTTTTGGCAATTGATCTTAATGCCTCTTAATAAAAAAAATGAGGGAAAATCCAACCTTTAAGGACACCAATTTTCTTTGTGAATGAATAATGCATCGTAAATAAATAAATGTTCTTCCTTAAAATACAGGGTCCATAAGTCAGCACACCCCATGTTAAATTCCCATAGAGACAGGCAGATTTTTATTTTTAAAGCCCAGTTATTTCATGGATCCAAGATACTATGCATCCTGATAAAGTTCCCTTGGCCTTTGGAATTAAAATATCCCACATCATCACACACCCTTCACCACACCTAGAGATTGGCATGGGTTTATTTCAGTCAGCCTAATAGCTGGTTTGATTTGCATTGAGAGATGATCTTATGGAAAGTACCCCATGCCAATATGCATAGCACTGTATATGTATATATTTATGCTTTCAAAATTAATTCTTTAATTTGGATGAATTATATTCTAATATAATTGAATGTGATAGAATATAATAGGTTAAAGCCTGTTTGTGTGGCCGTGTTGTTGTCAGGGGGAGCGTCTGAGCCATGCGGTGGGCTGTGCGTTTGCCGCGTGTCTGGAGCGTAAGCAGAAGCGGGAGAAAGAGTGCGGGGTCACGGCCACTTTCGATGCCAACCGCACCACCTTCACACGGGAGGGCTCGTTCCGCGTCACCACGGCCACAGAGCAGGCGGAGCGAGAGGAGGTCATGCGGCAGATGCAGGACAACAAGAAAGGTGCGTTTCAGGACCGGGGGTTCGGGATATGTGGGATGTTACACGTTTTTGGTACACTACCATTTAAAAGATTTTGTGCTCACCAATGACAGTAAAGCACAGTAATATTGAGAAGTATTATTACGATTTAAAATAAACTGTTTTCTTTGTGAATATACTTTAAAATGTAATTTATTCCTGTGAAATTTCAGTGTCACATGATCCTTCAGAAATCATTCTAATAGGATGAGTTGATGCTCAAGAAACATTTCCAATCATTATCAATGTTGATTTTTGAGGAAACTGATGATTTTTTTCAGGACTGAGGAGTAGAAAGTTCAAAAGAACTGAATTTATTTGAATTAGAAATCTTGATTATAAATGTCTTCTTTACTGTCACTTTTGATCATTTGAATGAATAGGTTTATACATCTAATGGGTCTTTATAATAGTAAAAGAAGGAGTAACCATAGAGGATCCTTAGCTTTAAAGTCTGACTTTTAACTAGCCTGTTGTCACATTCTGATTTTTAGTGGATCAGTAATAACATCTATTTTTATGATCAGTTATACACTACTGTAAAAAAAGTTTGGGGTAATTTTTTTTGTTTGGTTGATGTTTTTATTTAGCAATGACGCATTAAATTGATCAAAAGTGATGGTAAAGAAATTAATAATGTTCTATTCATCAAAGTATTATTAAAATAATGTATCGTGCCTTCCACAAAATCATTAAGCAGCACAGCTGTCTAACACACGGATAATAATCTGAATAATGTATTGAGCAGCAAATCAACATAGAATGATTTCTGAAGGATCATGTGACACTGAAGACTGGAGTAATAACGTGAACATTTAGATCACAGGAATAAATCACATTTCACAATAAATTCTCATAGAAAACAGTTATTTTAAATTGTAATAATGCTTCACAATATTAGTGTTTTTAATAGCATTGAGCAAAAAAAATGCAGCCTTAGTGAGCAGAAGACATCTTTCAGAAAGATTAAAAAAAAAAAATCTGTCCCCAAACTTTTGAACGGTAGTGTAGTGGTGTAATTGGCAAGCAACCGTTCGTCTCTCCTCAGACTCTGAGTGTGTGTTGAGCATCTCCTCTGGGGGCGTATCGAACCCTGCGGTGTCCCTGGCGGGACCCAACGACTCGTCGTCCTCGCCTCCTCTGTCCATGAACACGCTGGGCCCTCAGGACGCCAATCCTCACGCCATCCCTCGACGCCACGCGCCCGTGGAGGCTCTCGCTCGCCAGGGCTCGTTCCGCGGCTTCCCGGCGCTCAGCCAGAAAACCTCTCCCTTCAAACGACAGATGTCCCTGCGCATGAACGAGCTGCCGTCCACCATGCAGCGCAAGTCGGACTTCCCCAGCAAAAACACTGGTGAGGCTCTGCAGCTTCTCTGATCATCAAAACATGTTTTCTTGGACTGTCCTGGGTTTAATACAACATAGATGCTGACATGGCATTAAATAAAACAATCTATCTATCTCTGATCATCAGCTTTCCAGATCTGAACATTTAATCGATAGGTTCTCTACATGCTGTATCTACAGTAGTCAACATTTGAAGTGGATCTTGTCTTGTTTTAGGACAACTTTGATTAACTTTTTTGATCCACTTCAAATGTTGACTACTGTATTTTGTAGTGCTGGACACTGACTTTCACAAGCTTTCAATTCGATATCGATTAATTTGGATATACAGTATCAGGTACAGTACGTCTTTTTTTTCTCAAGAAATGCTGTAAACTATAAAGGGAACAGTCGGTACATTACTATAATATTAACAACTGATTTGGATGCAAACATTTAAATTGCACATAAGGCAGTTTATATAATAATAACTTCACTGGCATTAAAAAATGTTTAATAATTATGTTTCTACTCCAATTTGTTTTTTTGAAATATAAACATTTAAACGATGGCTGTCACAGATTTATTTGTCCCTAAATGTATTATTGAAGACCAAGTTAAGTAAAAAATATCATGTGTAAGTAATATAATGCATATATTTGGCAACATTTATTTATTTATTTATTTATTTCAGGTTTATTTAACAGGGACAATGCACACTAATAATACATAATTAAATGTACAGTGTGCCAGAATTAGCCAATAGGCTATTTTACATCTGCTGTAACTGGACAGATCTTGATATGTCACACCAAAAAAAAAAAAAAACAACAACAACAACAAAAAACAATATAGCTGGGACAATAACCAACAACAGAGGTTTCACAAGAGGCACAAACAAGCAACAAACATACAAAAAGGCAGCACAAGGAAGACAGGGCATTCATGTCAAGTGTAATGTTAACAGTCCTGACTACCTATTAACCATTTCTTTAAGTTAAGTTTATAAGAAGCGTACGTTTTAAAATTCCTAATGTGATTTGGAATGAGGTTCCTTTCACGAGCAGCCCTTACTGAAAAAGCTGTTTGACCAAATGCACTCTTCCTCAACGGGATAATGCAGTCATCTCTTGCTGCACTCCTTGTAGATCTGCAAGCATTTGGTGCTGTGCTCACAAACTGGCGCAATACAGGAGCCAGTCCATGCAGAATTTTGTACACAAGACAGAGATCTGCATATACATAATCAAGTTTTCGAAATTCAATAGATTATATATTTTTTAAACATGACAATGATGATAATATATGGATTTCCTATCAAGTACTTTAAGAGTTTTCTTATAGGGGGATAGTAGTGGTTTGAGAGAAGTGTTGCTAGCTTGTGACCAGGTTGTCAAACAATAGGTGATATGAGATAAAATCATTCAGTGCATGAACATCATAGCGGCCCTTTTTGACATGCAGCTACGGACATATCTAAAATTTGCCAGGTTGTACTTAATATGATTACAAACCTTCTTAATGTGGAATTTAAAAGTAAGATTGTTATCTATGTATACTCCAAGGTATTTAAAATCTGAGACGACTTGTAGTCTCTCCCCTGCTACGACTACATCAGGTTCTACACGGCGGCTTTTAGATTTACTTAAAAACATACAAACAGTTTTGGATACATTCAGTTGAAGGCAATTTTGATTTAACCATTCTGGGATCTTTTGCATTGAGTTTGATAGCAGATCAGCAGCTTGAGCTGCACTGTTAGCATGAACAAAGATTACTGTGTCATCTGCATACATTTGGGTGTTGGCATTAGGACAAACATTTGGCAAGTAATTTATATACAAAGAAAATAAATGTGGACCCAATATAGAGCCCTTTAGTACACCTGCAGATAAGGAAGTTACACCTGATTGTTGATTCCTAACTCTAACGAACTGAGTCCGATGTGTTAAATAAGATTCAACCCATTTAATAGCATTTAAAAATGCTCCTCTCTAGAGTTATTTCATGGACATTGAATGGCTTTTCAGAAGTAAATGTGACATTCCGTGACATTGTTTACAAGCTGTTTTATTGACGTTGAAACATTTCAGTAAGTTGCACTGAACAAAAACATTCCTTCTGATTTGTTCATTCATGTTTTTATCGTTCTGTAACTAGTAGTAAAGAGGAAGAGATGATCAGTTCACATTAGGGGTGGGAATCACAGGGTACCTCACGATACCGATAATAATAACACGATACAATACGATACATGACTCAAGATACCGATAATATCACAATATGATACATGACTCACGATACCGATAATATCACGATACGATACATGACTCGCGATACCGATAATATCATGATACCGATAATATCACAATACCGATAATATCACGATACTGATAATATCACAATACGATACATGACTCACGATACCGATAATATCACGATACTGATAATATCACGATACGATACATGACTCACGATACCGATAATATCACGATACGATACATGACTCACGATACCGATAATATCATGATACCAATAATATCACGATACCGATAATATCACGATACTGATAATATCACGATACATCCCTCACGATACCGATAATATCACGATACGATACATGACTCACGATACCGATAATATCACGATACAATGATGACTCACGATACCGATAATATCACGATACAGCAATTCTGCGCTAATCAATATAATGCTAGACAATCCTATAATGATAAATCGTGATATCTGTCTAACTATGAAACCTAAATGCCTTTGGTTAAGGTTAAGTGCGGTTTTCCAAAAAGTCCAAACTGTTAGAAAACAGCACAAAAAGTTTTCAGTCTGTAAATTAAAACATTTTCAATGAGATCAGGAGGATGCAAGTGGCTTTGCATGTTCGTGGTATTACCCATGTACTTTACTTTTGCCAGGCAGTTCTTGTATATCACGTACTCTTTTGTTTGTTCCATCAATAGTATAAAAGCCGAAGTGGATCCAGACTTTGGTCTTAAACGTGGTTTGGGCATCTATTTATTTTACTTGCACTGCTGTCCGCCATCCCATTAAAAACCTCTTTTTAACTTATGTTCATGTTTCCATCATTCATGTGTTGAGCGCCACCTCGAGGAGCCATGAAGTAGCGGCGTTGGGAGCAGGCAAATCTATTTAGAGCGCCTTGTATTATTATTGAAATGTCGATATTTGGTGACACCAAATCAATTCTCGTACCGCATGGAGAAGGACAATGATATACTGACTTATTGATATTTTGTCCCACCCCTAGTTGACATGCCGATCAGTTCACAAAAACAGCGATCTGTCATGCCACATTGAAGAAATTGAAAGCTTAGACTTAAAGGTGCCATATGTAAAAATTGAGGTAACAATATCCAAAAAATGAGCTACACGTATCAAAAGAATGAGAAGAAATAAATGCAATGATGTCATTAAAAAAATGACAAGTTATAGTCCTGCCGAGATATAAACCTGAATTAGCATGCTAAATTACTAGCCCCGGCCCGGCCGGTGTCATAATACCAGTTTCGGCCATGGGAGGCGGTATGCGGGCAACATACATAACCACCAGCCAAACTGCAGTACACGAATAACTCGCACGGCTTGTGGGTGGACTTGAACCTGATGTCAATCGCGTCTATATGAGACCGGCCTTTATAATTTAGTGTTGAGATGTTGTTCATTGAGTCTCTAATCTCTAAAAATCTCCAAATGAACTGCGGTCTTACTATCGTGTCAGTTGATTTGATTAATATGCGCGAGGGAGAGAGAGAGAGCAGGAGGACTGCGCTCGTGTTGTTTGAAGACGTGAGAGTGCGCGCACGCGGCCGGGACGCTCTCTCTCTCCCTCTCTGCTCGTTATAAGCCCTGTCAAGCGCAGCAGTCATTATATTCTACATCACTCACCGTTCAAAATAGGCTTTGGCGGGACAAAGCGGACGATTTGACGGTTTTAGAAGATTAACAACCCTGAAACTAAAAAACAGACTAGAGTAGGCCAACTTTCTGGAGGTATACTGCCCCCATCTGGTATGGAATATGTGGAAAATTAAATGTATTTTTTGGCAGACATTCCACATGGCACCTTTAAGGCCCGTTCACACCACGGACGATAACGATAAAGATGTAGTTCTAAAAATCACTCTCGATATTAAAGAATAGTAGAGTTCACACCACAGCTGTAATGATAACGATATAGAGAACTTGAATGGTTGGGATCACTTTCGGGACAATTTTTTTTTACAGCTGTTGAACGATAAAACACTGACAGCCAATCAGAATCCATTCTAAGGTAAGGGCTCGCGCATTTAAAATGGCAGACATTTGACAAGTCAACCCGCTTTTCAAGAAAATGGATATGGAAAACAAACGTTTAAAACTTCTGAATAAATGATGAGAAGTATTACCTCGTTTCAACAACATTGTCTTGCTTCCTTTGAAGTTGCAGTGAAAAAGACTATATTATATATACCACTATATTGATTACATCAGCTAAATTCACTGTTAGATTATTATTAGATTGATTACATTAGCTTCACTGGAAACATTGCATGCTGAAGACATCTGCTGGTTAAAGCTGTGTAAATCCAACAAGAACAGCAAAAACATGTTCAATGACGTTGTACACACTTTGAAACCGCAGCGTGCAAGCTTAGAATAAGCAGACCGTTATTGTTCGTTGGTGTGGATGCAAATGTAGTTATCTTTATAGTTATCGTTCTTGGTGTGAACGGCCCTTTAGTGACATATCAAAACTATGGGATGGGAGACACACTATAAATAATGTTTAGTGAAGTTTTGTCCATCCATCAACTGGAAACAGCATAGACTAAAAGATCTGATTCTTGGGATTTAAGTACCGATATCGGTTCATCAAAATGAGAATCGATCTAAATCGACAAATCAATATTTTCAACCCAGCCCTACAATATTGGACATCCGTCTCTTCTTCTCCTTCTCTCATCGTTCCTAAAGCCTTAACAGTATTGTTTTGTTGCCTTGAAGGCAGTGAGTTTGAGGATATGTAGACAGTGATTGTTGTGCTGTATGTTTGTCAGTGCCGGAGGTGGAGGGAGAGGGCGACAGCATCAGCTCTCTGTGTACCCAGATCACATCCACCTTCAGTGGGCCTCCAGAGGACCCGTTCTCCTCGGCACCGATGCCCAAACACAGCTCCTCGCCGCAGTCGCCCGCTGCTCCAGGTCAGCTTCACTCTCACACTCTCAGCACTTTACAGAGGAGATATTCATCCGGATTACGGATTTATGTAAATCCGTGTGTGTTACGGATTCACAATTTTTACAATTAAACTAGTCAGCTGGTCAGTGTTTACCTTGTATGTAAATGAGCTGTGCAACATCTGTATCTGCCGGTTTAAAGGGAATGAATCTAAACATGCATCTTGTCCTTTAATATATATATATTATACATATATATATTAACACATACAAAGTTATATATATTATTACAGTTTAAAACAACTGTTTTCTTTTTAAATATATTTTTTAAATGTAATTTATTCCTGTGATCCAAAGCTGAATTTTCACCATCATTACTCCAGTCTTCCTTGTCACATGATCCTTCAGATTTGCTGCCTAATGTTGAACACTGTTTTTGCTGCTTAATATTTTTCTGGAAATTGATACATTTTTCAGGATACTACGATTAATGGAAATTTTTAAAGTATAGCATTAATTGTAAATAGGAGTGAACGAGTGAGTGAGTGAACTGACATGTCTATGGATTAACTCATCGACAACTAGCTAGTAAATTAGTCAACTAATAAAAAGCCATTAGCCATTACTAATAAAAAGCTTATGTTGTTGTTTTTTTTGCACCATAAATACAACAAGCTCATGTGAGCCAAGGCTAATCAATACAGACCCAACACATTCACTAATGGCAGAACTAATCATCTAGTCTTTTCAATCCCCAATGTGTGTGTGTGTGTGCATGCCTATGTGTTAGCACTCTTGCTTGTGTCCGGCTCTGTCTCTAATCTACTCGTCGTGTCACTCCTGTCTGCTGCTATAGTCAACGGTGCAGTTCCTGCCTTCCCGCCGCCTAGCGTCACAGTCTCTGCTGCCGCTAACTCTCCCGTGCTGCCGCCCCCGCTGCCTGTGAGAGAGACTAACCCCTGGGCCAAGACCCCAAACACAGCCCACACAGCACATATAGGTAAGACACCTGGGCTCTCTGCGCTGCTGACCATGCAGGATACGTGCTGAGAAACTCACTTTAGTTTGTAATGCAAGCTTGTACTGTGAGGTGCTGTTGCATACTTTCATCTCAAAATTGCATGAGATGAAATGTGTGCATGCTTCTAAAATCACAAACATTTTTAATTTTAGCTGCTAACTGTAGTTGCAACTTGCTCAGTTATTGTCGCATTCCGATATTTGTCAAAATATATAATTGAAAATGTTTCCTGTACTTACGTTTAATGTAATTTTTACATTAAAAATTCTCATCATTTAGGCTAGATATAAAAGGCATTTTTCCTACCTTTGCATATGAAATAGCTAGTATCACATGTGAAACCCTCAAATACTTTTAGTAATACAAATTACATTTTGAGCAGTGAGTGAATTCCAACTTAAACACCTAGGGCTTAATCCGAAATCTCCCCCTAAACCATCATTCACTTTTCCCTACGTTATTCCACTAATACTGTTCTCTTGAAGGAGTTAATGAAAACGAGTGAGCGAATTCAGACAGCCGTTGAGTGTACATCGGTTGTACACTCGTTTCGTTATTGCAGTGCATTGTGGGATTGAATAAGTGCACTCAATAACGTCCACTATGGTTTCTCGACACCACTACAAATAATTTTCCCCTCAAATAATGCCCTATTTGAGAGTATAGGGGGCGATTTCGGATTTAGCCTAGATTTAGCCTAGTTTCAGCCCGACACAGTTATCATTTTCACGACCTGCGCCAAGTTTTTTAAATAGAAAATTAATGTGCGCCCATTTGTGTGCCCATGGGCTGCTGGTCTGAAAACGATGTGTGTTCGGGCGGATTGTTGGTTTTGCTATTTTGAGGAACGTTTGCACGTTGGAGACGTGTTCAGTTTTTCTGCTTGCAAATTCCACCATGTAAATAGCGAATCCGCCATTGCGCGAGCGCAACTGGCTTTAAAAGGGAATGGGAGATGAGACTCTGATTGGTTTATTTCACGTTACGCCCAAATCACACCCATTACTCGTTAAGAGAATATAGACAACCTTAAACTAGCAAAAGTGGATTCGGACACGCCCTATGTGCACTTGCGCCGTGCGCTATTAGACCATGCGCTTAGATCGTTAGAATATGGCCCATAGTATCAGCTCTCGATTCCAAATGCCTCGAAATTAAGGAATTGATTCTTTTTGGAATCGAGTGGAACCCTCGTGAGAGAACCTTTAAAATGTAAATATTAAATATAGTACATTAATTTCATTGACGAAAAGAGCACCAGAGGGTAAAACTGTAACAATCTAGCTGAATAAAAGGTATGCTTAAAAACATTCTTCTTGTTTGTTCCCTGTAGGGAGCGAGTGGCCAAATCCTGCACCTGCCGTGGGAGCCCTTCCTGCAGCCAGCGCAACTCTCTCCACGCCCTCCTCCTCCCACAAACGCACACCATCGGAAGCGGACCGCTGGCTGGAGGAGGTGTCCAAGTCTGTGCGTGTCCACCAACCCACCGGCGCCGTGAGAACCGACACGCCTCCCGCTCAGCAGCCCTTCCCCCCCCCTTCTGCCCCCTTCATCCCTCCACCTGCCCTTTCTGCCCCCTACATCCCTCCGTCTGCGGTCCCTGCCGTTCCCCCCCGCCAGCCGGCCTTCCCAGTGTCCAACGGGATCCCCTTCATGCAACCAAGCTTCCCGCTGGTCGGCATCACCCCTTCACAGATGGTGGCTAACGTGTTCGGATCCGCCACGCAAACCCAACCCATCCCGGTGCCCGTTCCAGTGCCCCAGTCCTCCCCGTTCTCCACACCACCACCAGCCCAGTTCGACACCCAAACCGTGTCCAGCCCCTTCGGAAAACCATTCCTACCTCCGGTGCCCAACGCCACAGCATTGCCGCCTCCTAAAAGCAGTGTGGCTTTTAACGGGGCGAACAACTGGGCGGCTCAGTCTAATGCAGTTCAGCATCCAGCCGATGCCTTCGAAGCCCAGTGGGCCGCGCTGGAGACCCGCTCGCAACAGCGCACCGCTCCTTCGCCCACAAACCCCTTCTCCAGCGAGCTCCACAAGACCTTCGAGATCCAACTCTAAAGACACACAGTGTGGCCGAGAGTCACAGAGCGACGCGAGGAACATTAATGCAGAGGACTATAGAGTGAACGACCCGAAACCACTTCAGCTCCATATCTCTCTCTCTCTCTCTCTCTGTCTTTCGATTTCTTTGTCAGTTTGTCCATGTTTTGGTTTTTGCTCGTGACATGAACAAATGGAGACGAGGGGGTTGATGAAGGTGCCCCCAAAAACGGTTACGCCGAATTTGCGTCCGAGATTAATCAGAGCGACAAGATGATGGTAAAAGGATTCTTTAGATGCTCTAATGCTACCCCTATATTATTCAGGACTTCCTGGACCCCGACTGACCCGTCACAGCGCCCCCTAGCAGGCTGGATGAATGAATGCTCCCTATCAGAAGGACGAGGCACTTCGCAGACCTTCCGATTCACAAGGTTCTTGTAGAACTTCGCAATCAGAAGAGGAAGAAGCAAAGAGAATGCCAAAATCTTTATTTTTATGCATTAAGTATATTTTAAATAGCTTTGAAAATTAACTGAAGAGCTGTAAATAATCTTTCCAAAGGTGCAGGCTTATTTTGTGTGCATACAGGAAAAGAGCATATATATATAGGCGTGAGGGATGGTTTTCATCTCTTTCTTTATTTGGTTTTAGTATTCTGGCCACCATGCATAGTTTGGGATGTTGTAGATAACGGAAATGGACCCCGGCTGGGTTTGAGGACCTTTAAATCTCACTGGTCCCAGACGATGTTATCTGTCTTTCATGCTGTCATTTTAAGCTAATTTTTTTTGTACTATAGTATTAGTACTTTGATTTCTATTGCAACATATTATTATCATTTTTTAGCACATTTTTAATTAATTTTAACACTATTGAAAGTGTCATCTTTTATTTTCTTTCATTAAGAAGATATCTTATTCATTTTAGCACAAGCACTGTACTAATCGATCATTTGGCCTGTGGCATTAGTGAGCTACGATGGTCACTCTCGAAATGACCTGTGGTTCCAACTCTAATATGATTGCAGTGATTTTTTTTTTTTTTTTTTTTTTGTTCTCTGCTTTTCATGCAATCCCATCAACACTTCTGTTTTATCAGACATGAAGATGATTGGCCCTGTTTTTAGGTTTTGATTCCATTTTGTAAGTATTGCATTGTATTATTCCAATTCTTTACGAAAATTTAATCTAAAAGATTGAATAAAATGTTGGTGGTTGAGGAAAGCGGTTCTGTGTGCTTCTGTTCCATGATTTGCTGTGTATTCTTGTATCTGTGAACATTGTTTTGCAACTAAATAAACGTCATCATAAGATGAACTGCATGCTTTTGCTCAAGGGAAGCAAAAGAGATGCTTCTGAAACTTCATCCACAGGTCTCGAAGTTGGACAGTATCACTTTTAAAAAATATATTGATTTATGAATTATTCTATGCTATGAATTAATATATTTCACCTGCACACGAGCAGGGACAGCAAGTGCACATCGAGTGCATTATTTGGGAAAGGGACTGACTGTTACTCAAGTCCCTCCCATTTCCAATTTATATTTAATGGGTAAAGAAAGGGACTTGATGGCATGATATTCTCTAACTTGATGAATCTGAATAATTCTCTTATTTTCTTTTGTGTATCACTGTATTTTCAGTTCAATGACTATTAAATTCTTTCCATAGTATTCAGGTGTAAATTATTGTCCACCACTGCTGAAACAGACATGCTCATGTCATGTGGTTTCTGATACTTTTAACAACTATTAAAATATTGTTTAAATCATCTTAAAGGGTATTTTGCTGGGTAAATATATATTTACATGCTATTGCATTAATCACTTTGCACAAACATAATGTTTAGTACTCAAACATCTCCAATAAGACCAAAAAAATGTCTTAACTGGTGTTGACCTTTCTGGAGGGCGAATACTTAAATGTGCAATTCTTCGACAGATGTTTGAAAAATAAGTGACTTTTCACATGCTCTTTTACAAACCCCTTTTTGAGAGCTTTTACAGAAGATGCCTCAGGAAATCATTGCAAGATGTTCACCTAAAGTAATGCAAAATACAAAAGTTCTATGCAAAATGCATGCAAATAAAATTAATAGATGCATTTAGCAGTAACAGTAATTGATAATTGTGTAAATGTTTGCTTAATTTTCTGAAAATTATTTATGCACAATGGTTTTTTTTTTTTTTTTGGTTGAGTTTTCTTGAGATGGTGCAGTAGCGCTTCTCCAGCATTGGTGGCGCTGTGGCGCAGATGATTTCTGCGAGCGCTGATTAAATAAAACCAGCGAAGAAGAAGCGCTGCAGCTGTTCATCATAAGAGTGTGTGACAGTGAATGGTAATATTTGCTCATTATACTGACATCTATTCAGTGTTCAGGTACGTAAACCCTCTGCAACATTCACACGAGAATGACATGTTACATAGTGATTTAATTAGATGTGCGAGTCCTAACACTCCGGTAGAATAAAGTGCTGCATCTTTGACACAAACACAGTAACACACTGATATTAAAGTCATTAATTCGTTGTCTGAACGCATTTTGAACTCTTCATCAAAACGCTCTTTCAGTTTTGGTCGAAATTCTTCTGCTTTTAAACAACGTTTAGTCGTAAATGTGTTCACAAACGCGCAATAGCTTTTTAAAGAGTAGTTAGCTAATATTCTACACACAATAATTAAGAAGTGTCTTTAATAAGGCAGGTCCTTTGTCATAGTTGTGTTTGAATGGTTTTTACATAAAACAACAGTTTCGTTGTCAGTTTGTGTTCTGCACATTTGCAGGAGTTTAACGTTGGTAATACATGCTTTCTGCCAAAATCTCAGTCATTACAATAAAACTGCTGTAACTTTGTGTAAGCCAGTGCTGTTAACAACAACAGCAACGACAAAAACATAGTAAAAAAGAGAGATTTTGAATGTATGCTTATTGTAGTCAATGATGGTAGACTAATATAGGCTATTATGAATATGTCAAATATAGCAAGGAGATATTTTAATTGTTTATTAATAAACAAGTGTTTTCTGTCTGTGTCACTGTCGCCTGCAAAGATGAAGTTGACGATGCTGACTCGCGATCTTTGCAGTAAGCTAGTGAACGCGCCAGAGAGAAATGCGCATTTCATACGAATTACATAAGCAGAACACAGTCTGTTTTGTTTCGTTTTGAATTGTTCTGTTTAAATGTAGACATGTCTGTGACTGTAAGGCAAGTATAATCTTACGCCGAGTTTCGGTTCATTTAAGAGACAAGCTCCAGTTCACGCGAACACCGGCGCTTCCATGTCGTGAAATATTTAGCCTACTACTTATTTATTAAATCAAGGCAATTGGTTGATGAAACATTTATTAAAACTAAGATACAATTAATACAAAACGAAATTCCCTTTAAAGAAAGGCTTTGTGCTTTCTGTTTGAGGTCTCTGCAAGTTTTAAAGCAGTCTTTTAGTGCCGCTTTCAGAGCGCTCACGTTCGTAACATTGTTTTTTCCTCATAAATGCAAACGCGAAAAAATTACTAAAATTTATATTTTATGTTCTGTGGAGAACCCTTTTTCATCCGGTGGGTAGTATTACTTTTGGTTTGAGTAGTGTAATTCACAGAAGTAGGCTACTAAAACATATTTTGCCACCTAAAAGTTAAAGTCACGTTATTGGATATATAAACAGACGTTTTTAAATATATTCGTATTAAATGCATTTTCTGATAATTTCTATTTCAAGTTTTAACTGCAAATGTCGCGTCCATAACGCTGGAATTGCTCAATTTTAAAGTATTTATTTTGTGGTGTAGGTCTACATATTTTATAATGTTAACTTCAAATAATTCTTATAGTAATTTAAAGATGTGGTAGCATTGGATCTGGACGGGAAGGATAACTTACTTTAAGATGCTTCTTCAGGTTGGAGGTGGAGTCTTTGGACGCTGAAAGGAGGTTGGTTGCTGGCAAGCAGAGGTTGCACTGCACAGTTAGGCTATATTTCGTTCTCCCTTCTCTTTCTTTAATGTGAAATGCTGTTTGAATTTCCAAGATAGATACGCATTCTTGCCCTGGCTCTGTTGTTCCGGCTCTATCTCTATTCTAGCTCCCGCTGCTCCTCTTCCGACTCCATTGTGACTGATCACGCAAACCGCGCATTTTTTTCGTTTTCACATTGGGGCTTCTGGGAAATGCTGAGTTGCCTTAATTTATTTAGAGAGTGAATAAACTTGTGAAACAGAGAAGTATCGTAATGTAATCCGTTGATTTCAACAATGTAACTGTATTCTAAATGCCAACTATTTAAATTGTAACTGTAACGGAATACAGATACTCATAATTTGTATTCTGAATACGTAACGCCGGTACATGTATTCCGTTACTCCCCAACACTGGCTATTGCTTAGGTTCATCCATGGGCTCGTCAATGAAATAAATGGGAGCTTGGAGCAAAAATGCTAGCAAAATGCAAGATTTGGGGCAAAAAAATGACCCTCAATGAGTTGTTGATTTTATACCCATGTTTTATACATGAGGAAGAGTGCTGTTTTCCGGAATATCAGCACAATTGCTAATTTTACTGAACTAAACCACTGTATAAAATCAGTATCGCAAGTTAGTATTGAGTTCTAGTTCACAAATGAAACGCTTGGCGTCTCCAAGCGAAAAGCTGTGGTGTTTCATTACTGAATGAATCTGGATGATACTGATTTAATTTCATTGATTACATCTTAATGTTCTAAATGAATTTTATTGCTCAAATTAAGAATTTGTCGTAGAAGATGATGGATGCATTTAGTGTGTTTAGAAAATTGCCCTTATAAAGGTAAAAAATGCCTCTGGAAATCAATTTAAGGGGACAAGTGTATGGAAAGGTTGATTTGTCACAGTGTATGTTAGCAGATATTAAGGGGTGCACCAGAAAATGAAAATAGGCTACTGTCATTTACTCAGCTTCATGTCGTTCCAAAGACTTTCGTTCATCTTTGGAACACAAATGAAGATATTTTTGATGATCTGACAGCTTTCAGACCTTGACAGCTATGCAACTACCACTTTGACGCTTCAAAAAGTCCATAAAAGCGCGTTTGAGCTTAAGCAAGATCCAATGAGGTTCATTCTCATTAGAGGTCGACCGGTAGTGGATTTTACCGATACAATATTTAGGTTTGACCGTACAGGTGCGGTGTTTTTAATGCGCATCATCTGTAGTGTCAGCGCTCTCTGTGGTGTGTGTTCTCTCTGTGCTGCACAGCCTCGTGTTAACGTAAACAGCTCAGCCAGTGATAGTTTATTTGTCCTCTAGAGGCCGCTCTCACTCTGTGTAATGACAGCACACTCTTCTCAGCCGCTCCAGCAACAGACGCAACCCGGAAAATCTTATCGGTGTGAATTTTTGCCGATAACGATAGTTCGACCAATCAAGTATCGGTGCCGATATATCGCCAAAACCGATGAATCGGTCGACCTGATGTGTTACGCAGCATGTTTGAGCTTCAAGAACCAATGAGGTTCATTTTCTTGTCACGTTTGAGCTTCAAGAACCAATGAACCAGTCTCGCAGGTTCGGTTGAGCTTTTGTTTGTTCGCTGTAGGGCTGGGTAATAAATATCGATTTCTCGATATGAATCGATTCTCATTTTTACGAACCGATATCGATTCTTAAATCTCAAGAATCGATTAGTCATCCTGTTTCATTTGAATGAATGGAACATTGTAGCGCGCATCCAAACCATCGCAATAATCTTTGTCCTTTGTTACTATTGATATGAAACAGTCTCAATTTTCAAATTACGTTTATTTTCTTTCGAAATTCAAAAACATAAATACCGTTTTGGCGCTGTGGCGAGAGATCGCTCTGGCGCAGCTCAAGATAAGATAAGATAAACCTTTATTCGTCCCACAGTGGGGAAATTTCTGTGTTACAGCAGCAAAAATGACAAAATAAAAAATATACTATAATAACAGTATACAGTATACACAATACAATGTATAAATACAAAAAGAGAGAGGAGGGGAGGGGGGGTCAATTAAAATACACATTTCAGGTAATATTTAAAATGGTATTGCCCTTAATTGTGAATACTATAGCCCATAATAATATTACACATGTTATACATGTTACATGTAGTACAATTTTTTCACACAGGTAATGTTTATTGCTCAGCTAAAAAAGCAATAACAGTGTATTTTATGACTGGTCTACCGGGAACAGCTTTGGTTGTAAAGTCTAACAGCAGCAGGGAGAAAAGACCTTCTGTAACGCTCCTTCAGACACTTAGGATGTATCAGTCTGTGACTAAAGGAGCTGCTCAGTGATGTAACAGTTTCATACAAGGGGTGAGAGGCGTTCTGCAGCAATGATGATATTTTTGCTACCATCCTCCTTTCTCCCACCTCCTGTACAGTGTCCAGGGGAATCCCCAGGACTGAGCTGGCCTTCCTGATCAGCTCGTCTAGTCTCTTCGTGTCTGCAGTAGAGATGCTGCTCCCCCACCAGACCAGAGAAGAGAAGCAGCAGCGCGGAGCGCTTTGATCTCTTACGGCTTAATAATACCAGTTACAGCGCGAAATAAACATGGATGAGCATCTGAAAGTGTGTTAAAAGATCGAGTACAACTTATCGAAATCCGTATCATGTCACATTTATTTGGTCAATCAGTGTTTCAACCGTGGAAAGACGTCAGTTAAACAGCTTGTAATCAATGTCATGTATCGTCATATTTACCTCAGAAAAACATGTGACCATAAACTCGTTAGTCAGCCAGAAAAATTAACTCTAGAGAAGAGCATTTGGCTAAATATATGCACCATATTACATATGCATTATAATCTTAATGTTCTTCAATATTTAATGCGTATTTGAATAAATCTAGTAAGTTTTTATGACAGCCACCATTTAAATGTTTATATTTCATATATTCTTATTATAAAAATAAATACAAGTGTAATTAAAAAAATTCTTAACACATTATAAATGTTAGAAATGTATTGCTAAAACATATTACAAAGACTGTGAACTTTGAAGTAGTGTTTGTATAGCTACAAAACAGTTAATTATTACCTTCATATTAGGCTAATGAAGCCTATAGGCTACAACTAGACTCCCATAGTTTACATCATTAGTTAAGAGATTTGAATTCCTTGAGAAAATTTGCCATTTATTGTAACTGATATCCAAAATAATCAATATTGAATCAAATCGGAATCGAAATCGAATCGAATTGTGAAATTTGTGTCAATACCCAGCCCTAGTTCGCTGATCAATGTTTATATGTGAATATAAAACTAAATTAAATCCGTTCATCATATAGTGATCAAGTCTCTTCAGAAAATTGACTAAACAGATCAATTCACGTGGATTAATTTGATTATCTCTTCATGTCCGTTTTGAAGAGTCAAAGTGGTAGTTGCGTAGTCTTGTCAATGGAGGGACAGAAAGCTCTCAGATTTCGTCCATTCATTTTTGTGTGAACTGACCCTTTAAGCAGACAGTCTATTAATACCCTAACGACTGTGAGTAAGTGAGACTGTGACACTTAGTTGCAAACTTGCTTGTTGTTAGTAAAATGTCTAAAGTGGACTACTGAAGTAGTCTTATCATTTCAGTTTTAGGAGGGAGTTGGTGCAGCTGCAACGATGTCCAAGCAGAGCACATGGACCGCAGCAGTGGCCACTATGTTAGGAGCCACTCTCGGTGGTCTTCTGCTCTGGCGCAGGATCCGCACTCAAAAGAGAAAGGCCCTCAAGGGCCCCTCTTCGGCTGAGCCTGTACAAGCCCAGCTAGAAGTGGAAATCACCCCGTCACCAGAGTCGTCTGCACCGCCACAAACCCAGAAGCTTCTGCGTGCACAAACACTGTTAGAGGTGCTGCCTGTGGTCGTGAGTTCTCTAGACGAGTGGGAAACGCTTTGGCCTGCGTTTCAAAAGGACCTTTCGGTGTATCCGGTGTTGGGATTGGACTGTGAATGGGTAAAAAGTGTGCGTGTAAGCATGGCTCTGTATGTGACCAAATTAGGGCTGCACAATATATCGAAATATCGCAAATGAATATAACCGCTTAAAATAACTGGGGTCATGAAGAAAAGACTGAAAAATCAGTTCATACAGTGAAAATTAAGCTGTGTTTTATTTTTACGTTTGGTTATTCAGTTTTTGTTGTTAAATAAACCTAATGAAGGCCTACCTGAAACCCTAACCCCCTGGTTTACACTGATGTTAAGTAACACTTACTTGTAATGCTACAGTAAAACACTGCTGTTTACTTTCATTAGTATGGATTGTAGGGATTCTTTCATCTCACAAAAAGAATGTGAAAAGTATTTAGCTTATAATTTTAAAGATAATTTAAGCTTATTTTTCGCATTATTGTATCGAATATCGCATTATTTAATGTTATTGCATATGGCGTTAAATATCGTGCAGCCCTGGAGCTAATGTTGTCTTGGCAGCTCCAGTGCTTTCCTTCACTAGATGTTGTCTGCTTCCACAGGTGTCTGTCAAAGGCAAGGCCTGTGCGGTCTCTTTACTTCAGCTGGCCACGTTCTCCGGCCGCTGTATGCTGGTCAGACTGCTGACGTTTCGTAATGCGCAGATTCCTCTACCTCAGGCTCTCGTGGGGGTCCTGTCTGACCCCTGTGTGCTGAAGGTCGGGGTGGGATGTTATGAGGATGGGAAACGCCTGACCCATGATCATGGTCTGACTCTGAGTTGCACCGTGGACCTCCGTTACCTGGCCCTCAGACAGAGGTGAGGCCTCAGTTTCATCCTACAATCATTTGTTGTCAACCAGTCGGTTTATTCATAGAGCACTAACTAAAACAACACTAGCTGACCATTATGCTCTACATCAGGGTTCCTCAAACTCGGCCGCTGTCCTGCAGAGTTTATCTCCAGCCCTGATCAAACACACCTGAGCAAGCTAATCAGGGTCTTCAGGATCACTAGAAACTCACAGGTGTGTTTGATCAGGGCTGGAGCTAAACTGCAGGACGAGTTTGAGGAACCTTTACATCGTCATCAAACATGCATTAATAAAAAAATAAAACAATGAATCGTTAAAAGATTGCCATCTCGATTCAAACACCCTTGTGATCTTATTACGAAATGTCAACGGTTCGGCTCTATCAAATATCAATCCTTTGACGAGTACGATCACAAAGAACGTTCAGATCTGATATAGTTTATAGATCATATATAAACACAGACGAGTTAAGGTAATCAGACCATACATTAATAATCAGGAATACAATAAAACAATGACTGCATTTCTCATTTATAAGCCCATTCAAATATGTAAGTTGTAAGTTTAGATTTGTATTCTGCCTCTATCTATTAGTGCTGCACGAATCACAGTTAACCGAAAAGAAACCAAAACTGTGACATGGCTTACCGTGATTTATTAAATCACAAAGATTTTTAATTAAATTAAACATTTTAGTTAAACATGCTCTGCTTGTTTCAGAGTGAAGCACGGCACTGGAACCGCTCATGATTCAGTGTTTCCAAAATTATTATAATTTAATAATACTCCATTTTTTTTTTATTTTACTGTGAAATATTACAATAGTAATATTTCTCATTTTGTTTATTATTATTAACATTATTATACAGAGCTTATAAACTCAAAGTAATCACATCGCAATTTAATTTGTTTTTTCGCCCAGGTTTTGCAGCCCTGCTGTCTACAAATGATCATGTCAAGTCACATTTAAATAGGGCTTTATACAATATAGATTAATAACAGAACAGAAAAATACCAGTGTATTATATTATATTATAAAATGAATCAATTGAGTTCAATCCAGCTGTAAGCAGCTTTACATAAGACAAGTGTCTTTATTCAGCTCAACTTAGTGACTCAATTCAGTTCAGTAACTGTCTATGTTGTAGAGTTAGTGTAAATATCAATCTTAATTCAGTTAATTGTGTTCAGATGTTTAAGCTGAGTGTTCAGTAATTGTTGGCAGGTGTCTGTGAAAGTCCTGATTTCAGTTGTCAGTAAGTCCGTAACGCTTGAAATGGCTTGCGGGGTGACATGAGGTGATGTTGACTGTGTTGAAGGCAAGCGGTGCTGAATAACGGCTTGAGTCTGAAGTCTCTGGCTGCAGACCTGCTGAATATCTCACTGGACAAATCTCTGGAGCTGCGCTGCAGTGACTGGGAGGCAGACGTGTTGACCCAGGAGCAGGTGAGGAACACAGCCGAGGTCTCACACCCTTCACCTGGGGACCAGGGCCGCATTAAGGCCGTTTGTCCAACAAAGCGTTTTTTTCTCGCGACTGGTGTATAATTTTCAATGGGAGCGCTGAGCGGACAGCGTGTTTTACCGGTCGTCGTGAGTTAAAGAGTGTTCAACGTTGGGTAAAACGCAGCGCTCATCACTGTCACTTTTTACCCAATCGTCCAATCAGAGTGGAGGAGAGGCGGGACAAATTGGTCAAACTCTGACCAACCGCAACATTCTGCTTGTACAACGTACAATAGCGACAATAACAGATGACGACAAGCATAATAACGGAACAAAATAATTTAAAACAAGAGCCAGAGAAAATGCGTTACATTGTATCAACATTTTAAAATAGAATCAACACAGTAACAAACTATGTGTGAAATGAGATACTAGTAACACTTTCGTGGATATTCCGTATCATAACAAGCAAAGCGTCTCAACTGAAAAAAATGCTGCACTGCCAAAACGCTCTCAAGCGCCCATAGACCTTATTCAGACCAGCGCCATGACAGGTATGAAAGTGAGGCTGTGAGGGATAGACTTACTGTGTTTTCAATGGGATCCGCTGTAAAAAGCTGTATAAAACTCCTAGATCACTTATAATTTTAAACAGATCATATTGTCTGGATTATTTGGTCTACTGGAATTTCTCAGAAACATATTTTTGCATGGTTTCGTCAGCAGAACAATCCACAAACACACTTAATAGCAGTACAACCCACTGAAGAGATGGAGGTCTATCCCTCACAGCCTCGCTTTCATTCCTGTTCAAAATCAAAGATGGCGCTGCTGTGAATAAGGTCAATAGCTAGGCGTTTTGGTGACACACAGCCTAAGACAATCAGTGATTGTGATCCCTTGGGCTTTTCCTCTTGAGGGGCCCTTCATCCACCAGAACTATTACCCACATTCATTCAATCTTCTTAATCACAAAGCGCAAGTTATCAGCCTTTAATTTTGCAGAAATAAATGGCATTAACAAAACATCTGAACCTATAGGTCTTTTATTTCACAAAAAAAAATACACACAAATCACTGCATGAACTACATATTGGCACTTAGTTCGAACTCTTTGCACAGGCTACTTAAAACTACTGCCTACATCAGCTCCAACTTCCTATCAATTCAGCCTTTTGTTTTGCAGAAATAAATGCAATAAAACTTTCATATACAAAATAGAGCCCGACCGATAAAGGATTTTGAAGGCCGATACCGATACAAATATTTGTTGGTTTTAAAATCCGATATTCCAATATATCGGCCGATATTTTTTTTTTCCAGAAACGCGCAACAAAACATTTAACAGATTTCCCAAACGTTAGTTATTTGTAGTTATTTATGAGTTTTAACTAAAATAATATGATAATGCATTTTTAAAGGAAATTTGTTTCTTTTATTGTCACAACAGAACAGAGGAACATCAAAATATATTAAAGTTCTGATAAATAAACTGTATAAAAATACAAACTTAAGATATGAAACAAAGTCCTTTGAACAAAAACAACAACAACCAAATCAAAGTTACCAGTATTAAAAGACTTGGTAAGCTTCATAAATATAACTTTGAACTATATACTACCTATTAATTGCTAACAGTATAAAATATTATACTAAAATCGCCAGTAGGTGGCGGTAACTCATTGTCTTTATGTGTGAGTTATCGAGTCATTCATTTAATCTCACTATTCGTTCAAAGCCACAGATTTCGTTGCAAAATAGAGCAATAAGCCTGAGTATACCGTTTTAAATGTAGTAAATCACTTAATGTTACCCTTTTGTTTAGCTTTTTAACTGTTGTATAAAATCAATGTCACGTTTGAAATCGTGTGGATGGATATTCGGGAAACATTGCATCAACATTAAAAACACTGCTGGATATCAGCAACCGCGCGCGCGTGCGCTCTACACTGCTGAAGAAGCACGGATGATCTGAAGACACAGACAAGCTGGAGTTCAGCAATCTTCATTTGAGATTTTCAACTTAAATTGAAGTGTCATTCAGTCGGTCTGTGTTAACGAGCCGCTTGCGCTGTTTGTGCGAACGGCTGCCTGTTAAGGATTTCCTTTTACACCCGGAGTGCTAATGCCCGAATGACGTGCTGAGAGAGAAAAATATAGAACCGCAACTATATTTGGTTGTCCTCAAAACAGTAACACGGCGGATATCGCTCATATAAAATTTTTTGACGACGTAACGTTAGTTAAGGCGGCAGGCGTGCGTGTTGCATAGGCGGCCGCCTTAGTTTCAAAGTGCTGCGGGAAACCCTGAAAACATTTTCAATATAACAGGCCAAGGAGAGATGATACGTCTCATTGCTATAACTGTCACGCGCTATTAAAGAAATACTTCAGTCACATTGTCAAAAGTTAAAAGGACAGTCAGTCAACTACACTGTAACAACGTAAAGTAATTATTACTAGCTTATTCCGCTTCACTCTCGGCTTATTTAACAGCAGCAAAACTGGACATGATACTCACAAATTTTGTCATGCTTATTTGAGTTAAGAGAACTGATGGGGATGTTCTTTTAATTGTTATTCAAGCAATGTATGTGACCAACTCACCATGGCATGAACACACTTCACTGATGATCTCACTCGCGGATAACGGATTCTCTCTGCCCAACTCTGGCTGGATCAGCAGATTGCAGGATGTGTGGCGCGTTATACACATAGGTTATACACGAGTGTTGCCAACAGGGACGGTGTAGAGTGCCCTTTGGTGGACAAACAATACAACTCTAACACTCATGACATGGTTGAAGGGTGTTTAGTCCGTTTTTTTTTTTTTTTTTTTTTTTTTTTTTTTAATATTCATTTATCGGCCATTATAAACGCCGATACCGATAGTTTGGAAAACGCCTAATATCGGCCGATAATATCGGCCTGCCGATAAATCGGTCGAGCTCTAATACAAAATTTCACTTTCACGTCTGTACGCGGCGTCCAGCTAATGTTCAAAATCCTGCCGCGCCAAAGAGCGCCACTCGCATGTTTTATTGTTACATAAATAATGAAAGTTGGAAGTTTAAGAATTCTGCATTTTTCAGCAAAGCTTTTGTCTTTCTGTGACTTTATTAAAGTCGTAGCCTTTTTGTACTACTGTAGAAGTCTGGTCCCATTCCGAGCATTATTAGTGGGGTAATTTACAAGATGCAGCTGTAGTGAACTTATTTCTTCTAAAGTATAGAAGATTCAGAAGCGAAAACCAGGAGACTTGGATGTATCTTTTGCAGGTTCTTTATTGCAGATGAGCTGGATTTGCTGTAGTCTCTTCCAAGCATCATCCCAAGTCTAACTAAAACATAATACATTTTTAGCTTATATTCCTTTCAAAGGGGTGGAGTTACATCGAGGGGGGATACATTCTAAAACAAAGCATGCAAATGTAGGCATTACCAATCCAATGGAATCAGCATAAACTATTCAAATGCTGATAGTGGCCAGGAACTCTGGAGCCAAAAGCCATCCCAGAGCCATTAAAGAAAGTCTCCCCTACAGTTAATCCAATCAACCTAACCATTCAACATCTAGGCTGAAAGGTGAGAATCTCAGTGATCTGAGAAAACAGGAAAACAGGCCTAGTAGCAGGACAGGAAATTCTTGAAATCAGTCTACTAAACTTTATCAGTTTATACTATTGGAGTGGAAACCTAAATTAAACATTTGATAAATTTGTAACACGTCACAGCCTTGGATCCGTTAGCGCCTGCACTAAGCCATTCGGCCGATATCTCTAAATAAGCTCTAACTTTAATAATGTTCGACCAGGGAAAAAAGGCTTCTGGGGGGTGTTTGCCTCGAGGTCATGGTGCGAAGGACCCTAGGTTGAAATTACTCCGAACCATCCCTTAAAGGATTAGTTCACTTTTAGAAAAACCTTTGCTGATAATTTACTCACCCCCATGTCATCCAAGATGTCCATGTCTTTCTTTCTTCAGTCGAAAAGAAATGAAGGTTTTTGATGAAAACATTACAGGATTTTTCTCCATATAAAAGGACTTTGATGGACCCCAAACGGTTCAAGGTCCAAATGACAGTTTCAGTGCAGCTTCAACAGGGCTTTAAACGACACCAGACAATGAATAAGGGTCTTATCTAGCCAGACGATTGTCATTTAAAAAAATAAATAAAAAAGCACAAATGCTCGCCTTGCTCTGTTCTGTGATGCGCGTTCGTGAATCACGTAATACGCAATTACTTTCAAAAGGTCACGCTTGACGTACGCGGAAGTATCGAGTCAGTGTTTACAAATGTGAGCCATGTGACCATATACACATATTCAAATGTCTTTGTGTCAGTTTATCGTTTAAATGCCCATTTCGTGTGTGTATCCTGGGTGTTTTAATATTAAAAAGGCTAAAAGAGAATTTTCGTCAGGACAGATGCGTGACCTTTTCAACGTAATTGCGTATTACGCGAGTCACGAACGCGCATCACAGAACAGAGCAAGGCAAGCATTTGTGCTTTTTTATTTATTTTTTTAAATGACAATCGTCTGGCTAGATAAGACCCTTATTCATCGTCTGGTGTCGTTTAAAGCCCGTTGAAGCTGCACTGAAACTGTCATTTGGACCTTGAACCGTTTGGGTCCTGTTGAAGTCCATTATATGGAGAAAAATCCTGTAATGTTTTCATCAAAAACCTTCATTTCTTTTCGACTGAAGAAAGAAAGACATGGACATCTTGGATGACATGGGGGTGAGTAAATTATCAGCAAAAGTTTTTTTTAAAAGGGAACTAATCCTTTAAGTCACTTATTGCCACCTAGTGGCGTAACAATGTAATCGATACAATAGTTATTTGAAGCTCATTGTCACTTTCAAAAGGTGCTTTTCTCTTTTTTGATCGCGTGTTTCGATGTCAGAGTTTATTCAAACTGTAATCTTGAATTCTAGTTCCAATTCAATAAGAATATTTGTAACACAGAAATAACAATACTGTGTAGTTGAATGTACTCTCTGGGTCCTTCATTTTTGCTGGTGCTCCTAACTTTTTGAAGTTTGGGAGCACCAGTGCTACCAAGTCAAAAAGTAAATTTCGAGCCCTGCATATGCACCAGACATTTAGCCAACGGGTCTGAGGCTGTGGATTCTGATTGACGAAAAAAATCGTCCTGAAAGTAATTCCAGTGATGTCGTTCCTCTGTGCTGTTATAGTTGCCGTGTGGACAATTATTTAGCACATTTTATGACTTTATAAACTATATCGGTAACGCTTTACAATAAGGTTCATTAGTTAACTACCTTAGTTAACATGAACTAATAATGCACTTCTACAGCATTTACTAATACGTTATTAAAATCAAAGGTTGTATTTGTTAACATTAGTTAAAGGGGAACTTTAGTTTAATTTACCAGTCATTGGAATGTTTGACTTTTTTCGGGTTGAATGGTGGCCGTCACTTTACGTTCAAAAATCGATTGCACAATCGATCGGACCAACTAACACGCGTTTCAAAAAATGAAAATAGGGAATGGATTTTAACAGCCTTCTCTCGGAGCGCGTCCAGCTCGTCACGATACGCCCGCAGCGAACGCACGTCACACAGCGACTGCAGGCTCTGACAAACACACATAACAGCAAATTATACTTCTGCATAATGTCTCCTTTTACTACAAGAATTACAGTCTCATGCATACAGATACAGATTCGGGCTACAGTCACCTACATATGCGAGATTTGTTTGACATTTCTAATGGTAAACGCAGCCATGTTGAATCCTGCTGTAATGTTTTTCGCTGGTGTTGTGGCAGTCCCACTCTGCTTATTGTTTTTCGAGAATGTTGCACTCCTGTTTGTCATTGTGCACGAAACTTCACGCCAATAAATCATAAGAAATATTGCTGACTTGTGCGTCCCTGACCTAATGCCTGTTAGTTGCCCGTGGATTTGCCTTTATTTGGCGTTGAAAATGGAAACGTCTTTAGACATGGAAAATCTATTTTACAATCGATTCCATGAACACTTATGTCTCAAATTGAACGGGATATTTTCATAAAAGTGACAGCCCTGATCTTTCTCATACTGTATCCCCCAGATGACCTATGCAGCACATGATGCCCAGATCTCTATAGCCCTTTTCCTGCACCTGCTGGGGATGAGCAAAGAGCCCCGTCTGCCCGCTGAGAGTGAGGCTGTGTTGGTCCCGCTGGCGGCCTGTTGTCAGGGGCTGGTGGATGTGCCCTTTAGGGGGCGCTGTAGTGGTGGAGAGGGGGAGGAAGGGGAGAGGCGGCGGCGCAGCCGAAAGTCCACAGTGGAGAGTCCTGAGTCTGGAGACCAGCAAGTCCCAGACCCACGGAGAAACAAACGCAAACCACTAGGCATTGGTTACTCGGCCAGGTAATTAAGGAACTGGTTGACTTTTTTCCTGTAATTTGTCACGCTAGAAATGCATCTGACTAAAGATAATGAAATGTACGACTAATCTTTCAAAATGGTGTTGAAGTTGAGAATACAAAATACAACAAACTAGGGCTGTGAAACACATCCAAATATATAAAGGTTTGTGTTTACATAATGTGGGTGTACAGTGTATACTGGTAATTATTTATTTATATATAAATTAGGGCTGTTAAACGATTAATCGCTATTAATCGCGTCCAAAATAAAAGTTTGTTTTTACATAATGTGTGTGTACTGTGTATAATTATTTTATATACATACATACACATGCTTGTATATATTTAAGAAATATTTGTGTGTATATACTATATATAGATTTATATATAATTGATATATATAAATATAAATATTTTATATATAAATAACACATTTTTCTTAAATATATAAATGCACGTGTGTGTACTTATATATATATATATATATATATATACAAAATAATTTTACACAGTACACATTTATTATGTAAACACAAACTTTTATTTTGGATGCGATTAATCGTGGTTAATCATTTAACAGCCCTAACATAAAAATGTTTATACATGCAAATATTTCTTAAATATATAATTGCATGCATGTGTGTGTATTTATCTATACAAATTATATCTGAAAAATTATACACCGTACACACACGTTATGTAAACAAACTTTTATTTTGCATGTGATTTAATAGTTTTACAGTCTACAACAAATCTCTTGCACCAAGCATTGCAATTTGTCATGTTGTAGATATTAGGACATGCTGTTGATGTTGTTGATGTGCTTTTTGTCTTCATTCAGGAAATCCCCCCTTTATGATAACTGTTTCCTTCACGCTCCCGATGGTCAGCCACTCTGTACATGTGACAAGAAGAAAGCAAAATGGTACCTGGAAAAGGGTATAGGAGGTACACACTGTTATAAATGTGGAAATTATACATGCGTTTTCCCCCTCACCTTGTGTAATAATGCAGTTTGAGAGTGTTACAAGGTAGTTTGCTTATGATAACAATGAAGTAAAAAATGTACAGTGTCTGTTAAATATTACATGTACTTACTGTAGTAATAACAGTAAATATGTATAATTTCATGCAACTAACCCTATATGTTAATTAATATTACTTCGTAATTAAATGTATAATTATTCTGTAACAAAGAGACTTTAAAATAAAACATTTATTTTTATAATAATGTAATTTTTAAGATCCAAAAAAAGGGTTACGTTTTATTTGAAGGTGTCCTTGTTACAGTGTAATTATAAAATTAAGTACTGAGTAATATTAATTAGCATGTACTTACTATAGGGTTAGGGTTTTGTTTAGGGTCAGTTGCTTGTAATTATGTATTATTTACTGTTAATAAAGTAAAGTACTTTATTAAAGTACTAAAGTACATACATGTAACAGACTATAAAATAAGAATAATTGGACAGTGGACGCTATCATTACCAGGGTAATTAACTAAAACATGAAAAACCTTTTCATTACTTGAAGTAAACATTAATTGAAATTGAAAAAAAAAGAAATATATATATATATATATATATATATATATATATACACTCACCGGCCACTTTATTAGGTACACCTGTCCAACTGCTCCTTAACACTTAATTTCTAAGCAGCCAATCACATGGCGGCAACTCAGTGCATTTAGGCATGTAGACATGGTCAAGACAATCTCCTGCAGTTCAAACCGAGCATCAGTATGGGGAAGAAAGGTGATTTGAGTGACTTTGAACGTGGCATGATTGTTGGTGCCAGAAGGGCTGGTCTGAGTATTTCAGAAACTGCTAATCTACTGGGATTTTCACGCACAACCATCTCTAGGGTTTACAGAGAATGGTCCGAAAAAGAAAAAACATCCAGTGAGCGGCAGTTCTGTGGGTGGAAATGCCTTGTTGATGCCAGAGGTCAGAGGAGAATGGCCAGACTGGTTCGAGCTGATAGAAGGGCAACAGTGACTCAAATAACCACCCGTTACAACCAAGGTGGGCAGAAGAGCATCTCTGAACGCACAGTACGTCGAACTTTGAGGCAGATGGGCTACAGCAGCAGAAGACCACACCGGGTGCCACTCCTTTCAGCTAAGAACAGGAAACTGAGGCTACAATTTGCACAAGCTCATCGAAATTGGACAATAGAAGATTGGAAAAACGTTGCCTGGTCTGATGAGTCTCGATTTCTGCTGCAACATTCGGATGGTAGGGTCAGAATTTGGCGTCTACAACATGAAAGCATGGATCCATCCTGCCTTGTATCAACGGTTCAGGCTGGTGGTGGTGGTGTCATGGTGTGGGGAATATTTTCTTGGCACTCTTTGGGCCCCTTGGTACCAATTGAGCATCGTTGCAACGCCACAGCCTACCTGAGTATTGTTGCTGACCATGTCCATCCCTTTATGACCACAATGTACCCAACTTCTGATGGCTACTTTCAGCAGGATAATGCGCCATGTCATAAAGCTGGAATCATCTCAGACTGGTTTCTTGAACATGACAATGAGTTCGCTGTACTCAAATGGCCTCCACAGTCACCAGATCTCAATCCAATAGAGCATCTTTGGGATGTGGTGGAACGGGAGATTCGCATCATGGATGTGCAGCCGACAAATCTGCGGCAACTGTGTGATGCCATCATGTCAATATGGACCAAACTCCCTGAGGAATGCTTCCAGCACCTTGTTGAATCTATGCCACGAAGAATTGAGGCAGTTCTGAAGGCAAAAGGGGGTCCAACCCGTTACTAGCATGGGGTACCTAATAAAGTGGCCGGTGAGTGTGTGTATATATATATATATATATATATATATATATATATATATATATATATATATATATATATATATATATATATATATATATATATATATATATATATATATATATATATATATATATATATATAAAATAAAACGACATGCTAGAAATTACTGAAACTCAAAAACAAAATATGGTTTAATATTTTGTTTTAAATTATTTAAATGTAATTTTTTATTATTTTTGTATCAATGATACTACAATAACCGTGAACATTACAGTGAAAAAAACAAACATTCTTAAAATATTATCTAAAAGTGGATTTTGTCATTCTATGTTTAGTATTTATTTAGAAAGTCTACAAGGAAATAGATTTGTTTCAAATGCTTTGATTCGGTAACTAGCCAATAAAAATATTGAGTTTTCTTTTTTTTTTCTTTTTTTTTTTTAGTTTTCACTGATGAAGGAATATAGTTGCTCATAGAGCCATTTGTACATGCACTTAATGAACAAATGTACACTTATTGATGTTTATTAATGTGAGTTTTTTTTATTCATGGTTAGTTTGAACACAAGCTTAATAAAAGCTATATTTATAGCATTAATATAACATGAATTAAACTAACTGGCACGGAGGTATGTATAAACTAAACTCATTATGACTTATCTTTTTATAAACTACATGTAGGATAAATGTGTGAATATAGAATATATATGTGTATATATTAGAACAGTTATTATGATAAATATTTCGGGATAAATATTAGGATAAAGATATATATAATAGGATAAATAAATATTAGGATAAATATATGTGAATATAGAATATAAATGTGTATATATATTAGAACAGTGTATTGACCAATCAGCATTCAGGTTCAAAATATTCCTTGTATACTGTCTAATATAATTGTTTAAAGTGTGATCTGTACCTAATTTAATCTCAGAATTGGTCAGTGAAGATCCCTTCGTCGTCCGGCTGCTGTTTGAGCCGTCGGGGCGTCCCGACTCGCAGAAAGACTACTACCTCACAGCCAAAGAGAATCTCTGTGTGGTGTGCGGGAAAGCAGAGTCTTACATCAGGTTTGCCTCGTGTTTCCTGTAGAGTTGTCTAAAGTACTGACTTCTGTACCAAGTCGGTACTGAAATTTTAAAAATGTGATGCTTTGAGCGGTATCATAAACCCCTCTGGGTCCCACTTTATATTAAGTGGCTTTAAGTACTATGTACTTATTTTTAGATGTAATGTACTTATTGTATTTATGTTGTATTGTAAAACACACTCCTGTGTGACACGGGTAAGGTTAGGGACAGGTGTGGGGGTAGGGGTGGGTTTTAGGGTGGGTTAACCCTCTGGGGTCTGAGGTGTTCTGACATACTCTGACATTTGTGCTTATTTCTGATACTTGTGACATTTTCATGGCTAAAGTCTGATTACACTGTATTCAGCACAAACTCTGCTACAGTAGACACTCTGTCAGCAGCATGCATGTAAAAGTTTTTAGTTTTGAGATAATGACGTTTATGCGTGGTTTGTGAAAAAACTAAAAAACATTGTCACTGAAATAAGGTCATAAAACCCATACTAATTACTTCTTCAAGACTTTTGAAAATTGTATCACGTGGCCTAGAATATTTGCTTCAAAACTATGTGAAAATCATCCTGACTACTCATTCAGATAAGACAATATATTGACTTAAAATTCGTAAGACGTGTTTTGTGTAAGAAAGCTTTATGCGAAGGGGCGTTAACAATCCATGAATATATAGTGTTTTCACACCTGAGAAAGACAAAGGCCCTCCCCTAATGGCCCTATAAGGTGCTATCATTGTGAGAAGCCTTGCACAAAGAATCAGGAGAGACTTAAAAAATAATGGCTTTTAGATTGTTTGGATTTATTTACAACACAACCAAGTTATTTACAACACAACCAAAAAGATACACAACCAAAGACAAAAAAGCACATTAGTAAAACCCACTGATCTAAAGACAGAGACTTGGACAATCACACACCTTTGTGCCATTCCTAAAACATATAGGTTACATACCTGTCATCTCCAAGCTGTTTGATTTTTCACCATGATCATGTACAGAGACTCACGTGAATGTCAGCTGGACTCAGTGCTGGTCCCTGTAAAAGCATTTTTTTGAAGAAAAAAAAACCAGCTGTGAACATGCTGATATCAGGAGAAACTATTTTAGGTTTTTCTGGTTTAAATTATGAAATTTACTAAATACATACATACACTATATATATGAACTCCCAAGTGTGTTGTGCCTTAGGTATATGTGTAGGGCTGCATGAAATAATAACAATAGCCTGTAGCAGGCAGCCTATAAATCACTAAAAAGTTTAGTGAACACTTTAGAGAAAACTATATGGATTATCATGTTACTTCAAACGTTTCCATTCGTTACGACGTTATGAAATGAGATTGCTGGAGTAAAAACATGAAGCCTAATGTTTGTTTTGTTTTTGTTTTTCTTTGCTTTTCAAACCCACAGCGCGCGTGCAAACATTTACTGAATGCGATCGAGCCGGACCAAACTATGAAACGTTATATTCTTACATAAATATACATATCTACGTGTGAGCAGATATCCACATTCCACTAACACAGTATTTAACAATAAACACAGGTCTAAACATTATAATATTTACAATCATACAAGCCTTCTGTTATATCGTGCTGTGTTTAATTATCGAACATAAAAACATTCGTAACACGAGAACGTTTTTATGTATATACATTTAGCCTTAGGCTTCATGTTTTACTCCAATCACATTTTATAACGTAGATTTTAGTCTGGCACCAGTTTAAAGGCACAATATGTACTTTTTCTGCTTTAAAAATAGCAAAAATAATTGTATCTATGTTATATATTTCTTTTAGTTGTGTACTTACATTATCCCGACAGTTTCCAACAACTTTCAAATCCGGAGAAATGTATAGTTTAATTCGAAGACACGGGCCGTGTCTTTTATTTCCGTTTCGTCGCCCGTCTATGGCGTCATATAACCTTTGACTCCTCCAAGTCTCTAACTTCCTGCGGAACCGGGCGAAACTGCAAACACAAAGCAGGGGAACACCGGACACTAGGGCTGCAGGATTTTTTTTTTTTTTTCTGCGATATTGCGATATGTCACCAGATGTTGATTACTAAGCGCGAGCGTGAGGCAGAGAGAGCAAGACAGCGCTCGTGTTGTTTGAAGACGGTGAGAGCGCGCGCGCGGCCGGGGCTCGCTCTCCCTCTCTCTCTCTCTGCTCGCTCTCATATGCGCCCTGTCCAGCGGCAGCAGTCATTCTATTCTACACCATTCACCCATCAAATAATGCTTTAGTGGGACAAAAATTCGATTTGGCAAATTCGAAAACTCCTGCATAACTGACTGTGTTCATGAGGATATTCACCGAGATGGGCATTCTGACTTAATTTTGAATGTTCGTGTCCGTCAAGCTCAGAGAGAAAGAGCACTGAACTTTGTGTCTGCCCGGCTCTGTGTGTGTACACTTCTTGCGCTTGATGTTTAAACTAACAGGGCTTAAAAACACATGTAAATGATATGTGAATGATAAACTTTCACTCTATGATGGTTAAACTTCGCAATTAATCCGTGAATCACAAGCGTTACAGGACAGGAAGCAGCTGACCCGTACTAATCATGAATCAGATTAACTACACCTATCGCACGTCATTGACAACGACAACAACTCCCATGAGCGCACGCTTTTTCCCGACGTCATCAAAGTACGTCTTTTGTTATTATTTTGATTGAGTGTCCCCTGGTGGCCAAAAATTACATACTGTACGTTTAACTAGTAGCTACAAGTTTATGCAACAATAACATGCTACAAACAATAACATGTCTTACCTTAAACATCGTTCTCATAATCAAATTGTGTTCTTCCAACTCTTCTGAGGTAAATCCAAGATAAACAGCACAGTATTCCACACTCGTGAAACGCAGAGCAGGACTGAAGACTGAAGTCGGGGATCCTTTGTTTTGAGTTAAGGCAGTTTCGCGTTCCTCCACGTGGATCATTAGTATGTGAGCAGCTGTTGCGCGTGGTCACATTAACGTTAATGAGCTCAGGCTGGAGAAACTGTACATGTCGTTGCTTTTACTTAAACAGAGAATATTTGTTTTTGATATGATTTACATTTAAAAATAGAGACTCAAAGCGTTGTAAAGACATACGTTTCAGGTCTGTGTGACAAACATTTACTGAGTTACAGATCATGTTCTGTCGCGTTTCAGAATGAGCTTCACATTGAGAGAGACGGCAGAACGCACATCATGTATATTTTCTTTATTTTACGAAAAACACAACATTTTGTTTTTATTATGAGTGTACACAAATAAAAGACGACATTTAACAGTTTTGAATGATGTAAAACACTTGCCTGTATGACAAAAATAGACAGAATTATTTGAGTCTATTTTGCACTGATAAGAAAAAAAGCGAGACAATCGCGCCGGCGCCAGGGGGTTAAGGTGTAAAGGAAGGGTCAACAACAGTGTAATTACATACATTAATTACATGCTGGTATTTTTAAAATATAAGTACAATGTAAAAATATTTATGTACCCTAAGTCCATTGTATGAAATTATTACTTTCAATGTTAGTACATAGTAGTTAAAGCCACTTAATATAAAGTGGGACCCACTGATTGGCTACTGTGTTCATGCTCATCAGATATGTCTGTGATTGGCTACAATGATCAACACACGGAGCGTTTGAAAGTGTTTTGAAGGCATGAGCGGGAGTGTTTGAAAGCACAAGCAAGCATCTATCAGTCGACCGGTCCTGGTTTCAAACGCTCCCGAGTGTATCTGTGCAAGCGCTCGCTGAAGAGCGTCATTGATGTATATTTACAATGTAGCTAATCACAGCTTTGTGAACGCAATGGCCAATCAGAGGTGTTTACGATTCTACTCAGCACACTTTTGACAACACTAGTTTACTGTGATCCTTGAGTTGTTTTGAGTTGATCCTTGTTTTGAAAGTGGGACAACAATTGTTTTTCCATTTTAACCCAGGAAGAACATTGTCCCACACGAGTATAGGCGCCACTTCCCGGCTGAGATGAAGGACCACAACTCGCACGACATACTGCTGCTGTGCACCTCGTGCCACGCGGCCTCTAACGTGTACGACGGGCTCCTGAAGCAGCAGCTGGCCGAGGACCACTCCGCTCCGCAGGGCTGTGAGGAGGGCATTCGGCTGCTCGAGGACTCGGACCGGCGGCGGGTGCGCTCGGCCTCACGGGCTCTCCTCAGCTCCAGCAACGGCATGCCCCAATCCAGAAAAGAGGAGCTCCTGTCAGTCATCCAGAGCTTCTTCTGCAGCGGACAGCAGGAGGTCACACAAGAGATGCTTCAGAAAGCTGCCGCGTTGGAAACCAGGTTAGATTTCATATGCCAGAGTGTACTTGGCGTTAGCCTGGGAAAACCCAGACAACTTCCAGCAAATTTAGATTTGCTCTGAAAGTTAGTCTGGCAAAGAGCTCATTCAAGCCCATTTCCAGTCCGTCGAAATCGATGCACCAATCAGAAACGTTGGGGCGGGCTTTACACGATGACGACAGCGATGGGATTTTGTGGCCTACATTACAAAGATGGATGCCGCCGTCGTTCAGTTGCCATCACTCTTTCGAATCAGCTGTCGCGTCTGTTTTAAGCGATTTGAACGTTTCCTTTTTGTTAAAAACCGAGCAAAGAACAACACTCGGAGATGTTTCTCCGTCGCTCTGCGTACGTCATCTCCTTCATCGCTCTGATTGGTTTTAGGTCTATTCGCGACGTCCGTTGGTGATGCCCCTCTGGAAATGATTTGTCTATGACTCTTTGCCAGACCCTAACTCAGTTACAACTGAGAATGGTCTGGTTTTAACCAGGCTAACTTGGCGTACCTTATTTTGACCAAAAAACACCCCCATAATAGATGGATAGATTTTATTTGTCCTCGAGAGGAAATTTGTTCCCACCGTAGATGCGTACATAAATAATTTAACATGTTATCTGTGTTTATCAACATATCATAATACCATCGAAAATAGTCGCTGACATCACAAAAAAACAAACAAGCTACAACAACGATAGCATAAGTGATGTTATCTATGACCGATTTCCTGTGTTTAGAGCTCGTATAGATACAGGAACACAACTCTTACTATACCTGGCCTTTCTACACACACGTAACCTATACCTACGTCCAGAAGGCAGGGGATAAAATATTTGTAAAGTGGTTGGTCTGAGTCGTTTTAAAAGTCGTTTTAATAGACAGGTTTGTAACAAACAGCTAAAATTAGTTTTAAAGTACCCCAAGATGCTTAAGGTTCCTAATTTTGTTTTGGAGGTCTCCGACAATAGGATTACATCCAAAGTCATAATATACATTGCAGCATCAGCTCTTTTCTCACGGTGTCTGAAACCGTTCAATCCAGGATTCGGTCTCTCTAAACCCCTCCTTTTCAAGAGCCTCGTCTGTTCTGATTAGTCAGATGGCCCAGTCTGTTGTGATTGGTCGACTCATTACCATATCTGAATCTCCTGTGGTATAGAGCGTTTTTAGTTAATTCCTGTGGAAGCTCAACTTTCATGAGAATTAATTGAAAACGCTCGCTCTGCTCCGCACCACTGTGAATGGCTGTGCACATTTTACTTTCTCTTTCAAATTAGCGCCCATTCCCCGTGACACCGGTAATACCGTTGTTTTTACACGTCGATTAACCGGTGGGAAACCTTCATCACGTCATCCCTATGTTTGATTCACAGTGATACAAACGGTAACGATGGCTTCAGTTTTACCGTATCAAATGCAGCACGACCCAAACTCTTCAAGACCTCAGTTACCACTGCTGTGTTCGAGGGCAGGGCAAAGTAGATATTGTTCACGAGTAGCCAATGGTATTGATTTAAAATTAAAGTTCTGGCTTGCCTAATTTGGATGTGGTTATTGCATATTTTAATGCATATCTGTCTCTCCTGCTGTATAAAACAGCCCATACACTATTACATTATGTATTTTAACAGTATTGTTCAATAAAACCACTTTTGATACGATATTGGGAAAAATCGGATTAATCGAAATTGATCAAAATATCCTTAAGGGAGAACTCCGGGCCATTTTTAAGTTAATCTTGATCGTTATACCTTTTGTGAGTACTGTCTATAGAAAAAAACCGAACCGGATTGGTGCTTGCGACGCGGAGCTGCGACAGCGAATGTCCAGAGCTCCCACTCAGCTAACACGGCAGCTCTGGGGGCATATACATAGAGCGTTTTTGTGCCTCTTAACAGACACTAAATGCAATTAAAGTGTCTGTCCAACATGAACAGGGCCCTTACATGACAACAAGATGCTTTTAGCAACTTAGCCATGGTTTAAATTCACCTAAATAGTGTTTTAGACGGCAAGCTGTAGTCTCGCGCTGAAGTCCTGTGGGAACTCAGTTGTAGCCGGAAAAGGTAAAGAGTGTCCAGGTGGGAGGAGCGGAGTGTGTGACGAGTGATGATCGGAGTTGCTTACAAGTGAATAAGCTTGTAGTAACGTAACTATGGAGAATATAGAAGATTTTGAACATGTGGAAGAGGCGTTTGAGTTTGGTGGTCGTCCTTATTTATTCGAACCCGAGTATACAGATGAAGAACTAGCCTCACAAGAGTTGGAAAGGAGGAGACCGACTGAGGGGCAACTGGCAGATGAAGCATATGCTTCAAGGAAATAATAGCTTTATCCAACAGCATAGCACAGTAACATTTTGTATGTATATCTATCATTTAGTGTGGTCATTCAGACAGTATTTTCCCAGATAGGTCGTAGCCTGTGTGATCATCACACATCTCCCCCTCCCCCGTACTGCACACTCCCACACAATTTGTCTTCAACCGGCCCTGCTTTGTTGTGTCGGTGTAGTCATCCTTGTCAAAGTGTTTGCTGCGAATGCGGTAATCTTTAGTGCGTAGTACTTGTATGGGAGTTTGCACATCAAGTTGAAGTACAACTAGCCACAACTGTAGAATCTCGAGGTCATGAAAAGGAAGACGATGAAAATGTAAGTTCTTATATTTTCGCATTCTGTTGCCACAATCCGGAAAGGCACAAACACGAACCATTTCTTCTTCACTTGTAAGCAACTCCGATCATCACTCGTCGCACACTCCGCTCCTCCCACCTGGACACTCTTTACCTTTTCCGGCTACAACTGAGTTCCCACAGGACTTCAGCGCGAGACTACAGCTTGCCGTCTAAAACACTATTTAGGTGAATTTAAACCATGGCTAAGTTGCTAAACGCATCTTGTTCACAGGTAAGGTCCCTGTTCATGTTGGACAGACATTTTAATTGCATTTTGTGTCAGTTAAGAGGCACAAAAACGCTCTTTATGTATATGCCCCCATTGCTGCTGTTTTAGCTGAGTGGGAGCTCTGGGCATTCGCGGTCGCAGCTCCGCGTCGCAAGCACCAATCCGGTTCGTATAAGGTATAACAATCAAGATTAACTTAAAAATTGCCCGGAGTTCTCCTTTAAGGTTTTTCTTAATTGAAGGAGTTTATTGCAACTGGGCTCTGGTCTCTAGATCAAATGTCCCTACTTTAAAGTTCCCCTGTGGTGAAAATCAAGTTTTTAATGTTTATATGTCTATGTGCTGTTTTTAATATGCATTTGCATATGGTTTGTCTTAAAGCATATCATTAACTATGCTATGAAGCAGGGGAGTCTCAAGAGAAGGGGTAAAATTGACTACAGGGGGACTTTAATGTAAATCCATGGAATGAATGAGTCAGATCCATGGAGTCAGATTGCTGAGGCAGTAATTGCATAAACATTAAGCAACAGTTAAAATGGTGCACTTATCATTGGGGGTTTTCTTACAATACAGTACAGATACAACTAGTTGGGCCAAAATGCTGAACACCTGGGTCCGTATTCATAAAGATTCTAAGAATCCTCTCAGAAAACTCTTAGTTTAGCTTAAAAACTTTTACGTAAGAGTCTTAGCTTAAGAGCGATTCGGGACCGATCTGAGAGCAACTTTAAGACAAAACCTTTCATCTTAGTGAGGAGGCAGGGCCGACCCCGTTGCTATGTATGACACAATCTTTTGAAGACTGTGATTGGTTGGTTGTCCAAGAAGGAAAAAAAAGAGTGATTTAAGTATACAGGTGAAACTCGAAAAATTAGAATATCGTGCAAAACTTCATGTATTTCAGTAATTCAAATTAAAAGATTAAACTAATATATTTAGTATATATATCTATAAACATATGCATGATTATACTTTTCAGAGGGCTGACATTTCTGTGTTTAGGGGTTTTCATAAGCTGTAGTTAATCATCAAAATAATAACTTTTGCACTATTCAAATTTTTCGAGTTTCACCTGTAGGCTATTTTAAGCCTTCACTTTGAAATTACATGCGTAATTTTTCCTATTTGACCGTTTTCACACACACACACACACAGTATATATGTGTATATAAATCCTTTTTTTTATTTACTATGCTGTTTATTTCCTATAAGGTATTTGATTGGCTTATAATGATAAAAATGGTTCCACTCTTTCCAGTTACACTGATTGCTGACGTGTCTATTTAAGTGGTGGTTTGAATGTTGGTTTTAATGTATCAAACTCACTGTCATCCATCGTCTGCAACACATTTCTCTCCCTCTTTGTCTTTCTGCCATTTTCTCCTCCGCTAAAGAAACTCTTAAGCCTCTTAAAAGTCCTCTTCCGTGCTCCGAACAATTTTGACCTTAAGACCTCTTTTAAGGGTTAAGATGCTTTCTGAATTCTTTCTTTACTAGGATTTTTTTCTTTCATTTTAAGAGTAAACGCCCACATTTCGAAGAATTTTCTTAGAATTGTGTCACTAGGAGCTACTCTTTGCATTAAGATTCTTTATGAATACGGGCCCAGATCTTTGTGTTGTCATTCATATGTTAGTATACATAAGAATGTGAAGATTTGGACTGAGGGGTTTCGAGTTCTGAAAGTTAATGTCTTTTCTACCTTTGCAGGATCTTTAACGAGAGTTATGTTCCTCACGGACTGAAGGTTGTGCAGGCGTACGCTGAGCACGGTCTGCGTGGCCTGATGGAGCTGGAGCGCTGCTGGCGACAACACTTTCTGACCAGCATGAAGCCCCGCCATTTGCCCCCTCTCTGGTCCGTCAACCACAACCATGACAAATATCTGCGCAAGTATGGTGAGGATCTTCAAATCCAGCTCAATTGAGCTCCTCGTCACCCAAACAAAAAGACTTTGTGCTACAACTGTTGGAATAGGACGGTTCCCATCGTGTGTTTAACACCTGGGTGTCCTGTCCTGTGTTTGAGTGTGTACCAGAGACACTCTTCCTGGCCACAGGCAAGCCCTGGTGTTGACTTCAAATGAGAAAAAAACAACAACATAAGACTAGACTGTGGCCCCAGTTTGAACGGGCTCTAAGGGACCAGATGGAGATTGGGTAAGAGACTCTTTGGGGATCGGGAGCCACTGTGGTGAACGGCAGAACGTTAAACTCAAGGATGGTGCGAAAACAGAAATGGTGATAGGTAAATTAGCAGCGTAATGCGCACACTTTTTAATGTATAAAATGTTGAAAAGCATTCTCATTTCCCTGTGGAAAGTAGATTCTACTGTATTTTATCCAGCCCAAACCTGCTCTTCTTAATTCTTAATCATCAGTTGAATACAACATTTATAGGCAGGGTTGAGGCCATATTAAATATTTTGTTATGTTAAATCAGTTTGTCTTTTGAGGCTATACAAAATTTTTACTTAAATGCCCATAATGGAGCTTTATTGTTTCGGTTGAAAATTTTCAGGCTTTTTTTGGTGTGGGTTTTTGAGGAAAACTCCCTTTATCTTTGAAAGACTGAACCAAATTAAGCACAGCCTGGCACATCATGTCTTCTGTACTATAATCCTTCTTGAGGTCAGGACACCTCCAAAACACACCAGAACATCTTTCAGTGTGTGTATATGTAAAATATATACCCTTGACCGATTGAAGACGGGCTAAAATGATGCTGGAAGAAATGAATTCTCAAGATTCTCACCCGATCAAGATTTCATAGTGTCAGTTTGTGTTGTATTTGCAGTTACAGCCAGAGAGATTCAGCTCCATATAAATGTCCAAATCGACGAAACTGAGCCTAACATTTGTAATTTAACTTAAGAAACACTACAGCTTTACTTTTCATTTACATTTGTCCATATGTAACCTATTAAAAGCTGCTGTTTCCTTAATGTCAATAAAAAAAATTAAATTTCAAATCTTAAGACTGGAAGAGTTGGGTAGTGGTTGTCAGTTTTTCTTTACTTTGTAGATCATGTATAATATACTTCTGTTTCACATCCTGAATGATCACAGCACATAAAACAGTCCAACACTCGTACAGTTTTACTGTTTATTACTTAGAAAATCCAGATTTAATAAATAATCTGTAGAAACGTAAAAAAAAAAAAAAAAAAAACGCTTTGTTTTGGTCACTTCAGTGATATTGGATCTAAAATGGGGGTCAACATCAGTAGTGACTCGTCTAGTGATTCTGGAACAGCAGCTTTAAGGCCTCTTCGACTGTGGCATCAGAACAATCTGTTTGACATTACAGTTTTGGATCTGTCAAATATTCTACGTTTCACAGTAATAGTACACAAAAATTGAAATCAAACAAAATGGGGTATGTTACAAACATCTTGTCACATTTAGGGCCAGTCACAGTATTTAGTTAGGTGGCCAAGTGTTCTGTAAGAGTAGTGCATAGCATTTGTCAGATAAGCAATACATAAATGTTTAAAGTCTTTCCTGTCTCATAAGACATGAACACACAACTTGAGCACAATATTATTAATGACATCAAGTGGCACAACTAACATGACAAACAAACACATTTTAAAATGCTTCACTATACTACTCCATTATCCAATTAGGAAGTAATCGTCGCTGGTGTAACGTGAGCATGACATAATAGATTGTCAAAATTAACAATAATGTAATATTTGTCACTGTCTGGATGTCTATAGTTACTGCTTTAGGCTTTGGTGAACTGCAGTTAAAACTATTACACACGGTCTGTATTCCGACTAAATTAAGTGCGTTGTTGAATATCAGCAGTGCTCTGAATAATTTTCATAAAGCTGAATGATTTAGAACAAAGAAATCCAAAAGAATTTAGTTTTTTGATTGAGGCACAACCACATTTTAACAACCGTCTGCTACTTATTGCTTTTGCATCTATATATCTTCTTGACTTAGACCACAATAGGAATAGTACAGATCATTGCAGTGACAGAATAAGACACGGGTGTTCAATCCTGCACCTGGAGGGCTAACGTCCTACAGATTTTGGCTCCAACACACCTGCCTCTACAGGACAGTGGCCCTTCAGGAACAGGTTTGGACACCACTGGAATAAGGCATACATTATATCTGCCATTTGCTCCGTGGAGGTCCTGTTATGCTATACATTTTCAGTCTGTGGTTAGGGACAATGAATTTCTTACATCTGGTGACTTCAGCTGGTGATTTCAGAATGAAATACAGTATATTTTCTTTGGGGGTAAACAAGCTGGAAGCTACACATTCTGTGTACTGTCTGGGCATACAACACATGGCCACTGAGTTGATGTTGCACTGAACTCTAGTGTGACATCAGTACATCTGGCTGGTGTTTTCTGAACCAGTTCGGACCAAGCATTTTGCCTTGATACATTCTCACGTTTGCTGTACAAGGCAGTTTTCACAGGTTAAGGCTGTTGGGCCAGTTCAATTCTACATGCCCTGCACACCAAGCTGCCTTTTCAAGTGCACTCTGGTTTGGTTCTTTGGGAGCTCCAGAGTTTAGGTAAGGAGCATTCAAAATAACCAAACGTCAAACAGACATAAGTCCCAATCAAATAAGGAATGGTCTTCTTATAGACACATTGACATTACAATGGCATGTACAAACAGCCAAACTGCACTTTTGTTTTTATCTTGCCTTAAACCGATAGAAGGCTATAAATTACTGTAATGTATCTCCACAAAAAGGGTTCCAAAAAACTTCCCAGATTCTATTCACTCTATTTGCACAATAAATAATAATAAATAGTCTCTGCTGGATGTGGATTGCAAGATGTATACGCTATATTGGTTGCACTTTATTTTACAGCATGAGCTCTTGCATGTATTTGCCAAAGAAAGTACTGGGTAATATAAGGTAAGTACATGGGTTAGGTTTAGGGGTAGGTTCAGGGTTATTACCCAGTTATAGTAATTACTATAATAAGTACATGGTATGTACATGGGGAGCAGGACTGTAAAATAATGTGCTACCGCTATGTTACTAGCGAAAGATTGGTGAATCCTGAAGCTTTTCTGTTCAGCCTCTCCCTCTTAAAGCTGTCCTCCTAGCATGCTGCTAATTGCCTGATCCAGTGCACGAGGCTGTTGAATCTTGGGTTTAACCCCTATTGCAGAACCCTGCAACCTTTGCAGCTCCAGGATGCTGTCTATAGCACTTTGCAGGTGTTCACTCAGTTCCCCTTCCTCTACTAGTGTAGGCAAACTCGGAGACTCTGCTGCTGAAGCAACCAGCCTGTTCCTCTTGAGCAGTGGAGTGCACTGCTCTGGAAGTAAGCCTTGCACCCTTGAAGCTACATAATCTGCTATGGCCACAGGGTCAGAGTGGTTCTGTGAATTGCTACCTGTCCTAATTGTTTCCATGTCAGGTTGTAATTTCAGCTTGGTTAGATCATTTTTGTTCCCTTCGACACTTGACAAAGGAAGCTTGAGAGATTCATCTTTCCCCTGCATGGTGCCTCCCCTAGTTAACTGGCCGCTGTAGTTTCGTTTATACCCAGAGATTGCATTCGAGGCATCACATGCAGAGTTGTGGATGACTTTGCGGGATCCTGACTCATGTTTGATAGTGAGGCGTAGTGCTCCTCTGCTGCTGGAGCGATATGTCTTGAGGCCAGGAGGTCTGTCAGATTGCAAGGTCCACGACGGTGGAGATGGAGGACATCCGGAAAGGCCAGTCTGGACAGATGACACTTGACTGTGCTGCGACGAGCTCTTAGGCCTTGACATCAGGAAGGACTCTGCTGAACCACCAAAATAATGAAACCTGTTCATATTTCACTATTTCTGGTCAGAGTGCAGGTAATCTGTGGGTGTAATTGTAATACCTCTGTCCACATAACAGCAGAGTTCCTCAAATCCTATTGTAGAGGGCCACTGCCCTACAAAGTTTAGCTCCAACTCTAATCAAAGACACCTGAGCAAGCTAATCAAGGTTTTCAGATTTACTAGAAAATTACAGGTAGGTGAGTTTGATCAGTGTTTGAGTGAAACTGCAAGGCAGTGGCCGTCTATGGTCAGATTTGGGGGATCCTGCTTTATAGAATTGCATGAGCATATCAATGAAAAGAAACTAGTGAGAAACAGAGGCACACGAAAGAATATTGTGCCTTTTATACCTGGATCTCTTCTGGCTCGTCGTTTATCCTCCCCCAGTGAGAGTCTCTCTGACTGCAGAAACAAGCGCTCTAGCATCACCATCTCCGCTGATGGGCTGTCCTGCTGGAGAAAGCAATAACAACTCAGACCTGCCACCTCTTATATTCCCAAAAACCAAAATAATATTCAGCGTTTCAAAAAGCCATCTGTTACCTGGGATTCAGCCAGGAGTAGTTGCCTGTACTTGTTTAGCATGTCTTTGGTTCGTTTCAACAGAACAACTGAAAAACACTCAAACTGCTTGTCCACTACACAAAGAATGACAGACACTTTCATTACGTTTTGTTTACAGTGTGCCCCATTACAGGACAATTGTCAAATCAAATTCAAGCTTCTTTATAGGAGTCGAACCTGAGATAAAGTCCGTCTGGCTGGGTAGAGCTCTAGCACAAGTATGGTAGGGCAGCAAATGTCTGACCGCATCCTCCACTGAAACAAATGGAGCCAAAGTGTTTGGACTGAGAACAGCACTGTGGTCCAAAAATAGCTGCTGTTTGACCCTGAAAAAAAACAAAATACACAAAGTATTTTTATGTTAGCATGTATTGTTACTATTGTGACAATTAGTTTTGTGACTTTGTGGATGACTTCCATCATTTATTCTTTTTGTCTTTCAAACATTTATCTCACTATGGTGTCTTGGACAAGGCAAAAGAATGGCATATCTTACTCTTACTCCACTGTTAGTGAATTCTTACCTTTATACAAATGTACCTAAACTCTTAGCCATGGGGACTAACTGGTTGTCAAGTCATCTTCATTTATATAGCGCTTTTAACAATGTAGATTGTATCAAAGCAGCTTTACAGAGATAAACACATCATTTTAAGGTAACAGAGATTGTTTTGTCTTTATAGCAGTTCTTCAATAATGTTATTTTCCAGCTAAAGTTAGTTTTGATTCACTTCCGGCGGAATGATCATTTGTTGTTAAATTAGGGGCCGCTAAGACGACGACGTTCTCTATAAACAGACTTTAAATGCGAACCTGTTATAAACGCTGATGGCGTTCACATGCGCATTAAGAATTGATTCTATAGGTATGTGCGTTTGAATGTGTAGAGTAGGAAAGGGATCATCCATAGGTTGTCATAATATTACTGACGTAGAATGGGCTTATCAATGCTATTTAAACAACATCTGCTTGATCACATTAGTGAAGTGGAAGCTGACCAAGAGAAAGTTGAGATGCTTGCGCTCCTCCTCAGGAGCATGCCCAATAAGGATGATGGTGATGCTATCCTTCCCAAAAAAGACATTCAGGCCGGCTAGCGTTCAAACTGATGAGACAATCTTATTGGAGTAAGTAGATGCGCTCATTATTCAATGGTCAGCTTCTCTGTGGGACCCTGGTGACAAAAGAGCTTTTTTACGATGGTAAGAGACTTCCCTCTAATCCGGTGATTCTTAACCCTGTTCCCATAAGCACACCAACCCTACACATTTCCTAACTCTTCTTAATCAAATGCATCTGATTCAACTCATCAGCTCGTTAGTAGAGAAGTCAATGCCTAAAAGTAATGGGTCAAAAAAGTCATACAATATGTGCACTGATGGAGTGCATTCAGGAACACAGTTGGGAAACACTGCTCTAATCTGCCTCCTAGCAAGTAGCTTCTACCCTCACTATCTGCATGTGTAGTCAAAATCAGGTTGTTCTGGCCATCAAGGGCTAATCCATGCAGTATGTAAGTAGAAGAGCAGTCATTTAGCAGATACATTTATTCAGTGACTTAAAGTATACATTTTACAGCGAGAATCACGTTTGAATAAACAGGATAGTAATGGTTCATTGCAAAGATTGCAACGTCAACCTTCTGGTTTTCAGCCCAGAGCTTTAACCACTTTACCTTATTCAATCTCCAAATCTGTTTTCTTTTATAGTATTTATGCTGCTTATAGTCAATGTCTCCAATTTGCATATCAAAGAAAAGTACAAGATTCTCATGGTGCCATTTGGACTTAACATCAAAGTAGTTCTAACCATACTGACACATTACAGTCTCAGAATATCTGCATACGCAAATTACTTTAGACAAACTACATTTGAGTGAAAAGAACAAAAAGTAGTTATTCAAACTGTTACTGAAACTGGAGTGTACTGAAATATTTTTTAGCTCCACAGTGAATCAGAGTTTAGTTCCCACCCTGCTTCAACAGACCTACCTGTAGTTTTCAAATAATCCTGAGGGACTTGATTAGATGGCTCGGGTGTGTTTAGTTTGAGTTGAACCTAAAATCTGCAGGACTGTGGCCCTCCAGAAACTGAATTTGGCACCCCTGCTCTAGGGGAAACCATTTGTATAGGTATTGGAGAATCTCACGAGGCAAGTCAGATTTGGGGAAGGTACGAATGGGGTGTCCAATCCTGCTTCTGGAGGGCCACTGTCTTGTAGAGTTTGTCTAAACCCAATTAAACACCTGAACCAAAGTAAAGTCCTTCAGGATTATTAAAAAGTCCAGGCAGGTGTTTGGGACAAGTTGAAGCTAAACTCTGCAGGGTGTTGGCTCTTCAGGAACAGGATTGGACACCCCTGTCCAAGTCTCATATACAAACATGTATTGTCCACTGCCCGCCTAACTGGCAGAAATCAAAGTGCCTTTTTGTTGAGATGCACTTGTTTTGGTCAGACAGACCTTTCTTTGAAAGACTTGTTTTGACCTCTGAGAACAAGTGGACAAACCCAACTGCGGTTCACCCACTGTGACGGGTACAAAAGCAGGTTTGGGTTGCAATGTAAACCTTTTGCACCCAAAGGCAGAAGGGTTCACTGCTGCTCCTAAAGATTTCCAGTTAAGTAGGATCTTCAGGAACAATTGATAATTACACAAAGGTGTGATCTCTCCGGGAAGAGAATTGGGTATCCCTGACCTAAGGTAAGTTTGTTGCCTTAAATGATCATCTCGTCGTTTCCCTGTGTCTGGTCAGACACGATGACACTACAGCTTCAGACACTACGCCTTCAGAAAGCAGTCAATGCAGGAATTGTCAGTAATTGTCTATCTTTACATTGTGAGATAACAAATTAATGTTTAATAGACAACTTTAGGTTACTTGATAATGCACACCAGAGGCATTTTCCATAGTGAGATACCTCACTCTGTTTTCAGAGAACTCAGGCTATGCAAGTAACCGTACATATTTTTTGAATCCATACTGAGGTCTATATAGAAATGGAACTGAGCGAGTGCATTTTTACTTACATGTGTTGCCTCTTTGCTAGTGTCAGTTTCTCCTCATTCGGACTGCATGCAGTTGGTGCCTGAGACAAAATGCATATTAATAAAATAATACTTTTCAAATTACTTTGAAATAACATCTCCTTGAAATCTAAAATGATTTCTTAAAGACTTCACGTTTTATTTATTATTTTTGCACCTTGATCTTCTGAAGTGCTGAGTAGCTCTCTTTGTCCTGGGAGTGCAGGAATACCATCTCCCGTAAGTCATACTGGTCCAAAGAGATTATTCCACTGTTGATATCTAATAAGGAAGAGGTATCAATTTAAAGCCAAAAAGAATGATGTGTTTGTTATAAAGAATGTGTCTAACAACGGCTGTTTAATTCTTCTTCCACAGCAACAGTGATAATATTAATTGTAATATATTCAATATTCGTGTACTGTAGTGGGACCTCACTTTGCCCCAGAGCAAAGTGAGGGGCAAGCCGTGCTGTAACTTTCCACCTTTCCAGAGAGGATGCTCCCGATAACAACAGTCAGACTAACATAGCTGAAGTTCGTCATTCTTCACTCAATCCAGAAGAGCCTGATTGCAACTTCAGCACCATCAAACAATTGAACCATAAAGACTTTTATCCAAACTGCATTCAGACACTCATTCAACGGCCAAGGCAAAGCAAGTAGCGTACATTTAACTAACTATATAGTGGTTTAGTATAAGTTGTAGACCCCTTGTTACCAAGATGCTTTAAATTAAGAAACTAATGGTTTTGTTCAGGTGGTTAATTGACTTTTACGTTTTCATAGCTTCATTCCCCTGTTTCTGTTTCATTCCTTCACTTTCCATTTTACCAGTGTATGCTTGAATGTCTATATGCTTGTTTATAGTTATGTATTCGTAAGTTAATTAACTTTTGTGCACATTCACATGAGTGTTGATTCTGTGGTCACTACTTGCAAACAAAGACTCTCTGGTTCCTCTGAGCTCCGGTAAATCATGAATTAGTTAAACTGCCTTTAATACAACTTTTCTAAGGCAAAAAGGAAGGGCTCTTACTCTTTGAAGGCCCCTCCTGGGACTTGGGTTCAGCACAAAGAGCAATTGACATGAAGGAATCCAGCTCATCTGAAGCTGGAGGTGTTGAGCCTATCATGGAGTCTGTGCTTGTGGTCTTCACAGTAGATGATTGCAGCAGAATGTCACTGTGATCTGAGGCATGGTACACTGCCAAAGGAATCTCTTTACTCTCACGTGATGCAGAAAAGGTCTCAGATGCAGTCAAAGATGTAAGTGAATCCTCAGTTTCACCTGTGGCAGTAGAGATGTTGTTGTCCATTTGCTCAAGCAGAGTTTTAGCTAAGGTCTTTTGAGTGGCTGCCGGTTTAAGTGGATCCTGCAGGGAAAGAAGTATATTGTGTAATTACTGAATAGGTATGAAATACTTTCATAATATGCTGCCGCATTTTCCTTTCTGTCTTTGAATGCAATTACACAAAATGCTTGAGAACCTATGACAGAGCACAATTAAATTTAAGTCAAGTATATTTAAATACAGATTGTATCAAAGCAGCTTCACAGTATCAATCAAAACAACATAACAATGTTTGTTTCTTAGTGGAAAAAAAATCCACGTTTGGTAGGGCTGATCAATGGTATTAATGATTGGTTAATTAATTTGAATATCCCCAAATTTACCTGTTGAGGAAGATGTATTGATCCCTGATTGTGATACAATGGATTAGGCTCTCCTTCAGTAAATTGTTTCTCTTCTGTTTGGGTGATCAGTTGTGGGGATAATGACAAAACTGGCTCTGGGGTACAACTAACATCTGGTTGTGACTGTAGTAGAGTTGATACTGGAGAGGGATGAAAGTGTATCTCCACAATAGGTGCTTCCACTGAAGCTTGAGGAGGCAATCTGCTCTCCTGCCAAAGTGTTTAAAAAACAAACACATTGTGCCCCAAATATATTGTAATATGCAACCATGTTTTCAAAATGTAATTATAACATTTTAATGGCTATTAAATTATTATAATATTTACTGTTCGACAACATAAAAACATTCTTAATGTTACAACAGAAAATGTCACATTAACTCACTTGAACCAATTCATTGACTTTCTCCTCCTCTTCTGTTGTTTTCTCAGGCAAGAGAAGCATTGAATTCTGGGTAAGACTCACCTTCCCCTCAGGTCCCCCTACCAGAGCTCCTTGTATCACTGACTCACCATTCCCTATTTGTGTGGTGGTCATGTCAGGAAGGAGCATATTAGCATTATTAATCAATTTGATCTGGTTTCTGACAGTGTTTTGAACAACAGCATCACGCTGCCCCTGCACTTGAGGGGCATAGGTCCCTGCTAGCTGTGTTGGCATCTGGAAGACTGTAGGAGGTGTTGGCCGAATCGGTAAAGACCCTGATAGAAGTGCCCCATGTTTGAGGGTGAGTTGTCCAGTTGGAGAGGTGAAAACAGGGCTGAAGTTAATTTGCCTTGGCTGTAGTGTCACAATTTGAGAACGGTCAATGTTGGGTTTGTTAGACATCTGATTGCTTGGTGTACTAAGAAGACACCTTGAAATGCTGGTAGACTGGGTCATAGTTGTATGTGTTTGGCTGGGCAGAAAGAATTGTCTCTGACCTTGAAAAGGATCTTGGGGCTGAATGACAATGGAGCCTCCCTGACCAACCAAATTAAAGCTAACAGGTTTGCTAACACTTGGTGCCGACTGTGCTTGCAAGGACTGCTTTGAGACAACAGAAGGGGATAGCAAGACACTCTGTGTTGTATTTGCTGAGATAAAGGCAAATCCTGGCAATGGTTTCTGTCCTGATGGCCTGGGACTGATCTGTACAAGCCTGGGCTGGATGTTGACAGGTAACTTGGGCTGAATGGGTAGAGGAGTTTTTTGTAACATCACCACTGATGGAGTAATTGCTTTAACGGTAGAAGCCAACATCTGGCAGCTTGTGAGGCTTGGCAGGGTCTTTTGGGTAATCATGCTGGTCCTTTGTGCTGAATTAATAGAAAAGGATGTCTTGAGTGGAGGTGTGGGGAAGACATTCCCAGGAAGTAGACTCATTAACTGGGTTCCTGGAGGCTTGAGTGAGGGGCAGCCTGGACCAACAGCTAACAAAGATGGCTGAGGAGGCTCCACTGCTGTTTGTGTGTCCTTTGGTAAAGAGATCAAGCCAGGCATGGTCAATGGTTTGGAGAAATATGGTGTTGCAGGCAAAGGAAGGGATGCATCAGACAAACCAAGCTGGAGAGTCTCTGCTGTCTGGGCAAGTCCTGCCTCTAATGCAAGAGTATCCTCGGTGATGTCTGCCTCTTGGAGACTCTGCTGGAGAATGTCACAGATCTCTTCTGACTCTTTCCGCTGTTCCACTAATTGGACAATGGGATCTTCTTGTGCCTCTTCTGGACTTCCACTTCCTAGGGATGATACCGGAGATGCAAGCAGCGCCTCCTCCAGAAAGGACAGATCTACACAGCCAGAGACAGGAGTGTCCTGAGAACTTGCGTCATCTGCTAACAGAGATGCAGGACTCTGCAGAACAAAAGTTCACAACAACTATGTAAAACGTTCGCTAGGAACACAAACACTATTTTAAAGCTTAAATTCAAATATCAATTCTTTTGATGATAAAAAGTGGGTTTTGTTAGACAGACATGCAATACTGAGTTCTGGGAGATCCCAGCTGAAACAAATCTATATGTGACCCGTGCTGGCAAAACGAGTCGGAATGCGCATGGGCTGATTTCGAGCTACGGGCAAAACGTGAAAATTTTGACATTTTGGTAGATTTTTGAGGTTTTCACAAAAACTAGTTCATTAAGCCCTCGTCTAGCTATCACAGTGCTCCAAATATAGCGATTAAACTTCTAAAAGTATCTTTATTTTTGCGTTTTCTGAGAGGAGTACCTTTCCTTTGTCCATGAAAACGGCAGTTTTCCTCTGCTCGCTTCTCACGCTTCCTCTCAGCACAAGTTTGGTATCGCGGTAAAGCAGTATTCCAACTTTGTGAATATTCATAGCAAATTTTCGATGCCATAAGTCTGAACCACTGAAATGTGATTTTCGAACTTATGCTGATGTAAACAAAACTATCTTACTTGCGCTGACTGACAGCTGAAGAGTGCGCACAAAGACCCCTTGGACAGCGCCCGATCCCGTTATGCACATATACTGTAACAAAATTACAGTATTTTAAAATATCTGTCTTGGCGAGTATTCACGCAAACATTATCTCTTATGTGAATGTTTGGTTAACTGTTGGGGAAAATCATCTGATGTGTAACATTACATCTGTGCGGTCTGAATATATAGACTATGAATATGAATATAGTAGTTAATAAATGTTAATTGAACATTTGTGGTATCCTGGGGAAAAAAGTTTTTCCTATTTGTATTTAGTTTTGACTTGGTGTGTGCCAAATTTGGTGGTATCACCAGGGATTTTAAGGTATGGTTACTAGGTGATTTTATTTTGGAGCCTTTAACTCGATTTTTCACAAATTGAATTTGCTGACTCCATCGACTTCAAACAGGTGTAGCTGTCTGATTCCAACAAATCATACATCATTTTGACGGTTTTTAATAGGTAATGTATAGAATAGAGAATATAGCAATAACAAATTTTAGAACGTTGGCTCATTGCAACTCATTTTGCCAGCACAGATCACATATACAGGTAAAACTCGAAAAAATCGAATATTGTGCAAAATTTCATGTATTTCAGTAATTCAAATTAAAAGGTGAAACTAATATATTTAGTATATATATAACATATTTATTATATATATTTAACTATATACATGTGCATGATTAATCTTTTCAGATTGCCAATATTTCTGTATTTAAAATTAAATAAAGGAAAAAAGGATTGATTTAATGTAATATTCTAATTTTCTGAGGTTTTGAATTTGGGGTTTTCATAAGCTGTAAGTCAAAATTATAACGATATTCAAATTTTTCGAGTTTCACCTGTATTGCCTCTTCCATAGGGAGAAAGGTCTAGACTCACTGGGGTGTCTGTGAAGAGTGATGGCTCTCCAGAGGATGAATTAAGGAGTAAGTCTCCACTTGGCAGCTGTTTGAACAGAAGGGAGGAGGGACAGTTAATTGCCTGGAGTATTTTTTAGACCTTGTAGTTGCACACAAAATGTATATACAAACACAAGAGTTTCTCTTGTTAAGGTCCTTCTCAGTTCTTCACGTGAGATCTCCCTATATGACCTTATAAGTGTGGAAAGGTTTCCAAATGACCACAACTGAAACGGAGAAAGTACTGTAACAGGTAGTCGCTTATGTTACTAACTTTAAAGATTACAGCCACACAGTAACATTACAATCCCTTCATACCTCGTTTGTCCCATGAAGAAAATCATTCAGGGCTTGAGGGTCACTGTTTCAAAGCAAAACATTTAGTAGTTAACATGAGCAAAATATCTTGCAACTCTTCCAATGTGAATGTTCTTTTTTTTCTTTCTTTTTTTTTTAAATAAAAAACATACAAACTGAGAAAATTAAATTTAGTCTACTAGATGTAACACTTACCACAAAACATCAAATAAACAAGTACCATCTTCATCCTCCATTTCAACTAATTAAGAAGAAAGGTAGATTGGAATTACAAAACTATAAGAAAATTTTTAATAAATTCAATTATGTATGGATAAAATATGCATGCATCCCTTGATATTCAATCTAATATGTCAGTATTGTGTTCATATAGAACTTAATGAACTATATAAATTAACCCGTATAACAAATTCACTTTAAAAATGTATATGCGCTATAGATTTTCTTAGCTTGGTGCCAAATCTCTTGTAAATCTCTTTCACAATGTATTAAATGAGATAAAACCATGCAATTATGTAATAATCTTGTGAAGCAACCTAACCTCGTATTAGAGTGGCTCCATTTAGAGCAGGGAGAGAGAGTGTGTGGGGACTTCATTGACTGGATTTCAGCGACTGGCTGTGAGAAAACCAGACATTTGGACATATGCTTCTCAGCTGGGACATCGAGTCATCGGGATCTGAGAAAGTAAACGTGAGGTGTACATAATGCTATTATATAGTCCATGCAAGTCTGGAGGCTGAAAGGAAATGACCTGACTGAATACTGAACATGCTTTTTACAATGAAATTTTACAATTTCACTGTTCTGTAAAATTGTTGGTCAAATAGCCTATAAAATATAGACATCTCAATTAGGTTTTGTTTATTTATTGAATATAACTGAATAGTAAAGATCCGATTAGAGTTTTTATATGCTTTGGTGCATTAATAATGTTAAATTCAACTTTGAATAAAAATTGGCTGGTTAAAAAGAGTAAAGCCTATATTTATAATAATGCAAATACCAAACAAGAAAAAACAGGCTTGGATGCTACATTTTACTTGGTTCACTTTCCTAAAATATCTTAAAAGTCCACGATTCAGTGTTAAGTTATTCAGTGTTATTTTATTAACAATAAATGCCACATTTCACTGTCAATTTAAAATATTATATTAAAACGCAGAATATGACTTTTCTATCAATTTTCAATATCTCTTGATTGATGAAAATAAAAAGATAAATAATTCATTGTGTGTTTCAAAGGTATTAGGTTTTGTAGAAATGACAGATTGGAAGTATGGATTGTAGGAATGACCAAACTACACACATGTTTACAAATTATTTATAACCATTCTATGATATAAGACATCTTATACAGGCTAGACAGGCAGCAACAATATTAACTTCACATAAAAAAAATGCTATTGTGCATAATGTAGCCTACTGTATAATGTTAGTTATGTAATGTCTAAAATAAAATGTCAGAAGATTTAATATAGGCTACATGTCGCATGGACATCATGAACCCCATGCCTTACAGGGTCAGTATCCGTTCATTTGCTTTGGCCGAAAACCATCTCCACTTAGTGAAAATCTCCCTATTTCTCTCTTTCTCTCTCTCTTGACTTTCAGCGGAGGTCCAAGCACCCAGATCTCATGCAAAGACACTTTCTTATTTTTCTTTTCCTGCATCCGCATTTCATTACCGCAGCACACACTGACTGTAATGTTAAAAATTACAGCATTATAGCCTGATTTAGCAATGACTCCCAACATTATCCGTTTATCATGGCCGAAAATCACAGCAATTATTAGCGTTTGCGTTTTAGAAGGAAACACTTAAAGGGATGCTGTTCAAGACGGTGATGAGGACACAAAGCTCTTCACGTGAACACGCAGCTGCATATGTATCCCATCATCACATCTCGTGCCGCGCTATAACGCGCGTATCCTAATGCGGCATTTCGCAGAGGAAGAAGGAGAAGAACTCACCAGCGTCTTTGTGCTTTATTATTGTCCTTTCAGAGGGGCCTGTGCGCCATCCATCCCTACTCACATGCTCAAGGAGGAGGGGGAGACGGGCTCGTGCGGGTGGGTGACAAACACAGAGGTGGAAGACACCGAAAGCGCGTGTGCATGTGTTGCTCTTCACTCGGAAACACACTGGAGCCGAAAGAATGGATTTCACTGAAGCGCGCATCTCTTTACACACACATGATGAGGCACTTTCACGCATTGCATATAATCTTGACTTTCCCACATCTTCTGAGATTTGCTTCAGAGACTAATGCATGTTCTCTAGCTGTAGTTTTGTATGTTTTAAATAATAATATTTTTAATTAATTCTGTCCTTCAAACTAAAATCCTAATATTATCATATTTTGTAAACAAAAAAATAAATAATTATAAACGAGAGAAACAAAACCACAGAGATTTTAAAGGAAAGTTTGACATTGAAGTATTGAAAGTATTGAGCATTTTTCATAAAGGCAGGCAGTTTTGTAATTTTACAAAAACAGGAATGTTGTTAAATACATTATGTTTTACTTTAGATATTTCATATTTCCCCCCAAAAAATATGTGTGATAGAGACCCAAGCTGTCACAAGGAGGATCACAGGCATCCGTTTAAAGGTTTATCCAAAAGAAGCAAGGAAGTTCAAAAGGTCCATGTTTGCAAGTGTAAATGCTAAGAAAAAACTTTTGCATTAGGGTGAGTCACAAAGGTTTTCGTTATAAAATCTAATTGTCATGTGCCAGAGTCTCTTGGTTCTGTCAGGCCTGAGTTGAAGCTGTAATAATAGGATATTAGCGAAACTCTTTAGTGCATAAGCTTTGGAGAACGTCAAATGTTTCTGTTTACAATGTAAATTTTGCAGTGTTGAGCAATGTAGATCACAGACACATCTGCTGATTTCTTGAACGCAATGGCCAATCAGAAGTGTTAGTCAGAATCTGGAGATTTCAATGTTGAGCAGTTAATTTCGGTTTTGTATTAAAATAAAATTAAACAATCATAGGGATTTTGCTTTTTCACAGAACGACGATAACAATGAGGAAAAAGAAAAAAAGACAAGCCAAATGCATACAAAGACAAATTATCCTTTGACTGGACAGGTAATGCTTAAACAGGATACAAATTCATAAATGTTGTGAGTCACTTAATTCACTTAATGAATATATGTTAAAATAAAATATCTACTACCCTTATGACTCATAAAAATGCCTTAAACACATCATCAATGAATACAGATTTCACTCCATTATGACCACAAAATTGTGTCAACATTTTCATCAATGACATTTTGTCTCTGACGAAAATGCAATAACTAAATAAAAACAAATTTATTTTAAAAAATGGCATTAAAAATTAAATTTATTTTAAAAAATGGGTTGTCATTCTCCTTGTAGCATGTCCAAGAGACGATTCTCTGTCAACCAATCAACGTTCTGCAGTGAGTCTAGCTCCGCCCCTTTAGGTACCAGACTACTGGTACCCAAATGGAAGGGTCCCAAAAAGTGGTACGGTTCGGTATTTTGGTGCCATTCACAACTTCTGACAATCGAAACAGAAATAATTGCATACTGTACCGCTTGGTAAACACAAGCCATTAGATGACAATCTATGTGTTTTTTTTCATGTTTACTAAAGTCTGTCAATCATCATTAGAGCACCACACCTCAAAAGGACATTTGAATTCTACCAAAAGTGTGTCTGATGTGTTCAGCGATTAGGATATAAAGCTTACAAAATGTTTATTATAAACTAGTGCTAAGACCCAGAATCTGCCCTACCTAAATGGCCAGGAGCCGCTACTGCGTTACATTTGCCCAACATAGAACTCTTTTTGTTATTAAAAACAAAGCAAGCCCAGCCCAGAGGAGAAAAAGTAAATCAAAGGTAACGCATTACTTTCCATAAAAAGTAATTAAGTAAAGCAATTTGTTATTTTTTAGGGAGTAACGTAATATTGTAACGCATTACTTTTAAAGCAGTGGTGTAGTCTACATGAAACGCAGATATATGCCATATACCCACTAGGAAATGTCAGTTTCGTATACCCACCTAAAAAAGCACAAGGATACGTGACAACATAGTTTTATGACAGAACTTAAACACTTTCATTCATAAATTCAAGCTGTCTGTTTTGCGAAGCACTGATCTTTGGATCACCGGGGCTTCTGTGGCCTGTGACCTGGATCTGAAGTCACCTACCAAGGAACAACACAGGTCATTTTTGGCAACAAGTTTGAAATTAACTAATCTAATGTGAATCACTAAAGGATATATGAAACGAAAGCAAACTAAAACTATGCTCGTAAGCCTGCCCCTGAAGCTACGGTTACCTCGGGTGACACCAAAGCTGCAGTAGATGACACGAACGTGAACGTTTCAGAAAATGAGCCAGATGCCATCCTACGCGGTACACAAAATGAGCCTGATGCTATTGTAATGTTACCTGGTAAGTAAAAGTAGCATAACTTAATATATAATATATACTATATGTCATCATTAACGTAACTGTAACAGGAGGTGACTGTTGGTATATTGAATTCTATCTAGATCTAGCTAACTTCACTAATGTTATTGTAGTGGATCAATAAATGCGGGAGAAGGGGAGAGATAACTTGGAGCCTGTGTGTACAGTAGTTACAGTAGTTAACAGAACACAATGTTTATATATCCTTGTTTCAGATGACTAGAGAGATGAGAACTCCTGGCCAGCGTTGTGGACTGAAAGTCAGGCTAGGGAATTTAAAAACAGGCATCTTTTGTTAGAGTCGAGGGTGGAAAGTTAGTTAGATATCAGTGTAGATATTTAGAAGGAATTTTAGGCTGATTTGGCTGTTGCTAGCAGAAGGGTGGATCCATTAAAACTCATTCAGTCATCGGTATCTTTTTCTCATGTAGGAGTAGACATTTCCCACTGATGACAGTGCTGGTAATTGTTGATTTCTAACAAAACCATAAACAAAATAAAACAATTATTGGATTACAAAAACATTAGCATGTTTTAAAACATGCATCTGAAATCAGCAATAATTATGTGGGATCAAAGAAACGAAAACAAACTAAAATTGAATGTGCAAAATATCAAACAAACAAGAAAAATTAACTTACATAGTCTACTATGGTAGAAGGAGCAATAGGATTACCACCAAGTTTCCACTTTTGACGAGTATGAAGACTTGGAAGATAATCTTTAATAAAAACTTGACTGTCTCCACTTTCTACAGGTAAGTAGTTCTGAATCGGAATAATTCACTTGTGGGAGAGATGTATCTGTCAGGAACCGCTGGAAATAGCAGGACCCAAGCGCAGAGATGAGCGGTGAATGGTGATTTATTGACAATAAGATGTAACAATGTGTAACAGTTGCACAGTCCAGAGACAGCCCACAACAGAGGTCAAGACAGGAGACCCGGGCACAGGATTGAGCAGCCCAGTAACCAGCAGTCAGTGCAGTCTCAGGATGGGCAGGACAGGACTCAACTCGAACACACAGACACAAAATACAGGAGAAACAAGACAAGAGCAAAACACTAAAACATTAGAGAAGTACAAGGCAGGGCAAACACTGTAGTTAAGTAACTGAAAAACTCAACTCTTACATATAAGAGAGGAAAACTAACAAAACACTAAAGTAAATAACTAAAGTAAAACTAGTCTACAACAGGAGAAAGCTAGGTATTAAATAAGAGAAAACCCAGGCTAAATAATAAATCAAAGGGAAAAGCAAAGTAACAGAAACTAACTCTATAAATCTCAAGAATAGCTCAAGTTAAAGAAAGGGAAGTTAGTCTAAGATAACCCAAAGCAGAAGCAAAAGCTGCAAGGATACAAGCTACAGAGAGAGAGCTTTGTACAATCACACCTGGATATGACACGAGAGCGGTCTAGAACATGAACACAAAACAACGATCCAGCAAAGACAAGCAACAAGGAAGCACAATATAAAGGGAGTGGAGCAAACAAGGACCAGGTGAAGACAATTAGTGAATGACACTAGACAAGGACTAAATGAGGGGGCGTGGTAAGTTGAAACTAGGAGGCAAGACAAAAGTAGCACATGGCCAACATAAACAAAGAAAAAGCCATGTGCTCAAGCACAAAACAAACATGGAAACATTAAACAAAGATACAAGAGACAAAGCTGCCAAGGCAGAACCCTGACAGTATCTGGCCGCTCCATTATGATATTTGGTGTGATGGGATCAGGGTCTGAAATACTTGAAGACAAATAGCCGATAGGGTTTTAGGGTTTTGAGTTTAGCAACTTGACAATTTCAACAAGCACTTATGTCCGATGTCCAAAATCCTGAACCACTCCTTTAACCACAGGTCAGTGTCTACTGAACGAGCTTCTGCTGGTAAATGGTCAATCACAGAGACGTGGTTACCGGCCCATTGCCGAATCTCAAAACCTCCTTCAACTAAGGAAGAATGCAACTTCATAAGCATCTCATTGGCCTCTTTTGTAGTTGGAAAACTTTGCAAGCAATTTTCCACATAAAATGAATGCAAGACAGATGATTGAACATCTTGAAACTCAACAGGAAGGATTTGAACACATTTCTGGAGAGCATATGTGGCACAACAAGGCAAAACCTGCCATTCACAGACATCAGCTGCATAATTTCTTCTCACGTTTGCCACAAGAAGCGAATAAAAAGACAAGAGGCAGACTTGATGGAACATGGATCAAATGTCTCCACTGATAGCAACTTGATGTTCTAAACCGAAGTAAAACTTCAATCAAGGAAGGGCCTATACCTGTCCAAGTCACAAATAGGCATTCAAAATCTCACCTTGATACCAGGGTTGGGGAGTAACGGAATACATGTAACGGCGTTATGTAATCAGGATACAAAAATCCAGTAACTGTAATCCGTTACAGTTACGTCAAAACATGTAGTAATCAGATTATAGTTACTTTTGGAAAAAAGGGGGAATACTTTCAGGATTACAATGGTTTAATTTAAAACTAAATAAATCTGTATTTTGCCATAATAACACTATATTAAGCGTTGCTTGATTAATGACTCACGCTCACGACACGACTCGTGTGCCACTCGCGGGTGCATGCGCAAAATAACAGCTCTCTACAACAATCTCCTCAGACACGGATCGAGTCACTGCTGCTAGAAACGATCCTGTCCATGGGTAAAAATGCTTTTATTTCTTGGAAATTCCGCTGCTATTTTGTTTTTAAAGAAGAAAATGCCAACAACATGGTTGTACAGCGCAAACTGTGCCTTCCAGCAACGAAAATTGTGATTCAATCTGTGTCTGAGGAGATTGTTGTAGAGAGCTGTTATTTTGCGCATGCACCAGCGGGTGGCACACGAGTCGTGTCGTGAGTCATTAAAGCAACGCTTAATATAGTGTTATTTGTAGTATGTATATGTATATCTATTTTCCTGTTGAAGAAACATTTCTATTTTATTTTTTCCTTGTACATGTCAAGTTAAAAATAAAACAAAATAATCTGTAATACCATACTGTAGCCACTAACGTTAGATGTCTGTATAGTCCTTTACATAAATATTTATTCAGGGCTGTGAAATTCTTAATAAATAAAAGTTGTTGTTTTTTAAAATAATATCTGTCCTTGAAGTAATCCAAAAGTAATCAGTTACATTACTTTAATATTGTGGTACTTGGATTACGTTACTGAATACTTTTTTTATGAAGTAATTTGTAACTGTAACGGAATACATTTTTAAAGTAACCCTCCCAAGCCTGCTTGATACTGATAGCCACATCCAGCGGAATCTCCTGAACGCACAGTTTGTAAGTTCTTGATTGCAGCAATCTCCCACAGCACCAAATGATGGGGTTGACCATATCCCTTCTGAAGAGCCTTTAAGGCAGAAGTGTAAGGTTGGGAATGATGGGCATAAGCCAAGGCCAGGTGTTGAGCTGCATCTGACTTCAAGTGATCCAGAGGAAGAATATGTTACTTGTATTGCTCAGTTTCTTCTGGGGGTAACAAATTCTTTAAAGCCATATTCAGCATTGCAAACTCTTGACTCTTGGGGGTCATCACTCTTCAAATATGGAAATGAAAGTCTTTCAATATGGGCTGACCTGAAAGGCTGTAAAATTGGCATTGTAATTCGTTACATTTATATAGCGCTTTATCTGGGACCTCAAAGCGCTTTACAAGGAAGGGGGGAATCTCCTCATCCACCACCAATGTGCAGCATCACCTGGATGATGCGACGGCAGCCATATTGCGCCAGTACGCCCATGCCAGTTACGCGCGTGACGTTCAGGAAGAGGTGACTGACACAGGCTGCTCCACACAGCAACAGAGAGGGCTCGGCTGAGCGAAAAAACACTTAACTGCATCACTATTTTTGTTGAATAGATTTTTGTAACTTTATAACTTTCGGGAAGTTGAATTTTACTCGAATACAAATACAAATACAAATACTTTTCCCCCCTCAACAAATACAAATACAGATACAAATACCGGCTGCTTTGCACACCCCTAATATATACACTCACCGGCCACTTTATTAGGTACCCCATGCTAGTAACGGGTTGGACCCCCTTTTGCCTTCAGAACTGCCTCAATTCTTCGTGGCATAGATTCAACAAGGTGCTGGAAGCATTCCTCAGGGAGTTTGGTCCATATTGAATATGATGGCATCACACAGTTGCCGCAGATTTGTCGGCTGCACATCCATGATGCGAATCTCCCGTTCCACCACATCCCAAAGATGCTCTATTGGATTGAGATCTGGTGACTGTGGAGGCCATTTGAGTACAGCGAACTCATTGTCATGTTCAAGAAACCAGTCTGAGATGATTCCAGCTTTATGACATGGCGCATTATCCTGCTGAAAGTAGCCATCAGAAGTTGGGTACATTGTGGTCATAAAGGGATGGACATGGTCAGCAACAATACTCAGGTAGGCTGTGGCGTTGCAACGATGCTCAATTGGTACCAAGGGGCCCAAAGAGTGCCAAGAAAATATTCCCCACACCATGACACCACCACCACCAGCCTGAACCGTTGATACAAGGCAGGATGGATCCATGCTTTCATGTTGTAGACGCCAAATTCTGACCCTACCATCCGAATGTCGCAGCAGAAATCGAGACTCATCAGACCAGGCAACGTTTTTCCAATCTTCTATTGTCCAATTTCGATGAGCTTGTGCAAATTGTAGCCTCAGTTTCCTGTTCTTAGCTGAAAGGAGTGGCACCCGGTGTGGTCTTCTGCTGCTGTAGCCCATCTGCCTCAAAGTTCGACGTACTGTGCGTTCAGAGATGCTCTTCTGCCCACCTTGGTTGTAACGGGTGGTTATTTGAGTCACTGTTGCCCTTCTATCAGCTCGAACCAGTCTGGCCATTCTCCTCTGACCTCTGGCATCAACAAGGCATTTCCGCCCACAGAACTGCCGCTCACTGGATGTTTTTTCTTTTTCGGACCATTCTCTGTAAACCCTAGAGATGGTTGTGCGTGAAAATCCCAGTAGATTAGCAGTTTCTGAAATACTCAGACCAGCCCTTCTGGCACCAACAATCATGCCACGTTCAAAGTCACTCAAATCACCTTTCTTCCCCATACTGATGCTCGGTTTGAACTGCAGGAGATTGTCTTGACCATGTCTACATGCCTAAATGCACTGAGTTGCCGCCATGTGATTGGCTGCTTAGAAATTAAGTGTTAACGAGCAGTTGGACAGGTGTACCTAATAAAGTGGCCGGTGAGAGTATATATACAGTACTGTGCAAAAGTTTTAGATCGGTAAGATTTTTTATGTTTTTAAAAGAAGTCTCTTCTGCTCACCAAGGCTGCAATTATTTGATAAAAAATATTTAAAAAAAAAACAGTAATATTGTGAAATATTATTACAATTTAAAACAGCGGTTTTCTATGTGAATATATAGTGAAGTGTAATTTATTCCTGTGATCAAAGCTGAATTTATCATCATCATTACTCCAGTCTTCAGTGTCACATGATCCTTCAGAAATCATTCTAATATGATGATTTGATGCTCAAGAAACATTTATGATTATTATCAGTGTTGAAAACAGTTTTTAACATTTTTATTTCATGATGCTATGATGAATAGAAAATAAAAAAGAACAGCATTTATCCGAAATCTAAAGCCTTTGTAACATTAAACTCTACCCTTCAAAAGTTTGGGGTCAGTAAGAATTTAAATTTTATTTTTGGGGGAAAGAAATATAATAAATCAATACTTTTATTCATCAAGGATGAGTTAAACTGATCAAAAGTTACAGTAAAGACATTTATCATGTTAGAAAATATTCTATTTTAAATAAACGCTGTTCTTTTGAACTTTCTATCCATCAAAGAATTTAGAAAAAAAAATTGTACACAACTGTTTTCAACATTGAAAATAATAATGAATGTTCAATTCACATAGAAAACCGCTGTTTTAAATTGTAATAATATTTCACAATATTACTGTTTTTTTTTTGTATTTTTTATCAAATAATTGCAGCCTTGGTGAGCAGAAGAGACTTCTTTTAAAAACATAAAAAATCTTACCGATCTAAAACTTTTGACCGGTAGTGTATATATTTTAAATGACAGATCTTTTCGCTAGAAAATACTCTTATTCCTCGGCTGGGATTGTGTTGGGCCCTTTGAAGCTGCATTGAAACTGCAATTTGGACCTTCAAACCGATGGACCCCATTGAAGTCCACTATATGGAGAAAAATCCTGGAATGTCTTCATCAAAAACCGTAATTTCTTTTTGACTGAAGAAAGAAAGGGTGAGTAAATTATCAGGACATTTTAATTCTGAAGTGAACTAATCCTTTAAATGTGCATTAATTTAAAACATTTACACCATTAAACTACTATATGATAACATTAGTTATCAATAGTTGTCAGATAATTATCTATTGTTAGAGTAGAACATTTTTCTCCTTTTGCCTGCTTTTCAGACATTTGTCAGCCATAGTGTGGAGATTGTAAACATTTAATGAAATACTTTTGAGTAAATTTTGACTCTGTTCAGCAGATTTTATTACTAATATAATGTAGAGATACAAAACTTGTATGATGATGCTAATTAGTCATGGTTTTGTTTGCCTCCAGGTTGTGCTGTTTGTAGCTCAACAAAATCAAATGACATCCTCACAGAAAAAAGAGTGGCTTTAGGATCCAGTCCTCAAACGTAAACAGATCATCTTGCTCTCTTTGAGGAACATGATACGACAACATGAGACAATCAGGGCACACTAAATAGCCCAGGAGCTCACTGAAAAGGGTGGACAGGATTTACTTGGAAATTTGGTGAGATCTGTGTCAGAGACTGTGTTGGCTGAGACGGATGTATTCAGAAAAGCATACTATCTTGCCAAAATGAACCCACCTTTCACTGACCATGGCAATCTCATTGAGCTTCAGGAAACAAATAGTGTCAACATGGGCACTAGTCTGCACTCAAAGTACAGTTATACAAAAATTGTGGAACACATAGCAAAAGAGATGCAGGAAATATTAGTACACAGTATTGTGTCATCTTCAAGCGAATTGTCTGTTCTCGTTGACGAGGCTACATCTCTCAGCCACAAATCTGCCATGATTGTTAACTTGAAAGCGTCAGTAGATGGAGCTACTCCTGAATGTGTGTTCCTACAGCTGGTTGAGCTGGAGAGCCAAAGAGCAGAGGATATAGAAGAAGCTCTTCTTAAAGGATTGGTTCACTTAAAAAAAAAAAACTTTTGCTGATAATTTACTAACCCCCAAGTCATCCAAGATGTCCATGTCTTTCTTGAAAATAAATTACGTCCCGTAATACGCAATTACGTTGAAAAGGTCACGCTTCTGTCCTGACGAAAATTCTCTTTTAGCCTTTTTAATATTAAAACACCCAGGATACGCACACGAAATGGGCATTTTAAACGATAAACTGACACAAAGACATTTGAATATGTGTATATGGTCCTCCTTCCTCACATTTGTAAACACTGACTCTGTACTTCCGCGTACGTTGAGCGTGACCTTTTGAACGTAATTGCGTATTACGTGATTCACGAACGCGCATCACAGAACAGAGCAAGGCGAGCATTTGTGCTTTTTTATTTATTTTTTAAATGACGATGGTTTGGCTTGATAAGACTCTTATTCATCGTCTGGTGTCGTTTAAAGCCCTGTTGAAGCTGCACTGAAACTGTCATTTGGACCTTGAACCGTTTGGGGTCCATCAAAGTCCATTATATGGAGAAAAATCCTGTAATGTTTTCATCAAAAACCTTAATTTATTTTCGACTGAAGAAAGAAAGACATGGACATCTTGGATGACATGGGGGTGAGTAAATTATCAGCAAAAGTTTTTTTAAAGTGAACTAATCCTTTAACTGTTTGGACACTGGTCTCATTTGTTTCAGAGGGAGCCAGTGTCATGTTAGGCAAGAAATCTGGTGTGGCAACCAAGCTGACTGCAAGTTCCTTAACCTCTTCTCGAGGCACTGCATGGACCACCGTTTGGAACCATAATCTCTATAGTCAGTCCAATTAAAAATTCACGGGAGGATCTGAAAGCAGCGCAAGAAGTGGTTTCACAAGTCCTGAAAATTGGCTGAGGTTTAAGTACGCGATGGGTGGCCAGCAGCTTCTGTTCTGTAAGAGCTGTGTGGAGGTCGTATGAAGCAGACACTTTGAAAATGCTGTGGGAAGACCAAACAAGAAACGGCAAAGAGAGACAAACTTACAGAGTCCATTCAATCTGGCATCATTTAAAGACACCCTAGAAGAGAAATCAGAGGACAGCCTGTCCCAAAGCCTGATAGCACCAAATGAGTCAGGTCAAAACCGTAACTCATCACCGTAAAGATCCATTTGTAACCAATTAAGCTCAATGACTGAATACATAATTAACACCACATCATCATAAACAGCTTTTTTCCAGATTACACGGCTGAGGTAATGGAATAGTGCGTCGTGCTCTGCCCTTCCCTGCTAAGCTTATAATCACATATAATGGAAGTACCGGAAATGTATAAATGAAAAACTGAGGCAAGTTGCTGTGACAGATCAAGAATAAATTCTGTTGTGTAGGACAGTCTGTATAGAGACTGTGAGTTCATATTATCTTTTTTCTTTTTTTGGATAAGACTTGGTTGTGGAGTTGTATTTTTTGTTTTTCCTATTTAATTAGGAGTGTTAGTGTAATTTGATACTCTGCTTCAAGTACCCAGTGCTGTAGTCACTAGGGGGAGCCAAAATGCTTCATTTGGGGAAGTATATTTGAGGCACTGGGGTGGGACAAGGGGCTAAAAGTTCGAGGTTTGGTTTGTTTGTTGTTGTTTTTTGTGGAGGGGACATGTTATGGTGGTTTTACCTTGAGGTACAAGAGTGAAATGAAAGCGAATGGTCAAACCAATAGAAGAAATCTTAACTTTGCATCTTAGAATGGTAAAGGGCTTGGCCACCCAATTAAAAGAAGCGTTTTTACCTATCTCAAGGTCTTGAAGCAGACATTTTATTTCTTCAGGAAACACATAAAGCTGTGGGACAGAAACACAAACTTAGGCCGATTTGGATATCCCAGGTATATCAGGCTCCTTTCAGCAGTAAGGCCAGGAAGCAATTTTATTTCGGAAGGGTATTTCATTTCAGCTTGATTCAATGACTACTGATTCTCATGGCAGATATGTCATGTTTTTAGGAAGACTTAGTTCTTAGCATACTATATATGGTAAATATATATGGTCCAAATACTGATAGTATTTTTTTTTCTTTCGATTTAATACCGTCCGGGTGTGTAAATGTGATTTGCGGTGGTGATTTGAATTGTTATTTAGATCTGTTTTTAGGCCGATTCTCTTTAAAGCCACCTCCTAATATAACCTCTGTACAGATCCTCAATAGATTGATTGAGGATAGGAATATGGTAAATATTTGGAGGTTGCAACACCCAACAGATAGGGAGTCCTCATTTTACTCGCATGTTCATAAATCTTATAGGATCGACCATTTTTTGGTTACTTCTGAACTGGTACACAGAATAACTGGTACCATAACATTGTGATATCAGACCATAGTCCCATCTCGCTTCAACTTAATAAAATCCTGCCACGACAAAGTTATTATTGGCGATTTAATCCTTACCTCCTTAAAGACCCAGCTTTTGAAAAATACATTAATGCTAAACTGGATGATTTTTTTTAAATATAAATAATGACGATGGCCAAGTCTCTGATTCAATTTTATGGGATACCCTTAAGGCAGTCATGAGGGGCCACATTATTTCTTTCGAAGCTGCTAATAAGAAAAATAGGCGATAATCACAACATTAAAAAAAACATGTAGAAACTCCAGATTACAACAAGATTATAATAAGTGTAGCGGGCGCTTGGGGAAAAAGGAGAGCAAACACGTAAGTGGTTAAACCCAGAGGGTGTGCTTTTATTTGTTGTGCAATAGTGAGGGCTGAAGGAGTATCAGTGCTCTTGTGCTCCAGTGGTGAGAGTGCTGGAGAAAGTGGATTGAAGACAGCAAACTTCAGCCAGACAGCAGAGAGTTGGACTGTATGGCAGAGAGTTTGTCAAGGCTTCCAGGTTCCTTCTCATTAGTCACTTTCTGTAAGAAACAAAGGGATAAGCAGACGTTAGTGAGTGTCTGGGAGATCACACAACCCACTTGGCCTTTCTTCACTGGTGTTTATATAGCCCCAATGATGAATTGGTCGATGGCCGTCAGGTGTGTGTGTTGATTGATGGTCAGCTGCTGTGTATGTGTTGCCAGCGGCGACTGATGTCGGGATGAAGAGAGATAGCTGTCAGGTGTGTGTGTTGATTGCTGGCCAGCTGCTCTGTGTGTGTTGCCAGGGGCGACTGATGTCGGAACGACGGTAGTCCGCCACATCCCCCCCCCCTTTTGTGTGGAGCCGGACTTCCTGTAAGTAAGGGCACAAGTTAGTGGAGGGGGGGTGGGAATGACCCTTGACAGACCTGACCAACCCGAGAACATCCTGGACAGACCATCAGCATTCCCGTGAGATATTCCGGCCCGGTGTTTTACCTTAAAGTGGAAGTCCTGGAGTGCTAGGAACCATCTGGTAACCCTTGCGTTGGTATCCTTTGCTTTGGACATCCATTGGAGCGGTGCATGGTCGGTCACTAGGGTAAAAGAGCGCCCTAGGAGGTAGTAGCGTAGCTCCAGCACAGCCCACTTTATAGCCAGTGCTTCTTTTTCGACGGCAGCATACCGGGTCTCTGGAGGGGTGAGCTTTCAACTGATGAATGTCACAGGGTGTTCTTCTCCATTGATAGTCTGGGATAAGACCGCTCCTAGCCCAGTATCAGAGGCATCGGTTTGGAGAGTGAAGGGATGAGAGAAGTCTGGGGTGTGTAGCACTGGAGAGGAAGACAAAGCGGCTTTTAGGTTTTGGAATGCCTCCTCTGCTGCGGGACTCCACTGCACCTTGTCGGGTTGGCCTTTCTTTGTTAGGTCTGTGAGCGGAGAGGCCAAAGAGGAAAAACCCGGTATGAAACAGCGATAGTACCCTGCCAACCCCAGAAATGCACGTACCTGTTTCTTGGACATGGGCCGGGAGCATTCATGGATTGCCTTTACCTTCTCTTCCTGTGGTAGGATGAGGCCCCGGCCAATTCGGTACCCTAGGTAACGTGCTTCAGAGAGGCCCAAGTGACATTTTCGGGGGTTGGCGGTGAGTCCAGCTTGACGCAGTGCCGATAGCACCTCCCTCAACCGAGTGAGATGGTCCTCCCAGCTCTCCGAGTGGATGACCACATCATCCAAATAGGCGGCAGCGTATTGCTGGTGGGGCCTTAGAACCACATCCATCAATCTCTGGAACGTAGCGGGAGCCCCGTGCAGGCCGAAAGGAAGGATCCGATATTGCCAGTGCCCTGAGGAGGTGTTAAAAGCAGTCTTCTGCTTGGAATCTGAGCTTAGGGGTACCTGCCAATATCCCTTTGTGAGATCCAGGGTGGAGATGTATCGGGCCCTCCCTAGTCGCTCAATCAATTCGTCCACTCGGGGCATGGGGTAGCTGTCGAACAAGGAGACGTCATTCAGCTTCCTGTAATCATTACAGAAGCGGAAGGTGCCATCAGGTTTCGGAACTAACACAATCGGGCTAGACCAGGGGCTGTTTGAAGGTTCTATGACCCCCAGCTGGAGCATCTTCTGGACCTCGTCCTCAATGGCTTGTCGACGGGCAGCCGGAACCCTATAGGGCCGCTGTCGGACAATGACACCAGGTGGGGTCCGAATCTCATGGGAGACAACGGTGGTGTGACCTGGAAGATTCGAGAAGACATCTTTGAAGCTGTGAACCAGGGACTCAAGCTCCTTTCGTTGATTGGCCGAAAGCTGGTTCCCAAGCTCCACGACGCGTTCGTCCTTCTCTGCTAACAGGGCCATGGCGGTGGGGGCTGTGACCCACTTTTTTAAGAGGTTAACATGATAGATCTGCTCTGACCTTCGTCTCCCATGTTGGCGGAGACGGTAGTTCACAGGGCCGACCTGCTCTATGACCGTGTAGGGACCTTTCCAGGAGGCAAGGAACTTGCAGGTAGTGTCAGGAATCAAGACAAGGACCTTGTCCCCAGGTTGAAACTCACGGGGTTGCGCAGGCCGGTCATACAGGCGTTGTTGGACACGCTGGGACTCGAGCAGATGTTCCTTTACCAGAGGCATCACCTTGTCAATTCTCTCCCTCATGTTACGGACATGCTCAATGACGGAGCGATGGGGGGAGGGCTGTTGCTCCCAGGCTTCTTTGGCGACATCGAGTAGTCCCCTGGGCTGGCGTCCAAAGAGTAATTCAAAGGGGGTGAAACCAGTGGAAGCCTGGGGGACTTCCCTTATTCCAAAAAGCACATAAGGCAGCATCCGGTCCCAGTCGCGCCCATCCTCAGAAACCACCCTCTTCAGCATCTGCTTTAATGTCTTATTAAATCGCTCCACTAAACCATCAGTCTGGGGGTGGTAGACTGAGGTTCGAAGATGTTTCACTTTTAGTAATCTGCAGAGGTCGGCCATTATTCGGGAGACAAAGGGAGTCCCTTGGTCAGTCAGGATCTCTGTAGGAATCCCCACCCGGCTACACAACAGGAAGAGTTCTTGGGCGATGACTGCTGACGTTGCTCGTCTGAGGGGGATGGCCTCGGGATAGCGGGTGGCATAGTCAACAATTACTAGAATATGCTCATGACCCCGAGCTGACTTGGGCAGTGGTCCCACGAGGTCCATCCCAATACGTGTGAACGGTACATCAATAACAGGAAGCGGCACCAGGGGGGCCGGGGCTGGCTTCTGAGGGGCAGTTCTTTGGCAGACAGGACAGGCTTGGCAGTACCGTCGCACATCCGCATTGATTCCTGGCCAATGGAAGCGGTCCCTGAGTCTTTGAAGAGTGTTGTCCGCTGCGAGGTGGCCAGCCATTGGGTGTGTGTGAGCCAAAGAAATCACCATATCAGTTTTCCCCCTTGGCAGGACTAGGAGCTCTTTCTCTTCTCCCCTCCTGGTGGCCACGCAATATAACAGGCCGTTCTTTACCACAAAGTGCGGAGAGGGGTGGGGAGGTGGCATATGGTCCTTTCCTTCTAGAACTCTGATCTGTTTCCAGCAGTGTTGGAGTCTATCATCCTCGCGCTGCTCCCTGGCCAGGGAGCCCCCCGTTGCAACCTGCTGAAATAGATCAGAAAAGACATCCAGGTGGTTATTAGTTGACTCACCCGCTCTCTCACTTTCCGAGGCTAGGTAAGCCGGGTGACCGCGTGGCTTCCTGGGTCCCGGGGGTCCTTTCCGGCGAACAGGCTTCTCTGGTCGTCTTAGTAACTGGTCAAGCCCTGGCCAGTCTCTCCCCAACAGCAGAGGAACAGGAAGATCCCTGATGACACCCACCTCAATCGACCAGGTACCTGGGGCAGCTGAAACAGAGACAGTGCAGGCAGGGACATACTTAGTGTCCCCGTGGACACAGGTGATGGGAAGAAGTGCTCGGCCTGGCCTTTCTGGTCCGAGGAGCTGAGGCTGGATCAAGCTCACGCTGCTTCCTGTGTCAAGAACGGCCCAAACACGGCGTCCGTTGATTTGAACTTCTCGCTTGGGGGCACCGTCTGGGACATTGTGGTGAACAATGCAGCCCGCCATCCAGGCTTTTCCCACTGGTGGACCTGGGTCCGTGGGCATCGGTTCATCAGGCATACTCCCCCGGGGAGTCGTTAGGCTCACCGGCTTGGGGCTGCCACCCACAACACGACGCTCGCCAGCGCCCTTTCGGATAAACGGAACCAGTCTCTCGCCGGAGTCTCTGGCGAGGGCCGCCTCTGACAGCTCTGCGGCCTCCACTAAATCATTCAGGGTCCGTGGGTTGGTGAGACCGACGGTGCGGCGATGAGGGCGAGGCAAAGCACGTAACAGCCGGTCCACAGTGACGCGCTCTACTACTTCCTCAGCAGAGGCTTGGCCCGGCAAAAGCCAAAGTTTGACCAGTCGGGCAAGCTGGGCGGCCTGGACACGTACGGGGACCCTGGGTTCGAAGTTCCACTCATGCACTTTCTGGGCTGCGCACACCGGAGACAGTCCTAGCCGGGCAAGGATCTCCTTCTTCAGTGAGTCATAGTCTGCAGCATCCTCAAGCGGGAGGGAATAATACACACGCTGAGGTTCACCAGTCAACAATGGGGCCAGCAAACGTGCCCACTCACGCTGGTTCCATTCTTCTCGATCCGCAACAACCTCAAAAGTGTGAAGAAAGGCTTCCACATCATCCTGGTCAGTCATTTTCGGGAGAATTTGCAGCGCTGAAACTCTTGGCTCCAGTGGTGTAAGCCGGGCAGTCTCTGTTCGTAGGCGCAAAAGCTCCCCAGCCACCTGGTTTTGGCCAGCAACCAACTGTTCTGACAGCTGTTGCTGCCGCACGGAGACCTCAGCAAGGTGGCGGATGACATCTTCCGCGCTGGGGAGGGAAGCTGCCTCTGGGGGGGCTTCGTGTCGTTGATCTCCTGCCCGCATTCTCCACCAGTGTAGCGGGCGCTTGGGGAAAAAGGAGAGCAAACACGTAAGTGGTTAAACCCAGAGGGTGTGCTTTTATTTGTTGTGCAATAGTGAGGGCTGAAGGAGTATCAGTGCTCTTGTGCTCCAGTGGTGAGAGTGCTGGAGAAAGTGGATTGAAGACAGCAAACTTCAGCCAGACAGCAGAGAGTTGGACTGTATGGCAGAGAGTTTGTCAAGGCTTCCAGGTTCCTTCTCATTAGTCACTTTCTGTAAGAAACAAAGGGATAAGCAGACGTTAGTGAGTGTCTGGGAGATCACACAACCCACTTGGCCTTTCTTCACTGGTGTTTATATAGCCCCAATGATGAATTGGTCGATGGCCGTCAGGTGTGTGTGTTGATTGATGGTCAGCTGCTGTGTATGTGTTGCCAGCGGCGACTGATGTCGGGATGAAGAGAGATAGCTGTCAGGTGTGTGTGTTGATTGCTGGCCAGCTGCTCTGTGTGTGTTGCCAGGGGCGACTGATGTCGGAACGACGGTAGTCCGCCACATAAGATACTGATTTTAAAATATGAATATAATTCAATTGTAGGCAAAATAAATGAGAATCTCTCACTTAAACTGAAAGAAAAATTCGCATTAGGTGATAAGCCAGAAACTTTATTAGCGAGTCAATTAAGGGGTGAGCAAGCAAAGCAAACAATTCATCAAATTAAATCAAAAACATCTGAAATAAATGAATGTTTTAGGTATTTTTACTCTGATCTTTATTCCTCCAAATGCAACGGTAGTCAAGAGGATTACGATTCTTTTTTTGATAGTCTTAATTTTCCCCAATTAGATGAAATTGATAAATAAGACCTAGAACATTCATTTTCTGAAGAAGACATATTAGAGGCCATCAAGTATTTTCTGTCTGGTAAAGCACCAGGTCCCGATGGCTTTGGATGTGAATTTTATAAAGCGTTCTCTTTAAAACTAGCCCCTTACTTATTGAGAATAATCAATGACTCGTATAAAAAAGGCAGACTTCCCAAATAATTATATGAGGCCAATATTTGTGTTCTATTAAAGGAAGGAAAATACAACACTGACCTGGTCAATTATAGACCTATAGCGCTTCTTAAAGTTGATCAGAAGGTAATAACGTGTTAGCAAACAGAATTGGAAAACATATCTCAACAATGGTACACTCAGACCATACTGGGTTTATAGCATAGACTGTAAAAAAAAGATGGATGACGCCCCTTCACTCTCTTCCATGGGTGAAAAGTGAAGCTGCCAAAGTCCTAATATGGTTCTGACAATTTGCGCAGATTTGGGACCTGATTCTGCACAGTAGTGAGTTGCGATATCAAGGTCACGCCCTCACTCCCGCAGAAATGGTTAAAAAAACATTTACTGTGTGAAATAAACAGTTATGGACATGTAGAAATTAAAGTTGAAGCTCCAATCTTCTCCCAAAAATCCCCCAAAAAGTCTGTTAGTGCCTCAGTGACTAGGCCTACTTCGTTTAGAGAAGCTGTCAATCACAGCTGTCAATCATGACATCACATTCCCGATTTTATAGCATCAAATAACTAAGACCAAACTAATTAAAAATAAAAAACGAACACCTAAACTTAAATCAGCGTGATAAAAACTACCTAAAATGACAGAAAACATCTTTGAAAATGTTTTATTTGAAGTGTAATTTGATTGTTTAGTTTCCATCGAGTGATTCGCGTCCCATTAGACTTCATGGGGAGGCGGGCTTTATGACCTATACTGGGACTAGCCACCGGGGGGGCGATTGAGACGCTTTGGCTTCACTCTTCAGCACTTGTGCGGCACGCTTGGTTTATACCAGGACATTTTTCCTTTTTCAATGTTCGTCTCCTTCTTAATAATCTTTATAAGGATCGTGGTAAGGAAGCCTCAGGAGCAATGATGCCTTAAAGGCGTTTGATCAAATAGAGTGGCCATTCATGCTAGTGCTTGAGCACTTTGGGTTTGGGAGTCGTTTTATCAAGTGGGAATTTTTTTAAATATTTTATGTTGTCGTTCATCCATTCTGACAAAATCTAACAAATCTAACCCCTTTGAACTGTGTTGGGGAGTTAGTCAAAGGAGATCCTCTTTCTCTTCTTTTTGATATTGCGTTTGATATTCCCTAGCAGTAGGGATCAGAAGTCACCCACATATACAGTGAAGAAAATAAGTATTTGAACACCCTGCTATTTTGCAAGTTCTCCCACTTAGAAATCATGGAGGGGTCTGAAATTGTCATCGTAGGTGCATGTCCACTGTGAGAGACATAATCTAAAAAAAAAAATCCAGAAATCACAATGTATGATTTTTTAACTATTTATTTGTAAGATACAGCTGCAAATAAGTATTTGAACACCTGTCTATCAGCTAGAATTCTGACCCTCAAAGACCTGTTAGTCTGCCTTTAAAATGTCCACCTCCACTCCATTTATTATCCTAAATTAGAGATGCACCTGTTTGAGGTCGTTAGCTGCATAAAGACCCCTGTCCACCCCATACAATCAGTAAGAATCCAACTACTAACATGGCCAAGACCAAAGAGCTGTCCAAAGACACTAGAGACAAAATTGTGTGGTGGAAAGGGCTACGGGGAAATTGCCAAGCAGCTTGGTGAAAAAAAGGCCACTGTTGGAGCAATCATTAGAAAATGGAAGAAGCTAAACATGACTGTCAACCTCCCTCGGACTGGGGCTCCATGCAAGATCTCACCTCGTGGGGTCTCAATGATCCTAAGAAAGGTGAGAAATCAGCCCAGAACTACACGGGAGGAGCTGGTCAATGACCTGAAAAGAGCTGGGACCACCGTTTCCAAGGTTACTGTTGGTAATACACTAAGACATCATGGTTTGAAATCATGCATGGCACAGAAGGTTGTCAAGGCCTGTCTTAAAGGAGAACTCCGGTCAATTTTAACATTGAGCTCCTTTTTTCGTACATTTGGAGTGCTGTCAATACAGAGAACAACGACAAAAATCGGTGTTGCCTACACCGTGTTATCGTCTTTTTAAAATTCGCTCCCTGTTGACTTCAATGGGGCAAGTTTTAAACCTGATTTTAGCCTCTTAACATCCTTGATTTGTCATTACAAGTGCACAGCCATGTGAGTGGTGTTATTAAGAGTGAACACGGTCAATTTGACTGCAGTAGATGTGAAAGATATGAATAAAAATGACGTTAATTCAGCCAGCTCACATACCTGTATTTTCTTTCTGTTTTCGGTCGAAGTCCACAGTAGTCGATTGTCGAGTTCGCGCGCGTGATCATCAAACTCAAAAACCTCCTCTGTGTGTTCAACATCTGATTCGGATGAACTATCCATTTGAGCTGATATTCTCGAACACCACACAGCACCGTCATCGGCTGACAGCTGACAGTCTGAGTCTCCACTGTTGCTTAGTTACCAATGATCGCGCACGCGAACTCCACAATCGACTACTGTGGACTTCGACCGAAAACAGGAAATAAATACAGGTATGTGAGCTGGCTGAATTAACATCTTTTTTATTCATATCTTTCACATATACTGCAGTCAGATTGACCGTGTTCACTCTTAATAACACCACTCACATGGCTGTGCACTTGTAATGACATATCAAGGATGTTAAGAGGCTAAAAGCAGGTTTAAAACTTGCCCCATTGAAGTCAACAGGGTGCACATTTTAAAAAGACGATAACACGGTGAAGGCAACACAGATTTTTGTCGTTGTTCTCTGTACTGACAGCACTCCAAATGTACAAAAAAATAAGCTCAATGTTAAAATTGACCGGAGTTCTCCTTTAAGTTTGCCAATGACCATTTGGATGATCCAGAGGAGTCATGGGAGAAAGTCATGTGGTCAGATGAGACCAAAATATAACTTTTTGGTCATAATTCCACTAACCGTGTTTGGAGGAAGAAGAATGATGAGTACCATCCCAAGAACACCATCCCTACTGTGAAGCATGGGGGTGGTAGCATCATGCTTTGGGGGTGTTTTTCTGCACATGGGACAGGGCGACTGCACTGTATTAAGGAGAGGATGACCGGGGCCATGTATTGCAAGATTTTGGGGAACAACCTCCTTCCCTCAGTTAGAGCATTGAAGATGGGTCGAGGCTGGGTCTTCCAACATGACAATGACCCGAAGCACACAGCCAGGATAACCAAGGAGTGGCTCTGTAAGAAGCATATCAAGGTTCTGGCGTGGCCTAGCCAGTCTCCAGACCTAAACCCAATAGAGATTCTTTGGAGGGAACTCAAACTCCGTGTTTCTCAGCGACAGCCCAGAAACATGACTGATCTAGAGAAGATCTGTGTGGAGGAGTGGGCCAAAATCCCTCCTGCAGTGTGTGCAAACCTGGTGAAAAACTACAGGAAACGTTTGACCTCTGTAATTGCAAACAAAGGCTACTGTACCAAATCTTAACATTGATTTTCTCAGGTGTTCAAATACTTATTCACCTATTATACTTATTTGCAGCTGTATCTCTGACAATTTCAGACCCCTCCATGATTTCTAAGTGGGAGAACTTGCAAAATAGCAAGGTGTTCAAATACTTATTTTCTTCACTGTACATGGAATAAAGATTGAAAATTAGGAAGCTTTGGTTAGTCTATATGCTGATGATCTATTATATCTTTCTGATCCAGCCAAATCAGTTCCCCATTTACTTGATTATATCAATGCCTTTGGTAAAATCTCTGGGCATAGCCTATTATTAACTGGTCCAAAAGCGAGTTTACGTCACTCAAATCCCAGCCAGGTTGGTCCCTTGGCTTTCAAAACAGTCGAAGACCCCTTTACATACCTTGGCACTGTGGTTCCAAAGATCCCTAAGCAAATATTTAAATACATTTTATTAGCTAGGATTGACAAATTAAAAGATAACATAGAGCGATGAAGGCTCATTCCGCTTTCTATTGGCTAAATTAATGCAATTAAAATGTTCACTTTACCACAATTCCTCTGCCTTTTTCAAAATTGTACTATTTGTATTTCAAGCTTGTTGATTGAATTATCATACTGTTTATTTGGGCTCACAAGACCCCCCTGAATAGCAACAACTTGCAGAAACCCACCCAGATGGGAGGCCTAGGGCTCAGTGTTCATATTTATTTTACTATTGGGCACCAAACGCTAGGGCTTCATCTCATTGGCAGAAAGGTATTCCTGGTGAAACTTTCTCAGTGGCTGATCATCTATAGCCTGGTTCTACCAGACTTTCGTACATTTCATTTGTACAGAGAGTCTGGCACCGCTGCATTGACAATCGTTAACTTCCTTGTAGGCGGGTATTGAAGTCTAAAACTATTGGATCTGCCCAGAGTCACTCTGGATCTGCCACCAATCGCTAACGTTTGCTCTTGACGTATGTCAAACCCCGTGGGGAGGAGGGCCACAACATCATGGCCAAAACAAAACTATGCAAAGATTGTTCTTGCTCCGGCTTTAACTTCTTGATATTCGGCAGCGTTGCTACAACGGACCGAATGGCTTCGCTCGCATCTTTCTCCGCTGACATTGCTGAACTACAACTCAAAATAACACACAACGTCATCGTTCTCAGCCACTCCCTCTGTTCGCTGATTGGCCCTACAAAAAATTGATCGGAGAAAACCAAAGTCTACAGCAGAATCCCAGACGTAGTACTGAAGGAAAATGAAATTGAGCGGAAGTGCGTAGGAGGGCGCAGCGAGGCTAGATCATCTATGGCTTAGGATAGAGAAATTGTCTCTAATAACATCTTGTCTCCCAGTTTTACTTTTTTCCAAAGTCTCTCCCTCATCAAAACTAATTGGGACCAATTTAATAATTAAAAATTTGATATGTATATTAAATCAAATAAGGAAACATCTTAAGTCGCCTGACGTCTCTGTCCATATACCCATGGCTAACAATCACGTATAACCCTCTCAGCTAGACCGAGGTTTTATTGAATGGAAAAGCAAAGGCCTGATGTCTAATGGGTATCTATATAGACGGTACATTTGCATCTTTTAATCAATTGCAATCTGCATTTAATCTCCCAGGTTCCGACTTTTTTCCTGTATCTAAGTGAGAAATTATGTTCAAATGGTTATTCCACAATTTATTGACAAAACAAAGTCTAATAAATTTGAGCAATGTTTTTTGGTAAATCCAAGCTCTAGACATTTGGTTTCACGCTGTGTTAATGCTTTCCAACTGCCTGTGAACACACATTATATAAAAGAAACCTGGGCTAAGGACTTTCATGAAGAAGTGTCCAATGAAACCTGGAATGAAAGTCTCAAGAAGATTCAAGACTGCTCAATAAATGTAAGGCACAGGTTGATTCAGTTTAAAGTGGTACATAGACTGTATTATTCAGAAACTAAATTGAGTAAAATATACAATTATATTTATCCAGTCTTTGACAGATGTAAAACAGAGGAGGGTTCTTTGTCACATATGTTTTTTTGGTTTTGTCCCAAACTGTTACATTTTTGGACTGCAATATTATTTTTTTATTTAAAAAAAAAAAAAGGAAATCAGAACATGGCTTTGATATGGCCTTGTAATTCTCTGATCTTCTGAGACATTAAACACTCTTCCAAACTCTCAGCAACGACCTCTATTGACTCTTGCGGGGGAAAAAGAAAAAGAGAATACTTTTAAACTGGAAACCTTCAGACTCTCCATGTTTCAAATCTTGGTTGTGTGAATTGTTTCATGTCATACAACTGGAGAGGATATGTTCCTTGGAGTCTAAATCTCATCACCAAACTGTATGGCAGCCCTTCGTGGATTTCCTCAAGTCTGAATAGTGTATTATTATTGTTCTCACTGTAATAATCAATGGAATCTGTGATTATGCTTTGTTTATGTTAGCCCCCCATAAAAATAACATATTTTTTAAAATAATACAAAAATACAGGTTGTTTATTGGCATCGATGGTTCCATGAAGAGGCTTTAACATCTCTGGAGCTTTCCATTGCATAAAAGTTTTTTTATAGCAGGTCCCCAGTGGAAACCTTATTTTTAAGTGTATTAATGCTTTATTACACACCATGATGGTTATTATGACCAGGGCTTGAAATTAACTTTTTTGCTCACCAGTCACTTTGGCTAGTGGTTTTTCAAAGTTACTAGCCACTCCACATTTTCATTGGCCACTCCACATTTTCATTGGCCACAATTTTGACATCGAGACCATAGGGACAAACTGCCATATAGGCTATATATATATTTAATATTATCTCATTATTTGGCAGCCGGTATTAGGCTGCTGTTGCATGACGCACGGACCCATTATAGCCAATACTTGTCTTTATGCGCACTTTGGGTGTGAGCACAAAATCTGAGGGAATAGACCTTATTCACAGCAGCGCCATCTTTGATTTTGAACAGGAATGAAAGCGAGGCTGTGAGGGATAGACCTCCATCTCTTCAGTGGGTTGTACTGCTATTAAATGTGTTTGTGGATTGTTCTGCTGACGAAACCATGCAAAAATATGTTTCTGAGAAATTCCAGTAGACCAAATAATCCAGACAATATGATCTGTTTGAAATTATAAGTGATCTATAGAGCTTTATACAGCTTTTTACAGCGGATCCCATTGAAAACACAGTAAGTCTATCCCTCACAGCCTCACTTTCACAGTTGGTCTGAATAAGGTCTATGGGTACAATTATGCTCAATATGCACAATCCCTCACCCTGTAACACCAACAATATTCATCCGGAACAAATTACACGAGTGAGTAAAGGGTTTGTGTGTCTGTAAAGGGTGTCAACATGGTGTCAACTCGCTGTTGCTGGTGTTAATGTGCCCTGAATATGACCTAATTAAATTAATGAGCCTTTTACCCAGTTAACAATTTTAGGTTCCCTGTTCTGTCTAGTCAGGAATGTTTCTTTACGGAAATATAACATTCCCTGTTGGTTTGGAGAACGTTCTCCTAACTAACATTCCCAATTGTTCCCATAACGTTTTCCTATCCTCTTTACTCCGCTAATTTACCCTGCTGTGCGCCAGTATGAAGACGGATGAATGGACGTCAATATCAGCCTACAAAGTAAACCGTCTTATTTTGACCTATTTAATCAAAATATCCGAGGATCGAGAACATAAACCTTCATATGTAAGATTAAATAAGAAATGTATTTAAATTAAATTAAATAAGAAATGTATATGCATTATGTAAGATACTAAGATTTCGTAACTTGCTTATTGAGTTCAACTGAGTCACAGTCCCGTGATCGGATGTTTCCCACCTCGTTCTTTCACGCGCTGTTCCGTGAGTTTGTGAAATACTGTGAGAGGAGGATGTTCCCGGTGTTGTGCCAAATTTCGACCCCTGCCCAATTGAGGGGGGTAATAATTTGACAATGGGTCGAAATTCGGCACAACACCGGACCTGGAAGCGGTTTTTACAACTTGTGCATATTATTTAAAGAACGCGTCACTTTTTTTGTTCATTAATCTTTTTCTCGGAGTTGCCCCTCCCAAACAGATAGAATCGTGACATTACCCGAATTGCAACCATTTATAAGATAACTGGACAATCGTTGTATCATGTGATGTTTGTAACGGTCTGTTTAATTGAAATGGTCCGTTAAAACGAAATTAAGCAACCCTAAACCTGTTGCCTTTAACTGTAAGAAATACAAACATCACCAGCAGACAGCGCTAATGTTACAGTGCTTTAAAGTTGCTTATAAAACAAAAAGTGAAACTTGAGGCCCAGTCAGAGAAACCATTCACTCATCTTACCTTCAGACCGAGTCTGAAAAACTGCAAGCACATTATCTGTTGTACAGCACATTACAGTTTGCAATTGTAAAACGTTTTGCAAAACGTTACACAGTTCTCTTCATTAAACACATTACTCAAAACTAACAGATCTTGTGATTCAGTGAAAACACATTTACTGATGACCTATAGCCAATGATCATGTGTGAAAATACTTTTTTATTTTTTAGAAAGAAATAATTTATTTTTACCCCCTTGCATTTCTGTTTATAGTGTAAATATACCTTCACTTAGAAGCCAAAACTCTGTTTTGAGAAACAAATACATGTTTCACCCTTGCATTTGTTTATTTTGTAAATATATACTAAATATGTATGCAAGTCAAGTCCCCTTTTTCTACAGCGCTTTACTATACTGTTTCAAAGCAGCTTTACAATGCGTCTCCTTGGAATTATAAGGTTCTATCTGCATTCTGAGCAGTTTTGAGATATTGAGCTTCAAAGTTTTTGCATTACATATAGGAAAATGTGTATGGGGAACAAGTTTCTTTCAAACATAAAACTAACAGGGACCCTAAATGTACAAAACACATCACATAATGTAAATAAGTTGCCACAGAATAAGAATATGTGAATAACTCAATTTTGACAAAAATGTCAGATAGAACCTTATAATTCCAAGGGGACGAATTATAGCTTTCAAATTTTGCTGTATAGCAGCTCTAGCAAGTCAACAGTGTCAGTTCAATAACTGTAAAATTCATTAATTGTGCATACGGACTGTATGTAGTGTATTTGTGCACAAGTGACAAACTCCTGTACACTCCACTGCACAAGCAAGACACAAGAGTACTGTTTTACAGTTTTCACATCTGTGTAGTTTTACACATTTATTACTAATCATTTGACGTATGCATGCATGTAGTTATTATACAATAACATTTATTTGAAGAGTTAAAGTAGTCTTAGATGAAGTGTTTGCTTTTGCAAAAGATGGGGCTTTTTGCATGCTGTGGGTGTGGTGTCTTCTAGGAAATGGAGCCATAGTTTCAGAAATTGCGTGCAAACAATTTGAAAAAGAAACCAAGTGTGTAGTTCCGCATTTTTTGCACACATGCACCATGAATAATCAGAAATCATGAACCGCCATGAAGCTTATTCACTTGACAAGCTTTTCCCATTGTGCTCCATAGATAGTATGGTATGTTTCAGTGTCTGCAAGCCAGAATCTTTGTGCACATATTCAGTTGTAAAATACATGTAAATAAAAAGCAAGACAATTCAACATTTTACAGCTACCTTTATTTATATAAAAATACAAAACTTAAAAAAAAAAAATTTCCATAGGAAAGCAGTATAAATGCAATCCCATCTCTTTCATATCCGCTTCTAATGCATCAGTGGCATAAAATTCAGATCAATAATACATATTTCAGGTCAATAACCTTAATGTTAAGTTACTAATCAAGTAAAAAAAAGAAAAAAGAACAAAGAAATGGTCACTGAGGAAATCTGTACGTGTCTTTATGGAGGGCGAGATCGAAAAGCAGCCATTTCATGAAGGTTCTCCCAACAAGCTCTTAACGCTCCTCCATGGAAAGTAGCATGTCTTCCATGTAGATGTTTAAGAGGAGGAATCAGCTCGGGAAAAGACCTTCCTCCAACACACAGAATATCAGACACATTTAAACCTCCACCGTACCCTCCACCCAAGTATCTGGCCTCAAATTACAAGTGTATATATATGCATGTATATATATATATAAAAAAAAATATGAGTAGAAAAAAACTAAATTAAAAAACAGCCACAGGACTGTCAGACAAAATTGTGCGTCTTAAGTCTGAGGGTTTGCAACTTTTACAAATAAGAGGCAAAAGAGCTGCATTTAGAATAGTTAATTAAACTTATGTTGTAACTTAAAAGCACAAATTTGGACATGGACCTCAAGTAAAATGCCTGATAAACGCTGTCTGAATGAGAACTGGCTCAGGCTGTGGTGGTCAGAGAGCGTTACAGCACGCGAGTGGGGTTTGGCTTGGCTGGCACGTCCAGGGTGCTCTCGCGCCCGCAGTGAGATGGCATGTTTCCAGTGCTTTGCTCCTCAGCAGGAAGTGGAATCCCCTGGTCACGGATCTGCTGCATGCACTGCCTACAATGAAAGATCAGTCCGTCAAAAACAGCCTTTTCCATTAAACATTCCTTTAGTACAATAATCTAGAACACTTTACAATACGGTTCATTAGATAATGTATTAACTAACATGAACAAATATGAATAAATACTGTAACAAATGTATTCCTCATTGTTTGTTCATGTTAGTTCACAGTGCATTAACTAATGTTAACAAATACAACCTTTGATTTTATTAACGTATTAGTAGATGTTCAAATTAATTTATTATATTAACTAAGGTTAATAAAGTATTGTACAAGTATTGTTCATTCTTACTTCATGTTTAACTAAGACAGTTAACTAATGAACCTTATTGTAAAGTGTTACTCAATCATACGTTTTGTTTGGATGGGGTATTATTTTTAGATATTTAAAATGATTATTTGTATAATTTTCAACTAAATATTTAAGAAATTAAGTGTTATTTTAGATACTACTGAGCATTTTAGTAAGGTGTTTGGTCAACATCAAACAAAAGAACTTAAAGAACAGTTAACATCATGAAAACGGCTTCCCAAACACAACTTACCAGGCTGTTCGGGACATGATGTAATAAATATCGGGTTTCTGGAAGCCATTGAAGGTGGAGGATGCGGCTACAGTGTAGGCACCCATGTTCTCGAACAGCAGCCAGTCGCCCACCTGCATGTCCGGCAGGCTGCACTGCTCCACAATGCGGTCGAGCCCATCACAGGTGGGTCCCCAGATACTGCATGGGTACATGCGCTCATCAGGCTTGGGTTTCTACAAGAGATTACGGGTTAGTTTTAGAGAATAACAAAAAAAAAAGGATAATCTGATTTCTGAAAACTAATTTCCACACCTTGTGCAGAATGGGCAAGACATGCGCATGGTCATACAGAATGCAGTTGAAGGAACCATAAACACCATCATTCACGTAGTACATCAAGGTTCGGTCATTGGTCCCATCCTCTTCTTCTGAAGTAAAAAAAAACAAAAAAACAAGTCAGTCAAGTCACATTTATTCATAGCACTTCAATGACGATTCAATTCAGTTCAATAATACGTCGATACGGCAAAAGTTAAATTCAGCTAGAAGCAGCTCTACAGAAGACAAGTGTCATTATTCAACTCAAGTCAGTTCAATGTTGATTAAATTCAGTTCAATAACAGTGACGATGCTGCAAATTAGTCAAGTATATTTACATAGCGCTTTTCACAACATAGATTACACCAAAGCAGCTTTACACAACATAGATTACACCAAAGCAGCTTTACAGTATCAATCAAAACAACAAAACAATGTTCAACCTCCACGTTTGGAAGGGCTGATCAATGGTATTAATGATTGGTTAATTCATTTGAATATCGCCAACTGAGCAAGCCAAAGGCAACAGTGGCAAGGAACCGAAAAACTCCATCAAGTGACCTAAAGGTAGTGTCATAACCCATCTCAATTCAGTTCAAATGTTCTTAACCGATAGTGTCGGTGCAGTTAAATCGATAATATTGCTAAATATTAAGAGCATATTAGAAACAAACATGGTTTTGGATGTTAGCTTTTACCGTCAGAGGCTGATTGCTCCTTCATGATGACCTTTTTGGCAATGATGTTGACGGCCAGCGTGTATGCAGACGCCACGTAAAAGCGGCCAGGTTCAGAAATGATCCTCACGCCGGAATCAGCGGGGAAGTATTTATCCAGTGCAGGGTTAATCACAGCAGCGATCTGCAAACCACAAAAAACAAACAAAAGTTTGTCATCTAAACGTCTTTGATCACTCAAAGTTAAAATGGTGCTTTAAAAAAAAAAGATAATAATACCTCTTCAAATTTCAGTTTGGTGTCTTCTGAGCCTGGAAAGCCTCCGCCAATATCAAGCAGGGTCATGTTATATCCCAGCTCCGCCTGGTGGACAATGCATTTTTCAGATTAATTATACAATATCACAGAAATGAGGGTGTTTTTTGAATTTCTACAGTAAAAGGCCACTCACCCCCATGTCAAAAACACAGCGTGCATCTGAGATGGCCTGCCTGTAGGTCTCAGGATCAGTGCATCCGCTGCCCACATGGAAACTGACTCCGATCACATCCAGCCCCAGCTCCTTCGCCCTCTCCAGCAACAGCCGGCTGGTCTTTAAAGTGGCACCAAACTTCACACTTAACCTGCACATGGCCTTGGAGTCGTCAGTGGCGATACGGAGAACCAGTCTGCAGACACAGAGAATGGGTTTAATGGTCATGAAAACCTTGTCACAATGCACAAAATCAACCAAAAAAAAAAATAAAAAAATTAGTCTGTAGTGATCAACCGATATTTGGGATTTTTTTAAAGTCTTTCTGTTTGGCTGATAGGTGCCTTTCATTGACTTTCATTGTGATTGAGAACACCTGAGCACAGGCTTAGTCTTCATTATTTTACCAGCTTTATTTAAAAGTTAATTTAACAGACATGTTATATTACATGGTGAACATTTTTCTAAATATTTACTAAAATAGTTAAGTAAATTGTATGTAAAATATAATAGCAGTAATTGTTATGCTTGTTTACTAATCAATACATTTAATAGTCTGATTTTATATACATCAGCTTTATTACCAGTTATCAGCCACCCTGCTCTCTAAGATATCGGCAATCAGAAAAACCCATTTCGGTCGGCCACTATTATTTTGTGGTTAAGTGAGAAATGGTTTTCTAGTGACGTTAACTCACTTGGCACTATCATGGCATCGTGCCACCTTCATGAGCTCCACGTCGCTGTCAAACGTCATCATCTGCACGCCGTGAGCGGAGGCGTATTTGATCTGAGACACCTGCTTGCAGGGGTTAGCATAGATGATCCTGCTGGAGTCCACACCCACAGACTGCACGAGCTGGATCTCCGTCTAGCAGAGGATTAAAGGTCAGGTTAATACAGGATTAAAGCTGCTAAACATACTTCGATTTTGCTGCTGAGGTCATTGAGACACATGGAGAAGTCACATTAGTGATTTAAGAGACTTGAATGAAGAATCTTCTACATACCTTGCTCGCACAGTCGAATCCCGCTCCCAGAGACGCCAGTGTCGTGACAACAGCCCTGCTGTCGTTGCACTTCACTGCGTAGAACGGAGTGATTCGGGGTAAAACGCGCAACCAACGGAGGTGCTTCTTCAGGACGTCACCCAGGTCAGCCACGTAGAAGGCATCTTTGTCATCCTAAAGGAAGAGAAGAGATTGATCAGAACTCTTGACTGTATATGCAGCCCCATTTAGGAACAAATGGAAGTATATCAAGGTGAATTATAGTGCATGAAAACGGGACAGTCACATCTCATCACAAAGACCTTTTGCATAAACAAAAGGAGGCATATTTTTATATTAACATGTACAATTTTTTTTTCAGCAATTAAAACAAGACACCACAGGTGAATAGGGTTAAAAAAATAAAAAAAACGACATCATACTTCCCAGCTGACTGATTATATAAAAAATTGCAAAAAAACATTTGCAATTTTTTACAATTATACAACATTTTATTTCTGAAAACATGGTACATATATGTATATAAATAAAAAATAAAATAAAATGTTGTATAAAATCAGGCAAAATATATATGGGGGGAAAAGCCTCTGTAAAAACCTTCAGAATAATATTTATTTATTCAGACAGTGTAAAGACAACACTCATGTGTAAAAAAAAAAGAAAGAAAAAAAAGCCAAATAGCCCCAAATCTCAAAATTGACAAAAACACCATTCCTGGCCTTAAGCGGACAGGGACGGGTAGGAATGCAGGAATAAAAGAAAGGGTTAACTCACTGATAAGGACGACTCGTTGATCTTCTGTTCCACGATATCCCGTGCACAGAATCCCTCCTCCAGGAACGTGAAGTCAAAGTCTGATCCAGTAAGTGTGGCCATCGTGTTTGTTCAAGTATTGATTGCAAAAGAAACTGTAAATGAAAATGAAAATGTGACCACTAAGATAACAGACTTTACTCTGACAGATAGTCTTTCCTTGAATTCAACAGCCACAGTGTCCTCAAACAAGCACCTTATCTTTTCTCCAGTGACTCTGACCGCTACTGTGCAGTTTACAGTCTCCACACATCTCTGGTATTTTAATATCGACGAGATACCAGAGTTATCAATAGTTTTTTATTTGTACATTTCCCATTGTCATTTTAATTTTAAAGTCTCAGTAATTTTATGGTGTCATTTTTTTTTTTTTTTAAACCCGATATACTTTTTTTTATATAGTTTTATTAATGTTTTAGTTATTCTAGCACATCAGGATAAACTAAATGAAAACAAGTGATGTTTCCTTGGCAATTAGCATTCATTTTATTAATATTTAAATACATTTTGAGAAACGTTTTTGTTAAATGGTTTTAGTTACTATAATAACCACAAAGTTTAAGGAAAGGACTCATTTCTGAATTTTTTTTATTTTTTTTAAAGCTTTTAGGATATTCACACTTCAAATGTAACATTTAAAAAACAAATCTGAAATCATTATAAAAACATCATTGCAGGATGTTATGGAAGCTTGTTTCTGCCACAGAATAAAAAATAAAATTAAGGTAATTGCAACTTTTTATCTCACAACTGCGAGTTTACATCTCACAATTCTGAAAAAAAGGTCAGAATTGCGAGAAACTCACAATTCCGAGTTATGCAGTCAATTTATGAGGACAAAAAGGAAAACTTTTCTCAGAATCCCATTAACAGGGTTTCATAGCTTCTGACCAATTTTTTTTATAGAGATTTCACAACAACAACAACAAAAAATCAATATCTACATAATGAAAATTTTTAGCTAAACATTACTAACATGACACATTCAAAAATGTCCAAGACTTAGAGATCCTATTAATTCCCCACATTAATTTCCTTTTCTTTTTTTTGGAGTCACTTGTAATGGCTTACCAGATGAATGGAAGAGATGGGATTATAATATGCTAACAGACGTCAGACAGCCAGGGAGGTTCACCAGTGAAGTTGAATCCTTTCAGATAAGCCTCAAGGCCAGGGCCAGTGTGTACTTCTCTCAAGCAAGAATTCTGAAAGGATTAAAATGACAAGAAAAATTATTACGTCGTACTCTTTACAAGTTTATTAAAGCCTAAAGAGAATGTAATAAATCAGTCCAATATACGAAGTTTCTGGGAAGTCACATTGAGTGTGAAACTTTCATTGCATGTATTAAAGTTACAACACGGAATTTGTCGTTTATCGTAACAACACAGTTTTTACTAATTTCCTAAAATTAGGAAATTGTTTCTCAACGGAACCCGAAGTCTGGAACCCGCACACATTTCTGGACACGACGCCGGCCATTTACGTAAAGACAGTCAAATTAGTCCCTCCCCTTTGAAGCGCGCACTACACCAGTTACCCAATAAGGAAACGCTCTGTTTGCAGAACCTATAACAGGCATTCCAGTCAGCCAATCACTGTTCAACTCCGGCCGGCTTCCGATTTCAGCGTAGCCAATAGAATGCAGTCATTCAGGCTAGTCAGGCTTTGCAGCGTGTGAGACTCCTGACTGACTTCATTCATGATCTTGATCATAACCGGTAGCGCGTTTACCAAATAATCAAGATATACAAGGAAGTTACTTCGCGCTTGTCACCACAGTTGGTTCTGACTATAAATATATTAGTTACAACATTTATCAAAGCCGAAGTTAATTTTACGCAAGAAAAAAGGCCACGTTGACTCACAGTCTCACACACCACAGAAGGCCATTATGTCATAACATACGCCACAACTAAGTTATACTAGCCACGATCTTTAAAAGTCAGAAAAACACTTTTAGCGATGTAACTAGCGACTAGTTTCTTAATTTATTACTAGACCATACTGAAACGTGAAAGTGTATCCTAACCATAACGGCTATAATGATGCTAAATTTAACTCAATAACGTATAATATAATAATATAACTCACCTTAAAACGCATTTACAAAGAGTGTTTCCATTAGATCAGAAAGTTGAAAATTAATAACGTTGTTCTCCTCGCGCACAAACGGCTATGGTGATGATCAACTGGCGAACTGTCTGAGTAAAAGCCGGCGCTCGCTCTCAGCCCTATATATAGTGACGTGGTTTCCAAGGTGACGCACTAGCTGAAACCGGCTTCCTCCGAAAGAGCGAACCGGTTCAGTCTTGTTAGCGGCTTGAAGCGCGAGCGAGTGATAATGGAGATTCTGAATAAAGAACTAGAAGTGACATACTTCCCGCTTCCCAATCAAACAAAGGTACTTGTTCCTTTGGTAAATAAATTCATAAATATTATACTAAAACCTGTTAATGATACAGAATCATCTAAAATGAACAACGTGCTGAAAATATATACAGCTGAAATCTAAAAAAAGAAAGAAAAAAAAGTGGTTTATTAAACAAACTCCCAACTGAACTGTTGTTGCTAATTGGAAAAGTTTATAGTTGGAGGGAAGTTTGAAAATACACACTTACATTTTAGTATTCTCTCTATGAGCAGTTAAAAGTTTGAATTATAAAATAAGATTGATCTATGCATATCATATCTGCCTTATATCTGTTATTGATAAACTAAAACTACTACAGATTTTCTGATGCTAATTGATAAGATGAAAGTAAAATATGAATTGTTATAAATATGAAATATTTTTATTAAAGACAAACAAAAGCACATACTAAAAACTGACAATGTAAAAAGGTAAAAGCTAAAGTGTTCAAAATTTTAAAATAATAGCACTATATATTAATTTAGAAATATTTTTGACCTATTTAGCTTAAGTCATTGGATAAATCCCTGTTAACCATCTGTTGACACAGATGTAAAAAAAAAAAACAAAAAAAAAACATATGGAGGACAGTGTGTGTCAGGTGTGGGGTTGAGGAGATAAGGCGAGAACTCAAGTGCAGGAAAATAGGCTTTTATTAATAAAATAAAACAAAACTAGCAACAAAAACTACCCCGAGGGGGAAAACAAGACAGACTGGACTAGGCTTGACTTGGCAACAGGAACTAGGCAGGACACAAGAGGGTACATATGACGACAAACCAGCACAGGACCGAAAACACAAGGAGAATAAATAAGGAGAACAAACAAGAACAAACAAAGGTAACCAGTGAGGACAGGTGGGGCAAATTAATCAATCTGGTAATGAGTGAGGACAGGTGGGGCAAATAAATCAACAATCAGGTAACAAGATGGGAGGGGCAAGACAATCAACAGGAGAGCACATGGCACAAGGAAACATGCATGACAAGCCATGTGCTCACACCAAACATGACTAGAACACAAGCACATGGCTAGTAAAACCAATCACCAGCCACGTGCTCACAAAACGAGACATGAACACGCAGCCAATGAAAACTCAAGCCACGTGTTCACACAAAACATGCCAACATGAAAGCACAAGCTGTGCGCAAGACAAGACAAAAGAACACAAAACAAAGACAAAACAGGAGTGTCAGGGCTCTGTGACAAAACCAAGAAATAGACTAGACAAGTGACAGAACCCTGACACTACCCCTCCTCTAAAAGGACGCCACCTGGCGTCCCTAAGGAGGAACACCAAAAAAAAAGACAGGAACATGACAACTCAACAACAGCCAACACAACACGGGAAGATCAAAACAGAGACAACAAGGGGAAGGGGAGGGGGGAAGGGGAGGGGGGAAGGGGGAAGGGGAAGGGGGAAGGGGAAGGGGAGGGGGGAAGGGGGAAGGGGAAGGGGAGGGGGGAGGGGGGAGGGGGGAGGGGGGAGGGGGGAACCAAGACAAAGCCAGCATGACGGTCCAAGAAGTCCCTAGAGGGGACCAGGGAGGGATGGGAGGGATGGGAGGGATGGGAGGGATGGGAGGGTTGAGCCAAGGAGCCTCTTCGGCCAACACTGGGGGCGTGACAGGGAGAGTGGATGGCTTTGGGATCACTGAAGAATCCTCCTGGACCACCGGACCTGTGATCACCAAAGTCGGGTCCTCCTGGACCACCAGAGTAAGGGAAGCGACAGGAGCCCTCCTCTTCCTGCGCTTGCGAGGGCAAGGCTTTGGGAAGGAGCTTACTGCCTCTGGGAGCACTGCAGCCTCTTCTGTCGCCTCTGGGCGTGCTGTAGCAATCACGGGCGCCTCAGGATAGGTGGCAGATGAGGTGAACCCGTTCTTCCTCCTCCCTCTCTCCGAAGGGGTCATCGGAGGACTGGGGACCTGGCAGTCTGTGAGGAGAATGGGAGGTGGGCCAAGAGGCGGGAGGGCACCCTCTTCCCCACGGTGGTATACAAACCCCACAAACTGCCAGAAAGACAATATCCCCAGCATTTCCATCTCCCAGGCGCAGACAGGCTCATTCAGACCGTTGTTTAAAGTGTCCTTAAGCGCAGTGTTGTCGAGCCCCTCCACAGTGATGACAAACTGGTGGTCAAACTCTTTTAAATGTAGATCTCCCTTGACGAAGAGAAAAGAGCTTGCCATAGCGTTCCATCGTCTGACGAGCGGAGGGGCAAGAGCTGGGAGATGGGAACAGGAAGATGCCCATTCTCTGCTGAGTCCTCAAGTGACTGGGTCGTTCTGTCAGGACTTTCAGAAAACGAACCCAAGCGCAGACAGTCTTCAATACATACAGTTTATTGTGGACAGAAAACAAGAAAACAAAACCCACAAGGGGGCAAATAACATGGGGAATATGAAATGTGAATCTCAAAACTAGACTAAGATTTGAAAATTAACAGACAGCAATCACTAGATAAATCCTCACTGAGAACTCTCACAACAAGGTTACTCACAAGATAGTACAAAACAAACCAGCATAGGACAGCAAACACAAGGGGCTTAAATAGGGGAATTAATGAAGGACAACAGGTGATACTGATTAAACAATAATGACAAACGAGGAGAACAAGGGGGCGGGGTATGGGAACGAGACAACACAAGCACTGCCCAAACAAGAGGCCATGTGCTTGTACACAAAACATGGGTCTGTCATGATCCTGCCTCAAGACTAAGGAAAAAACAAGGACAAGGCAGAATCATGACAGTGTGTGTTGCACTTCCAGTCCGTGAGACAGGTTTATTGCATCCCAGTGTTTGGAAGTGAAAGGAGGGAAGGAAGAGGAGGAAGATATATTAGGGGGAAATGGTAATATACAGCTACATTTGCATTTCATTAGTAACACTGTTATTTAGATCGGGCCAGTGCGGATGATGATGTCATGTGGAGGAGAGGTCCTGTGCCTTTGTAACTTTGTTCCTTTCTCGTAACCAAAGCAATCTGGTTCCAGTTAAGCCTCGCTTTCATGACAGCAGCTTTCAGTCCACATGCTGCAAGACCTTGCTGAAGTTGCCAAAATGGATGTTTCCTCACCTTTTGCACAAACACCCCCTTCCGTCTTTTATCTTTGTTATGCAGACTTTGTTGTCATCCTGCCAGATGTTAGAAATTAGCAGTGGACACTAAATATATCAATCCTAAAACTCCCCATAATCAAAGGAGTAGACTAATCATGGCTATATCCTGTGCACCTGGGCACTGCACAAACAACTTTTTCCTTCTTCTTTTTGAAATACACAATACTTAAGAAGAAAATTAGATCCATTGAGGCTCAGGAGCATCTAAACATAGATTTGACTGCCTTACAAGCGCAGGATTTCATACTGTATTCACCACATAGGCCCTTGTAGGTAGTTGTCACATCAATTGCCATGCGATCACGTTGAATGATTGATTTTATCTTAACATCTGGATACAGACTGCTGTTATCTTTGAATCGGTCTTTCAATTGTCTTGCATATCATCGCAGTTATTAACATGTTGTTAAACAACTTGGTTATTTGATTATTGATATATTATTGTTGCAAACACTGGACTGAATTACTGGCAGTCACCTCTCAATCAATTAATAATGAAAAAAATACATATTATTTTGCGAATTCATACAGAATTGTGCTTAAATGTATTCACAAATGCTTAGAAAACATCACAAAAAGCCATAAGCCTTTGTATTTCACATCCTCGCTGTGGCTTTTGCCCTGCTCCCTTTAACTCAATGATCCATGAAGACTACATTGCTGTGGTCAGGAATACGTTTTCCAGATGCAAATGAGCCCAGACCTTTTGTAATTCATCGTCTTGCCGCCAGTCAGTGTGTTTCCAGAATCCACACAGAACCATTAGAGATCAACTAGAACATGAGGTCATTGTTTATTACAGTCCTTGAACACCACACACACATCACTTTCTCGTGAACGCAATAATATTTAATGCGTAAGAAGGTTCCTATGTCAGCTTTTCCCACTCCCATAAGGCTTCAGGCAACACTTCTCATGTGGCATCATTGCACCCATATCAAGATGTTGAGGATCTAAATTGGTTTTCCTAATCTGTCAATCATGCATTTTCCCTGGAAGTTAATACAGAGACATCATGGAAAGAATAAGGAGATTTCTCTCGTCCTTTTCCTCTCTATGTAACTACATGGGCTTAGTTGAATTTTAAAGCTTCAAATTGGATTTACTGCAGTTGATAATTATGGAAATATACTGATGTTTACAGCTGTGTGTTGATTTGGAGAGAGACAAAATGGCACGTGCACAATATCATAGTTTCAGAAATATGATATACACGACACAGTTCTGTGTACAGTATACAGTCTTGAACTAACAACCTCAAAACCTCTATTTTTAGCAACACGGATAGTTTTGCGTCAAAGCAGTTTGAAGGGTGTGCTTTATCTGATCAAACCCAAACACTTGAGTACATGAGTTTTTGTTTCGCTTTTCAAAATAATCACAGATAGAAACATCCCAAGAAAAAATAATAAGATACTGTTGTAAGGTACAAAGATGTTTCCATCCACATATTTTAATGCAAGTTTTGGGATATTGCATTTGCGAAATGCCTGAGCGATTTGATATAAGTAATTTGTTATTGCATAATATCCTTTATTTATTATGTAAAAAAGTCACAGGCTTGGTTACAGTGACTTTTTATCTTATTATTGATATATTGCACCAAGTTCCCTGGAAGTCAATATTTTGTTCTCTTGATCACATGAGGTGGAAATGGTGCTTTATTCCTAAATGTTCATTTCACAGCATTAGAAGGAAACAGACAAGCTGTTGTGCCCCTAAAGGTACTATTTTTGTATATTTTCTCTGAGAGTGTATAATGTATAATGACAGTGATTAGAGGAAGGAGGTTTCTATGTCACATGTAAGCCTGCTGTATTTACCAGGACTGACCAGGTGACTATTTCAGGGGCAGCATCTGTGATGGAAACAGACCTAAGAGCATTAAGACACTATGTGTGTCACACACACACACACACACACACACACACACACACACACACACACACACACACACACACACACACACACACACACACACACACGTGCACGCACACACACACACACACACACACACACACACATACACACACACACACACACACACACGTGCACACACACACACACACACGCACACACACAGCTGATCCAGAAGAAGAAGGTTATTATCGTTTTCTAAAACTAAAACCAATAAAAAGCATCTCTGTTCATTAAAATAAAGCTCAAATACAATAAAATAAATCCATTGACTCATGTAACCTTCATTTATACAGCGCTTTTAACGATATGGACTGTTTCAAAGCAGCTTTACAGTGATAATAGGAAATGAAAGTAACAGAGATTGTTTTGGCTTTACAGCAGCTCTAGAATAAAGTCATTGTCCAGATAAAGTTAGTTTTGATTGATTGATTCACTTCCGTTGCAAAGATCATTAGTTATTAACTTAGGGGCAGCTAACACAAAACCGTTCTAACAGAAAACACAGCAAGTCGATTTTGATATTCTAGGTATTATTAACTGGCCGAAATTTTGAGATCGCAATAGACGTGAAGTACTGGAGCTAAACCATTTAGTGCTTCGTAAGTAATCAACAATATTTAAAAATGTATACAGTGTTTAATAGGGAGCCAATGCAGTGTTGACAGAACCGGGCTAATATGGCCATACTTCCTGGTTCTGGTAAGAACTCGAGCTGCTGAAAATCAGCAAATTCTTTGATAAAGTCTGCATGGTGAACTGGTGGCCTGTATACAGTAACCAGCACAAATCTCAAAGGTTTTACACTAGTGTTACATTAAGCACCAACACTTCAAAAGAATTGCATCGGAAATGTCGCCGATACCAATAAAAATTCTGGCATCGGTATCGGCGAGGAGCCTACTTCTACCCATGTACCGATCCGATACCATTTTCTTAAACTTTCCTAGTTATGCACGCTAGCTTTGCTTAACGCTGCAAATCGGAGATCAATTCTTCTTCACTGCTCTAAACAGGGGTTGCTTGTGGCAACACAGCAAGTTGTGCTGTTGCCACAAGCAACCACTGTTTAGATCAGCGAAGAAGAAAATGCGCGCACGCTAGCAGTACGTATGTTACGCACGATACGCACGATAGCAGTACGTTTGGCAGTATTTTAGACTGGACCAACCAGCCAGTAAACCGGCGACATGTAGCGCTATCATATATGCCATACTGCAATTTCAAGGGGTGGAACAAGTATTAGCAACTTCAACACGAGTAACTTAAAGCATTTGAAGACGCGTCACCCAGCAGAACACAATGGTTACACAAAGGCAAGGGCAGAGAAGAATAAGATTAAAGTTTGGATGCCTGTCTCTAGTTCTGAAATCTTCTCTGTCAGCCTGACTATCTCCCTGCATTTATCACATTTAAATCCCTCATTGCTGACAGAGACTATATATATATACATGTTATATATACACTCACCGGCCACTTTATTAGGTACCCCATGCTAGTAACGGGTTGGACCCCCTTTTGCCTTCAGAACTGCCTCAATTCCTCGTGGCATAGATTCAACAAGGTGCTGGAAGCATTCCTCAGGGAGTTTGGTCCATATTGACATGATGGCATCACACAGTTGCCGCAGATTTGTCGGCTGCACATCCATGATGCGAATCTCCCGTTCCACCACATCCCAAAGATGCTCTATTGGATTGAGATCTGGTGACTGTGGAGGCCATTTGAGTACAGCGAACTCATTGTCATGTTCAAGAAACCAGTCTGAGATGATTCCAGCTTTATGACATGGCGTATTATCCTGCTGAAAGTAGCCATCAGAAGTTGGGTACATTGTGGTCATAAAGGGATGGACATGGTCAGCAACAATACTCAGGTAGGCTGTGGCGTTGCAACAATGCTCAATTGGTACCAAGGGGCCCAAAGAGTGCCAAGAAAATATTCCCCACACCATGACACCACCACCACCAGCCTGAACCGTTGATACAAGGCAGGATGGATCCATGCTTTCATGTTGTAGACGCCAAATTCTGACCCTACCATCCGAATGTCGCAGCAGAAATCGAGACTCATCAGACCAGGCAACGTTTTTCCAATCTTCTATTGTCCAATTTCGATGAGCTTGTGCAAATTGTAGCCTCAGTTACCTGTTCTTAGCTGAAAGGAGTGGCACCCGGTGTGGTCTTCTGCTGCTGTAGCCCATCTGCCTCAAAGTTCGACGTACTGTGCGTTCAGAGATGCTCTTCTGCCCACCTTGGTTGTAACGGGTGGTTATTTGAGTCACTGTTGCCCTTCTATCAGCTCGAACCAGTCTGGCCATTCTCCTCTGACCTCTGGCATCAACAAGGCATTTCCGCCCACAGAACTGCCGCTCACTGGATGTTTTTTCTTTTTCGGACCATTCTCTGTAAACCCTAGAGATGGTTGTGTGTGAAAATCCCAGTAGATTAGCAGTTTCTGAAATACTCAGACCAGCCCTTCTGGCACCAACAATCATGCCACGTTCAAAGTCACTCAAATCACCTTTCTTCCCCATACTGATGCTCGGTTTGAACTGCAGGAGATTGTCTTGACCATGTCTACATGCCTAAATGCACTGAGTTGCCGCCATGTGATTGGCTGCTTAGAAATTAAGTGTTAACGAACAGTTGGACAGGTGTACCTAATAAAGTGGCCGGTGAGTGTATATAACATGCTATACTATACATGTGACACGAAGTGCAAGTGACTATAACAGGAGAAGACATTACTTTTTAACATTAGTTGAATGATCCTACTCACCACAGTTGTTTGAAAGACTTGTAAAAGGTGCGAGAGAAAAAAAGAAGGCAAGCACGGATGGTAGCGAGATACTAGCGTGTTGTGCTAGCGATAACGATTTAGATCAAAGAAAGCGATGTCAGATTAATGTGATAGGCAATATTAGACAATATCTAATATATGTTGATGAGTAAGTTAAATTTAGCAAATAAAAACAACAAGGAATGCTAGTAAATAGAGATTCAAAACAGAAAGCTATACGGAGCTTACAGACACAAACCAGCTGAAAGGCAGACAGGCTTACTCATGTACCTAATCTTCAGAAAAAGTGTGCAAAACTGCAGAACATTATCTGCTTTACACTCGGTTTGCAATTGTAAAACAAACTTTTTGCAAAACGCTAAACACATTTCTCTATACATTAAACATCACTCAAAACTAACAGCTCTTGTGCTTCATTTGGAAAACAGTGCCATTCAAACCTACAGCGCTTTATACAATACAGACTGTTTCAAAGCCGCTTCACAATAATAACATATTCAAATTCTGCTGTAAAGCAGCTTTAGCAAGCCAATAGTGTCATTATTCAGCTCAAGTCAGTTCAATGTTGATTCAGTTCAGTTCAATAACTGTACAGTTCAATTGGGCATATGGACTACATGTAGGCTACTGTGTATTTGTGTACATGCGTGTGAGTGCTATGACAAACGCCTAGGGCCGGTTGAATAAACTGCTAAGGCTAGTCTTACAACTTTTTTTTCTTTAAGACTGTTCATATCTTTTTCAAGTCAGTTAATTAAAAAATGTAGACTGATCTAATTTGATACCTAAAAGTAAGACTGATTACCCACAGTCTTAACATAATGGCTATGTTTATGCAACTGGCCCCTGTACACTCCATTGCACACTGAACAAGCAAAAGACACATGATCTTTTTTACAAGAAATGTTTTACATTTTTCACATCTGTGTGTAGTTGGGTGTGTATGTGGCTAATCATTTGATGTTTGTGTAGTTACTACTAGAGGTAAAATAGTTTTGAATAAAGTGTTTGCTTTTGCAAGAGATGTGTGACTTTTTTCATGTTGTGTGCATGTTTTGTGTGTAGAGTTTTGAAAAATTGAGCCATAGTTTCAGAAATTGTGTGTGAGCATAAAAAACTGTAAGTGGAAATAAACTAAAACTGGGGAGGGGAGGGAGGGAGGAGGGAGCTCTGGAGGAGGACGAGGAACTGGAGAGGTGCAAAACAAAAACTCCAACACAAAAGTCCAAGGGAGAGTGGAGTGTGGGAGGAGCCAATGGGGAGCACGGAGCAGGAGGAGCCAGATGTTGGTCCAGAGACCAATCATGACGAGGCCTCAGGGTGGAGTCGAAGGCAGATGGAGCCATGGTGGAGACTTGACAGTTGTTAGAAGGTTGGGTACGTTGTCCCAACGTTCTGTGTTTGCTAAGCTGTGGGACGAGGAACTGAGCCCGGTGGCATCGTAAGGCTGAAGGTTTCCGGTGGAGCCGAGGTGGAGACGTTGCGTTGACAGGCTCTGGTCGAGTTTTGGATTTATAAGCTGGAGGCGGAGCCAGGGGATCCTCTGAACTAGGTGGTGCTGGTGGCCTGAGGAACTGAGGCAGATCCTCACCAGATAGTGTAGGAGATGCAGAAGGGCTGAAGGAAACCAGCCGATTTGAGGCTGAGGAACAGGCTGTTAGAGGAGGCGGGAGAGGGAGGCTGGGAGGGATCACATGAGATTCAGGATTGGACTGAACCAGCGGGGAAACAGGCAGTTTAGAGCTGGGCAGAACCACCAGGGATAAAAAAAAAACAGGGGAATTATGTCCACAAACACATCCCATAATCCAAGAAATGTTCCAGAGGCCATAGCAATAACATCCACCAATAACATCTACCATCTGCCCAGCTGAGGACAACATCACCAGCCCCACTTTGGACCCAGAACCCAGCCAGCCACTGCCCACATACTGAACGGAGCAAATATCAGAGCCTACTGCAGACAAGTCTGCCACGATGCACAAAGCTAGATAAGAGTCAACCATCGCCGCAAACCAGAAGCCCCACAGTCAGAGCCCCGCAAAGAAACCGGCCGCAAAGCCAGAGCCCCACAGTGAGTCTGACCGTGGAGATCAGGGGCATGGAAAGTCCCAACATTGAGGGTGAGCTGCAGCCGGCCTCAGCAAATAGTTATGATTTGGAAAAGGATATTTCCCTGATTCTCCCATCCCTGCTGGTCCACGACCATTCACCTTCTACACGCCTCCTCTTCCTTGGCCCCACCTTCACTGGTTCCCTTCGGCCTCTCAGCTCCTCCTCTGGCACCACTCTATTGTGTGGATTTGCCTCAGGTCTTCTGGTCTCCAGCTTCGCCCAGTCAAGAGGATCCCCTGGCTCCACCTTCAGTCATAAGCCACGTTTCCACCGCAATTACCAGGAACTATTTGTCCCAGGAACTTTTTTCATGGGAACTTTTTTTGCCCCAGACCGGTTGCTTACTGCGTTTACACCGCGGTCTAAAGTACCGGGAAGATTATGTAAATTAGTCTGGTGACGTTGAACTGCTCCCAGTCTGCGCGTTTGTTTTGAGTTTTGAGTGCGTTTTGAGTTTTAAGTATGGAGGAGATTCAAGCTGTGCTGCTTTTGTGTGCACAAGTCCCACCCCGAAAGTTCCTGAACTCTGAAAAAGTACTACCTCGCCAGCAGGGACTTTCTGGGGGGAAATTTTTACCCGGAACTTCATTTAGACCCTGGTTCCTGCGGTATAAACACACGAGTACCACCCCAAAGTTCCTAGTTCCTGGGGAAAGTTCCTGCGGTGGAAATGCGGCTATAGATCCCATTACTCCAATCTCGGCCCGTTGACCTGTCGGCTCCGCCTTGGCTCCTTTCCTCCCTTAGCCCCACCTGGGACCCTCGTCCCTCTGGCTCCACCTTGGTCAGATGTCGCTCTGCCTGTCCAATGGACTTACAGACCTTCAGCTATGCTTCATCCCTACATCCCTTCGGCTCTGTCGGGCTCCACCTTCCCTTTTGCTCCACCTTGGTCATCAGTCACACCGGCTCCACTTCAGTCCCCTGGTACCCTGGCTCCACCTCAGACTCTCGTCACTGCGGCTCCACCTCAGCCTCCAGGACCATTGGTGTTGCCTGGTCTTGCTGTTTTAGTCGGAGCCTAGGTCTCCACTTCCATCAGCCTCGTCTCCGTCTGTTGTCCCCCTGGAGTCGACAGCCAAGACTCCACCATGGCTCCTCATGGGGTTCTGACCTAATGTAGTTTTATGTTTTATTTTCATTGAGTTTTGGTTGCCCGTCTGTGTTCCTAGTTAGTCTCTTTGGTTCTTAATTAGCTCTACACCTGTACAGTTTTACCTTGATTTCTCGGTCTCAATATTTAAGTCCTCAGTTTCCTCAGTACTGTATTCCTTGTCGTTAACATTTTGTTGTGAGCTATACCCTGGTTATCTCCTCTGTTTTCTATTTTTGTATTGTTATCAAAGATTGTTTTTCTTCTATTCCTTATGTTTTTGCACTTCATTGCAGCAACACGAAACAAAATTGTACCTTTTTTATTTATGTATGACTAACAAATATGCATCACTTTGAGTTTATGTTAAAACTGGGTTATCCAAACGGTTGTATATTTTATGTGCAATTCGAACACATAAACCCTAAATTTAGGCCTAAATATTTTATATTTTAATAGACTTATAGTGTAGCCTCATTGAGTTTTTGTATACAGACATGAATGATCCTTCAAATCTGGCATTACATTGTGTTGAGTTTTGGTTGAAGGAAATGTTTGTAAACTTAACGGACAATGTACTATTACATTTTCAGCATACTTTTAAATTCTTATGTGTGTTTCAAGCTTTTAATGTTGTTTATATGTCTATGTGGTGTTTTAAATATGCTTTAAGACAAACCATGTGTAAATTCATGTCAACACCATTGCTGAGGATTTTCTCCTTAAAACTGCAGTGAACCAAAGACAAAGTCTCAAAAATGCGTTTTGAAATCGCTGGTGTTTCTGACGTCACAAACTACCTTGTAACCAATCAGATCAACGTGTGATCGTCAACCAGTGGATCTCTGAGTGAGTGAGTGAGTGAGTGGAGGCGGGCTCATTTGCATATTCACAGAACCGCGTATACTAACTGAGGCAAGGGTGTCGAGTTACATTCAAGTTTTTTCAATGAAATTTTTTTTTAAATATTAATTTTTGGTGATCAAAGATGAGTTTTAAGGGATACAATTATTGACTACAGGGGGACTTTAAGGGGCAATACAGGTGTAGTGTCAGCACAGGTCATGTTGTAGATTAGACGGCAGTCTTTTAATCCTCACACAGGATGTGTAAACATGGGTAAAGAGATTCTTTCCTCTTTAAGCCAGTACAGTCTGGATTAAACTGTTCTTGATCCTGTCACATCTCACTCACATACATGCATTGTCTCTCATCTGCACATTGTGTGCTCTACACCCTTTATATTGTGCTTCCTTTCATGTCTTTGCTGGATTGTTCTGTACATCTCAATTCTTGTTTGGGTGTTATTGTCTAAAGTTCTCGGTTAATGGTGACCTTGCAGTTCTTGCTTTGGTTTATTTTCAATTAGCTCCTTTAGATTTTCCTTTAAGTTATTGTTCATCCTGGGTTTACGCTGATTTAAACCTATAGCTATTTATCTTGCCATAGTCTTGTTCTTTTTGAGTTATTTGTTTTGGCTTTTGTTTTGTTCTTTTCCTTAGATTTTATAGGTTTAGTTTATCAGTTACTTTATTCTAGTTTTTTGGTCCCGATGGTCTAAACGATTTTTTTTCTTTTTTATAAAAAATATAATTATAAATATAACTATATATAGGCCTATATTTATAATATAAAAATTATATATTTTTTTGGTAAAATATACTAATGTCATAGAACCCATGCAAAATTATTTAAAAATAGATTAAGAAAGCCACCGCTACTGGTCACATCTATGATTTGTTTAGATCCAGTGAAGTCGTGTCATAGATTTGCGGGTGGGACGAATTTTCTCAGGATCGATTTTGTCCCCCACCACCTTTTGAAACGTTAAGGTACCTAATGTACCTATAGTATAGCAACCTTTTGGCCATGTTGTTAAAACTTTGTTAAAAGGTTGTGTGCGTTGTGCCAACGTTCTGTGTTTGCTGGAAATGCACTGACTTCATTGAGCCTAATGCATTACACGAAGCAATCAGGACTTTGAACTTCCCCTTCTGTAACAGCATTTCACCTGATTCTGAACGAAATTCTCTCATCGTCTTGCTATTTTTAAACCAAACATCCAGAGTCTGCAGACAACCGTTAACCACATTAAAGAGCCGGAACATTTCCTTTATCAAGACGGAAATATGCTTAAAAATTACCTGATGGCAATATGGTGAAATGCAAATATAGTTTTTAATAATTTCAGTGCTACTCATATTAAAATGAATCAAACAGAAGCAACTTAAAAGTGGGCATTGTAAAAGGCAATTTCTTTATATGACAAATAAAACAGCCACAGGTCACTAATTCAGCCAAGCACATAAAACGACTTGGAAAATTACAGGGAACTTGATATGAGACGGTTTCATTGAGTTCAGTTTCATCTTTCCAGCAGATGTGAGAGTGTATAGCTGCGAATACTTCAAAGGTTCAAATGTTGACATATCTTACTGAAGATGCAGTTTTATATAGTTTATAATCTTTATTATGTACATAAATGGGCCGTGGTGAACATTTTTAGTTGTGATTGTGAACCCTTTTTTTTTTTTTAGACAGTTGAATATGAAAAAATGCTCATTAAAGGCAGCTTGACAAGAAGAGTCCCCCGAAGGCTCCGTCCCATTTAACAACGTTCACTTTTGACGCGTGACCTTTGACATCCGCACCCTCTGAAGGGAGCAGCTTGTGAGTGTGAAATTACACTAGACTTACAACCAGCGATATTTTATTTTTATTAATATGTAATATTGTTAATGAACTTTTATTTTTATATTTTTTTGTTTTCATGGTAATGTTTGTTTAATTGTTTGTAATTTCGTTATGAGCTTTTGTCGTTTTATTAGTTTCATTTTTTTATTTGTTTCCAGTTAATCATTTTAGTTATACAAAATAAACTTCCATGGAAAATCTGTATTTCAATTAACAGAAATGCTTTAAATAGCCTAGTTTTAGCTTTAACAACAAACACAGAATTCATAAACACTTGTTTTTCTTATGAAATGACAAACTTTCACAAGAGGAAACTCTCATCAGCGTCACAGGGTTGCGTAACAGGCGTGGATGAATGCGCACAAACAGGTTGTATGGCGTAATATTGAGAAAAATGAGTCATTATTCACTCAATGCTGTAATTACAGCTGAAGATCTCAGTGATATGAATGCATTATCCTCATTCAAAACAATAAATAACACAAGTATACCGTTCAAAAGTTTGGGGCTGCTGAGTTCTGCATTTATTTAATAAAAAAAAAACAGTGATATTGTGAGATATTATCATATTGCGAAATGTAATTTATTCCTGTGATCAAAGCTGAATGTTCAGCATCATTACTCCAGTCTTCAGTGTCACATGATCCTTCAGAAATTATTATAATATAACATATATATATATAATAATAATAATATATAATATTTGATGCTCAAAAACATTATCAATGTTGAAAACAGTTGATATTTTTGTGGAAAGTTTGATAACTTTTTTTTAAGGATTATTTGTAGAATAGAAAGTGAAAAAAAATAGTATTTATTTGAAATCTTTTGTAACAATGCAAAAAACAATCAATGAATAATGATAATAATTTTCTGCATTATCACATGCTGCCAGTATAGAGATAATATAATCCGATGGGAGGTGACATTGAATCAGGACAGTGTTGTTTCGGAAACAAGCACAAACTGCTTCTTACTGGCTGAAGGTTGTTCAGACCTCGGCTGATGACATCACACATCTTCCTCACAGACTTTCTTTCTTTCTTTCCCTTTATTATTTGGTCCTTCTATTGGCTGTGCAATGTAAGTCTGTAAAATATGTCAGGGTCATATAGCATGTGTCAAGGAGGAAGTTATTTGGCTTGATTTCTGCCATCATGTTGTTCTAAACATAAACAGATCAGGGCAAATAGAGTTTTTAACTGCGTTTGTTTCTATTACTTCTGAGATCAAAACCCAGTCTTCTTGATGATCTATTTGGTAAAGGATGAGTCCTGAATGTGTTGGAAAATTTGATAAACAGAAAAACTTGTTTGATATGACTTAAAGCTTTTCTGGAGCTCTGGGCCCGTATCCCTAAAGATTCTGAGAATCCTCTCAGAGAGCTCCTAACTTAACCTAAAAATTCCTTGCCAGGAGTTTTAGCTTAGAAGTGATTCCAGAACATTTTCAGTGAACTCTGAGCAAGGAATGGATGGAAAATCCTATCTTAGTGAGGAGGTGTGGTTGACCCCGTTGCTAGGTATGAGTCATCATTTCAAAAGCAGTGATTGGTTGATCCTACAAGTTTGATGAAAATGAACTTTTGGTGATAATGAGCAAAGGATGTACCCTCAAATCAATAATTCATAATTATACACTCTAATCTTATGCAGACTGTAATTGTAAATAATATTTCACATTCAAGAAAATATCTGGAAAATGAATAGTAAGCTGTAGGGGTTATAGCCTAACATTAGAATCTAAAATATGTGAAAACTTAAGCTCATTACACCCTGTTCAAATAATGATTCGTGTCTCATTTGCTCATATTAATATCCTAGCTGGCATATTTTGTACTTTCACTCCCATATGGACCCCATTGAAAACAAGATGGCCTATCTCAAGGGGCTGTCCTTAATGAAGTAGAAATTGCAACGTACAACTCAGTGTGGTCTTAACGAGGGTAACACGGCTCAGCTTTTATCAATGTCTGTGATTGCTGGCTGGTCTATTTATGAAGGCTTGTTAACAAATATCCTACAAACACAGAAAATGGAGAAAAAAAGGAATCCTAACCCATTTTGTGCAGCTGCTTAGGGGAACTCCTGAGCCACTAAAAGTCCTCTTCCCTGCTCTCAGCAGATCTCGCCTTAGGAGCCCTTTTAAGCGCTAGGAATCTTGAGGAATAGCTTTTATATTAACTGGGATTTTCGTGTCACTTTTAGGGGAAATTCTAAGAAAACGTCATGACTCTGAGAATTTTCTTAGAATTTGGCCGCTAGGAGCCACTTTTTGCACAAAAATTCTTTAGGGATACGGGCCCTGGTTGGTTTAAATAAACTAATACGTTTAAGTTCTCATTTAAGGCAAGACACCCCAGGTGAATAGGGTAAAAATAAAATTAAAAAATAATAGATATCACCATACTTTATCAGTTTATTGATTACATTAATAATTGCAAAAAAAATTGTACTGCAATTTTTCTGAAATGTTATGTTTAAATATGCAAATGAGGCATTATCTAATTAAACATGCACTCATTTGCATACATCTCTAGAACAAAAATCTGAACATTGGATAGAGACATTTGTTTATATGTTAGGATCAAAAGGTTTTTACAGAGGCGATTTTGGACATCTGTCAATAGCCAAAAATAAAGCATTTTTCACCAATTTTTTAGGAATAAAATTTTGTGTACAATCAGGAAAATTTTATATGACCAAACTCCTCTGTAAAAAAAACCCTTCAGAATATAGATAAGAATAAATCTGTGAGTGCTCCTGAAGTGGAGATTTCTGGCTCAATGTAAGAGGAAAAACTCATTTTGAGAAACCGGCCTTGAAAGATATACACTGTAATTGAGATATACAGACGCAAATAGACAAAGTGCTCTAAAAGATACAGTTAAACTAGTCTGAAAAAACACTTTATGAAAAGCCAAAAAGCCCAAAATTTCAAAACTGACAAATGCCTGAAAAACAGTTTTTGCCTCTAGTGTCTCGCCTTAAGTAGAAACAAATAATTCTACACTATCTTGGCTATTCTAAAATAATTCCATCTTTAATGACTAGCCTGCTGTTTTGGCAACTAGTCTAATGAGTTAAAAGCATAATCTCTTTAACAACCAGCATTTTTTATGAGAACAGAAGCGGAGGGATTTGCGTGGCTTTTCTCTCCGTTACATCATGTCTGAAGAGTTTTGTAACCACACTCTTCTGTGGTCGCATTTAAGCCCAGTTCTAGACTAAATGCATTAGATTACATCTTTCTTTTGCTTTTGATCTATCTGGGCTATGGCTTTAGCAGGTGAGCGTTGACCCCAAAGCAGGCCATTCATTTCAAAAGCTCCCCGCATTACATTCTGCACCGCAGAGATGGCGATGATCTCAATAAATGTCCTTTATGAGTCTCAGCTGCTCCTAGACACAGACAGCACAGATGCCAAGAGCCAGAGCTGAGGTCAGCACATTTCTCCCGCAGAAAACCAGGCAGACAAAAGAGGGAGATCAGAAAGAAAGCGTAAATGATGGCAGGATCAAAAGAGGATAAATGAGGGCAGACGGAGTGCAAAAAAAGAGACGTCAAAGGGAAGCTCGCCGTGATTGAGACAACTTTTGTACACACATGGATGGACATTTATAGAGAATGAGACAGTGCCAGCAGAGACGAGCTCATGCGCTTGTGAAAAAGAAGTGCACTTAACTCTAGTGAACGTGTACTTCAGATCTTCAAAGTATAATTGAAAAACATTGAAGATAATATATGAGTGAAAAAAGGCCATTTAAGTGTACCAAAAACACACTTTGTAACAATGTCAAATTAAAAGTTTTACTTAAAAGTACATTTGAACTATGTATGTTTTAATAATCTTTTGTCGTGTTCTAAAGTTGTTCACTTATTTTGATGGGTTGACTAACATCCTAAAGTACATGTGAATCACTTGCTTATAATTTGAACTAGTGTGTTGTTTGATAGTACATGTAAAATACTTTAATTGTAATAACAAATGTTACATCATAATATTTTAAAATACAAGTTTCAATAGTACAGAGCCACTAAACGGACATGATGAAGGAAAATATGAGATGGGAGCAAATAATTATGCAAAAATAACTATGCAAACTATAAGTATAATGTTAAGTTCACATGCAGTAATAAAACAACTAAACTAGTAGTTTACTGAGTGTATACTTTAAAGTGTACTTTCATAAACTAAAAAAATATTTAAACTCTCAGATATAAGGTCACTTGTAGTATTGCAGTACAAAAAAAAACCTTTTATACATAACAAATTGGCCCAATTTATTCCCAAGCAGTATTGAAATAGTACACTTACAAGTATACTTCTAGTACATTGATGTTAGTATACTTACTACATAAAGTATACTTGCACTTAAGTGTACTTAATAAAATGAACTTATATTTTTGTAAGGGTTTACAGGATTAAGAGTGGACGTAATATATCAGAATGGATGCGGCTGGTTGAAGACGACGGGCTGAGGTTTGTAATATACTCTGAACCAGATTTTGATGAAAGATTGGTGATTTTATTTTTCCTTTAATGTGCACCAAAGTCAGGAGTGTGCATTGAGGAGGCAAGTATGACCATAAAAAGACTTTAAAAAGTGCTAGTGTTCGCGGGCATTGTGTGATCTGTCAGCACACAACCTATACAACAAATACAAGATAAAAAAGTGTGATGAAGTGGAGAAAAGCGAGTGCACCTCCTTTTCCTAGAAACTTCCCTGTGGGCTCTCCAGCATTCAGCCTGTAAATCCCAGCGGGACTGCGACAGTCCCGGGCTCAGACAGTGACGTGAAGAGGGGAGGCTTTCAGAGCCGGACCGCTGAAGGGGGATTACTCTGAATAAACACACACTCTTTTATCTGTGTGAAACCCAACCAAAACTGCTCTCTTCTTCTCATCAGAGGGGTTACCAGGATGTCATGTTTGGAGGGGAAGAGAAAAAGAGAGCTAAGAGAGCCATCATGCACTTATTATATAATAAGAAAAGAGAGCTATCATGCACAAATGTGTATGGCATACACAAGGCAAATAAAATAGCAGAACATTTTATGCAAATCACAAACATGTTGAGTTTTCATGTTTTATGGGGACTTTCCATAGACATGATTTTTATACTGTACAAACTGTATATTATATCCCCTACCCGTCACAGAACACTTTCTGCATTTTTACATTTTCAAAAAGCTTCACTTTGTATGATTTATAAGCGGTTCTCCTCATGGGGACCAAAAAAAATCAAATACAGAATATTGCCATCATTGTGGGGACATTTTGTCCCCATAATGTAGGGTTTACCAGGACACACGCACATAAACACACTCACTTTATTAGGGACACATTGCTAGAACCGGGTTGGACCCCCTTTTGCCTTCAAAGCTGCCTTAATTCTTTATGACGTAGATTCAACAAGGTGCTGAAAATATTTCGCCGAGATTTTGGTCCATATTGACATGATAGCATCGCAGTTGCTTCAGATTTGTCGGCTCCACATCCATGATGTGAATCATGGATGTTTCATCCCGATGTGCTCTACTGGACTAAGATCTGGTGAGTGTGGAGTTTAGTGAGCTCAATGTCATGTTCAAGAAACCAGTTTGAGATAAAAAAAAAAAATTAAAAAAAATTTAGTTTAAAAAAAAAGAAAGAAACATATTTCTTAGTAGTTTGATACTGAAAAGGCTCAATAAATGCAAGTCTCAAACAGCTATTTAGGTAATCTGTTTCTTTCATTCAGGGAGACTGGCATCCTGTCAGAGGGTCCTGTGTGCAGTTTTCATATACTCCAGAGTACACTACTCTACCACCAAGCTGTGATACATTAAGTTTTCATAAGCAATTGGCGCAAAAAAACAGTGCAAAATTTAACTATATTACAATCTGTTTTAGTGCAGATCTTGTTCTAAGCTATGAACTCAGAGATAGGCACAGGACCCCTATTAGACTATAGGGCTATCACATAAAAGTTAGCTAAACCAGGTCAACATTAATAATAATATGATATTATTATTATTGACAGATTCATATATATATATATATATATATATATATATATATATATATATATATATATATATATATATATATATACACTGTATATATATATATATATATATATATATATCAGATCATGGTGATTGCCTGATGATGAGTGGCAGGCGTTTGCTTGTGAGAAGACGTGCTACACGAATAGGCTACCGAGAAGGACGAGAGAGTTTTTTTAAACGAATCTGAAGTCACGTTTGTATAGACAAGAGGTAAAATAATCAGTTTCTTCTTCTAAGCTGTCCCAGATGTGGGTGCTACTTTTAGGGCTAAAATGCTTTGTGATGCTATACCCCTCTTAGTAAAACACATTAGGAGTCTAAAGTTATGAGTCACACGGCCATTATTTTTAGGAGTTTCTCTTAAATTCGCCAGTTAGGAGCTTGTGGCCTCTTATAAGATTCTTTGTGAATGCGGCCCCAGGTAAAAAAAATAATATGATATGCTCATTTGAACACTATGAGAACAATATTTGAATGTTATTCGCTGGTTGTTAAGTGGCTTTGGATAAAAGTGTCTGCTAAATGAATAAATGTAAATAGTAGGCCTAGATAAAAGGAAACATATTAGGCTTCAGGGGGTCAGGAGACCTAGTGAGTTGAAATAAAAGCTCATGTTGACATGAACAACACCCGGCTCATTCGTGGAGGTGGAAAAACAAGTTCTTTGTGACATGCAAGATTTCTTGTATTAAAATGTAAATGCAAAATAAAAGGGATGAGAGTTGGCTGTTTTTGTCAATTTTAAAGGAACACTCCACTTTGTTTTAGAAATATGCTCATTTTCCAACTCCCCTAGAGTTAATCTACCCCTGGTAGATTGTGCTGGTCATTATGGAAATGATCTGACTGCGCTTGTGTTCTTTAATTTGCGTGTCGTCAGTAGATCACGCGCAGAACTCTCCACTCCCATCAGCTCTGTTTTGGAATTGCGCTCTCACGCTAATTTGCCCCTAAAACGGCAGTGAACCAAAGACAGTCTCAAAAACACGGTTTGAAATCGCTGGTGTTTCTGACGTCACAAACTACCTTGTAACCAATCAGATCAACGTGTGATCGTCAACGAGTGGATCTCTGAGCTGAGTGAGTGAGTGGAGGCGGGGCTCATTTGCTAATTCATAGAAACACGTTTACTAAATGAGGAAAGGGTATAGAGTTACATTCAAGCTATTTTAAGGCAAGTTTAAATATGTAATTTTGGTGATCAAAGATAAATGTTAAGGGATAAAACTATTGTTTACAGGGGGACATAAGTGATCTGGCGTCAATTACTCTGGGCCCTATCTTGCACCCGGCGCAAATGACTTTGTACACTGACTAGGGCTGTCACTTTACGTTCGAAAATCGATTGCACAATCGATCGGACAGACCAACACAAGTTTCGAAAACGAAAATAGGGAATCGATTTTAACGTCCTTTTTTCTTTTCTTTCTTTTTTTAAACCAAAAATGTGTTTTAGGTGGACAGATCAATACAGTACACAGAACATGTAAGTTTGTTATTGGAAAATAACAAATTCTTTTCTGTTAACCAAATGCTTTTTAATATTCGCAATACTTTAATGCAAGTGAACAAGCGCGCCGTTATTTGTTGCTTAGTGACGTGTGTGTTCAAGCAAGCCAGAAATTCACAGGTTCTGCGCAATACGCTGTTTTAATATATCAAGAGGACTCACGAGTTGCGTATTTGCGCTAAATCCGCGCAGCTTTGGCTACACTAACTTCCCCAGCAAAGTGAGTAAACATAGAAACACTCGTGATTTGACAGCGTTACCCGCCAAAGTTCATTTTGGCGGGTGTTAATTTCAATCCCTGACGGTTGCACTCCTGTTTGTCATTGTGCACGAAAGTTCACGCCAATAAATCATCAGAAATATTTCTGACTTGTGCGCGTCTCAAGCGCCCTCTTTACGCTCGTTCTAATAATGCCTGTTAGTTGTCCGTGGGTTTGCCTATATTTAGTGTTGAAAATGGAAACGTCTTTAGACATGGAAAATCGATTTTACAATCGATTCAATCAACACTTATGTCTCAAAAATCGAACAGGATTTTTTCACACAAGTGACAGCCCTAACACTGACGCATGTATCATTCCTATTTTGCACCCGCGCAAAGCGGGCTTTTCCCTCCACAGACGCACGTCGGTAAACTAGGAAATGAACTTGCGCTGCCTGGGCGGGTCGGCACAAAAAGGAGGCGTGTTTCGGCACAAACAATCCCTGGTGCTATTTTGCAGTTCCAGAAAACAATTTCTGCCACTGACAGGAAAAAACTAGTCTAAAGTGGCATACACTTTGATTCGCTCATCAACACAGATTTTTTCTAATCGTACATTATAACAATGAAAAATATTAACACATGAGGGCATGAAGATGTAAAAAAATTTAGGCCTAAATCTAGCTTACACATTGACCCAAATCTTTCAGGCTAATTGTAGTAATGACGGATCAGACCTGTTTGCCCAATAGTGGCAAGACACATATGTATTTAAGGACATCTGACAAATTAGTTTGTCCGTCAAGAACCAGGGAAAAAATCACCTATGTGAACCGCTCCTGGCGCACGCCTGGTAAATCCGCCATAATAATAACAATCCGCCATGCAACATGCGCACCTGCTCTTAAAGGGTATGTTGGATGACGCTCTGATTGGTTTATTTCACGTTACGCCCAAACCACACCTATGAATAATGAAGCTACTTCAGACCAACCCCTTTTAAACTTGCGTCGGGCGCAAGAGTCATTTATCCCGCCGGTAAAATAGCAACAGCGCCCAAGACCCGCCCACAAAGTTACTTGCGCTTCGCACTTGATACTTGCGTTTCAGACCGTTAAAATAGGGCCCTCTGTGTCTGAATGCAAGTCGTCGCAGGAAATCTGACACTGAGGTCAGGAGGAAGTGACTAACAGCAGTTCACAAATCAGATGGGCAATCTGGTGCTTTCACTTCTCTATATTACTCTCAATATTCAAATATTAGCAACTGATAGTTTCATATTCCATTACAGCAGATGTTATTTGTTTAGAAAACCTTGTGAATTTGTGATTATTTTGATGTTCTTCATTCAAACAGCGAGGGAGAAATAAAGTTTTTACTGAGTAGTAGTTTTTTTTTTAAAGTGAGGTTAGTTAAGAGGATGGAGCGTATATCTGTTTGGACAGTTACATGTTTGTAAGTCTGTGACGCTCTTTGTCATTAATGTCTGTGTCCCAATCTGCATCTTAAATTGAATATATTTATAAACAGAAATATTAAAACTGAGTCTCCAAAATCATAGTACGTTTGCAAAAATACAGGTGTACAGACACACCATTTCTGATGGATTTTCAAAGTATGCATATTTCCTGGGCTTATATTGTGCATGACCCATTGCACACCCCAAGAGAATTTTGTTACAATTTTCTTTTTTTTAAAGAAAAGTGGAGGAATATGAGGCCACGTCAGCATTTTTCAAATGCATGAAGAACTTCCCTTTACTGCATTTCTATGGACAAAACACATCTGAAAAATATCGGAGGACACAGAGCGAGCTGTTGCGGGAAAAGTGCATAAACCAAGTGGTCCTAAACAGAATACTTCATATTAAGCATGTTAAACAAACTCTTTCAGAGCGGGCCTTTCAGCCGCTCTACGAGATGAATTTGTGTTTTCCTATATACAGTTATATCCTGTAAATGTCAGAAAATCCCATGAGTATTTCCTTGCAAAGGTTCGTCCTGACAGCAAGTTTAACTTCACAGACTTCATAGAACAAGCGTGTGCGCATAAAATAAAACCGATTCTCAAAACAATCGTTAGTTGCAGCCCGAATATAATAGAATGTCAGAAACAATTGACTCAAGTCAACCAGTATAAAAAGACAAAATCCCATAATATTTAGTACACAGTAAAAGCATGTGACTATTTCTAATTTGGGGACATGTTCAGTTCTCTTTCAAGCATTCGTTTCGGTGTCTCACTATGGGAAACGCCCCTTCCGCGTATTCGTCAGAAGCCCGATTACATTACGCCAGCACCAATTGGCTGGCAGACATGACGTAGTGTCTGGGAGTGGCTACCCCACCCCTCAGTATAAGAGAAGCGATTAATGTTTTGTCCTGTTATTGTCCCCTGCACTTAATGTCAAATGTTTAGCATAGCCTTCTCTGTCAGTAATATAGGATTTATATGTGATAAATGCAAGGAGACAGTCAGGCTGACGGAGGAGTTTTCATTGCTGAATTATTGCCTGTGCAGCCAGGCAGATGGGTGACAGTGAGGGATCGCTCTAGTCGCGGATCAAAAAACCACTCTTCCGTTCCGATTACCATAACAAATCGATTTGCCCCGCTCAGTGAAACACTCACTGAGAATTCTGTTGATTGTGCCCTGGTAATTGGTGATTCGATCACGCGGAACGTGAAAATAGAGACACCAGCCACCATAGTCACATGTTTGCCGGGAGCCAGAGCGCCTGACATCCAAGCAAATTTAAAAGTGCTGGCTAATGCCAATCGTAAATTCTCTAAGATCATAATTCACGTCGGCACAAATGATGTTCGACTCCGCCATGCGGAGATCACCAATATTAATTTTAAAGAGGAGTTTGAATTTGCAAGTATGATGTTACGACGATAGTTAGTAGATTGTGTTCACTCAAATGGCTGGTTGTCTAAGTGGTGTCCGCAAAATAATATAGAATTCATAGACAATTGGAAAAGTTTTTGGGGCAAACCTGACCTGTTGAAAAGAAATGGTATTCATCCCTCCTGTGCTGGTGCTGCTCTCTCTAGTAATTTGGCTCATAGTCTTAGAGATAAAACATGACAAATTAGGCACCAGGCCAGGAAGCAGAAAGACTGCCTTCACCGACTGTCTGCTAGCGGCCTCACGTCACCAAGGTCAGATAAATCAGACTTTCTTCTTCAATTGGACTTTCTTCTCAATGAAGAAGAGGAAGAGTTCAAGGTCTCCCCATTCAACCTGCATGACTTGGGCTGAAACATGCTCAATTGGCGATTGAGAATCCCGGTTTATATGAACACTGTGCACACTTCACCATGAAGAGCCTTGATCCCAGGCAAGCATGCCAAGCTAGCCTATCGGGCCAGCATCCTCTCTTGACACCTAGCCCGCGCCAGCTGCCACTCCACAGGTATCCATTCCTGTAGAGCTGTCCACCACAGCAACACAGCTCGATGTGCGCGTACCTCTGCCCAGTCTGCTCAGAACGAACATGGAAGCGATTGATTTCGAGAAAGAGGGACAATTGGACTTTCTTTTTGATGAAAAAGAGGAAGACTTCAAGGTCTCCCCATTCCTCCCCCTGCACACCTGGCACAACTGCGGCAGGATCCACCAAAGAGGCGGGCAGGGCAAAATCCTCCCCGCTTCTCAGTCTTGATCTGCAAGATGTGTGCAAACGCACTGCAGAGAAGCTAAATATTCAGTGGCTGACCGTGGTAGCAGAGACTGCAAAGTCTCGCTATGAGGGTAAGAGTGCGAAAAAGGCAGCACGGCAGCTCCTTCCTGTATTTCCAGAGCTCCTGGATGAGCTTGCGGTTACCTGGAAGGACAAGCCGTTTACCAGCAAGATGTCCATTCAGGGAGGATCCACTCTCGATGTGGAGGGGTTGGAGAAGGAAGACCTTCTCCGAACGCCACCCCATGGAGCCATTATTTGACGAGCACTTGCACCTAAAGCTCTGACACTGATGCAAAAGAGATGCGAAGAAAAAAAAGAGGAATGATGAGGCCTTGCAACTCTGTATGCCGAGAAAGAGACAGACTGCCCCACCTCCAGAGTGCAGAGACCGAACGTAAATGCAGCGGGTCAGGAACAGAGAACTGCCTGGCATAGGAAGACCTATCCACCTGCAGCAGCTCAGACGGTCCAGCCAGCTCCTCATCCTCAGAGAGCGAGGAGGAAGGCGGCAGCAGTTTGATGGGGTCTTCGCTGGGGAAGGGAGTCAACAGCCCCCCAGTTCGCTAGCTCCCGACCCTTAATCTTTTAGCGTTCGACAAGACGAGTTCAACAAACGAGGGGGGAAAACAGAGGGGGGGGGGCTAAGCACTTTCAAAAATGTTTGTTCAAAATGTAATAAAGTTTTCACTGTACCCCCAGAGAATGTTGCCTAACATAATTCATTCATAATGCATAATTTATTATACAGTTTCTTAATTTAAATGACTATATTATTATTATAAGAGTAAATAAAGTGCATGGTGGTGTCATCTGGGGCTAAATTTAAATATTTAACCATTTACAAAGCCATCTCGCCGGTGATTTGCGATGCATTCTGTGAACTTTCTCGTGCCTCTGATAAATCTCGAAAAAGTCCTCGAAATCTCTGTTTCAAGGACTATGTAGCCCTACCCCTTTGCCCTACCCCTCTATTGCAACAAGAATCGGGACACCCTACCCTTAGGGCAAGGGGTGAATTGGGATTGAGCCTAAAGCTGATATTAATAGCTCCGAGGTGGAAAATACTGGTTGGCGGAGATCATACATATGATGTACGAAGACCCATGGTCCCCACCCAGAACGCCTGGCACTATGGGCCTGGTCAGTAAGTGGTTCAATTTGAATACAACCGGTCTGTCTGACAGTGTTATCAGAACCACAGAGAATGCTAGAGTGTAGTCGACTAGGTCTCTTTATGAATGCAAATAGGGTGTGTTTGAGCGCTGGTGCGTGGCTAAGCACAAGATTCCCTTTCAGTGTCCAGTGGCAGTTGTTCTATCATTTCTGAAGGATTTAATAGACAAAGGGAAAGTGTTTTATACCATAAAAGTGTATTTGGCTGCAATATCTGCTTGTCACATAGATTTTGATGATAAAACCGTTGGGCGGCACCCTTTAATTTGCAGGATCATGAAGGCTTTGCCAGTTTCAAAACTTTCTCCATGCTTTCTCCTTCATGGGATTTAGCACTGGTACTTAATGATATCTCAATGTCCCCATTTGAGCCACTGGACCACATTGATTTCAAAATATTGTCATTTAAGACAGTGTTGCTGTTAGCTTTGGCTTCCGCAAAGAGCTTAAGTGAGATGTAAGCAGTTCATGCAGGGGTAGTTCTGAAACCTAATCCTGCATTTATGATCAAAATAGTAAATTCTGTCATTCCTATTGAGCTAAGAGCTTTCTATCCACCACCTTTTGGTTAATCAGAACAGCAAAAGTTAAATGTGTTGTGCCCAGTGCGTGCTTTACACATTTACACAGAAAACAAGAGGGTTCAGGGAGAGTGATCAGCTGTTCATATCTTGGGCAAAACCATGTACGGGGAAGCCGATTACTAAGTAGCGTTTGTCACACTGGATAGTGGAGGCGATTTCTAAACGTATGCTATCAGAGAACCGGGGTTATGCAAGTATTGTTTTGGTCTGCCTCTCTGTGCGTTGGTTATTAATAATAATAATAATAATAATAATAATGCCTTTTCTTTGTAATGTGCTTTTCCTTAACCTAAAGCACTAGAGTGAAATAAAAACTAACACAAGTAAAGAACAAAACAATAAATTAAAAACATGGGTCTTAACTTTTTAATATGTTCCAAAGTTGAAGCATTTCTGATATTGAAGGGAAGCACATTCCATAACTTGGGGGCTGTAAAACAAAAAGCTTTTTCCCCCATGGTCTTAAGTTTACATGAAGGCTGATGAAGTAAAAGAGTGTTGGTGGAATGGAGAAAACGTGAAGGAGTGTATGAACTAATAAGATCACAATGATACACTGGTGCTGTTCCATGTAATGCTTTATCCTTTAAAATGAAGACTTTTGAAATCAATTCTAGCATTAATGGAAAGCCAGAGCAACTGTGAAAGCACCGGTGTAACTGTGTTCCCAAGGAGAGGTACACGAGAGTTAGCACACAAGCAACAGAATTTTAAATATACTGTAGCCTGCTTAAAGATTTAGCTGGAAGGCCAGAGATCAAGGCATTACAGTAATCTAACCTGGACGTAATGAAGGCATGTATGAGCATTTTTGGATCGGCAAAAGAGAGAAAAGTTTGAAGTCGTGCAATGTTCCTAAGATGACAGAAGGCGATTTCTGAGATGCTTTTTATATGTGCATCAACTGTTAGTTGAGGATCAAAAAGAACACCAAGATTGCACACCTGTGAAGTGGGAAGTACCATATTAGAGTCAACAACCAAGTTAATATGATTAGCCTTACGAGTAGCCGCCTTCGTACCAATAAGCATCAGCTTAGTTTGAGTCGTTTTTCAATTTCAGGAAGTTATTCTGCATTCAGGTTCTGATCTCCTCTAGACACTTAAAATAGCTAACGTACGGAGGACATTAGGGGTAGTAGTGATGTAGATTTGAGTATCATCCTCATAGCAGTGATACCCAAGGCCATGCTTCCTGATAATCTACCCAAGTGGAAGCATGTATATACTAAATAAATTTGGGCCCAACACTGAACCCTGAGGAACTCCCTATCGAACAGGTATGGTATCAAGATTTGTGATTTCCCAGGCTAACAAACTGGGCACAATAAGATAAGATAAAATAAGATTTAAAACTGTCCCAGAGATTCCCAGCCAACTATGCAGCCTATCCAACAAAACAGAAAGGCATAGGGTGTCAAAAGCAGCACTGAGGTCTAGCAAAACCAAGATACCGCATACACCAGAGTCAGCTGCAATAAGGAGATCATTTACGACCCTCACTAGAGCGGTCTCAGTACTATGCCCTTTTTCTGAAACCAGATTAAAAAGGTTCAAGGAGACTGTTTAGTACTAAGTGATTATTTAACTGAGTAACCACATCACACTCCAGGACCTTAGCCAGAAATGGGAGGTTTCTGAAATAGGCCAATAGAGTTAGACAAGTCAGAAACATCATAACCAGGCTTCAAAAAGGCCTGGTGTAATGACAGTTATTTTTAATTATGTAGGTCCAGATCCAGAACCCAATGAATTCACAATTGATGCAAATTCACTAGTTTTCTAGAGTAAAACCCATGACTTAGTTGTAAACTAGTATAAAGATTCAAAAGCATTTAAAAAATGATCAGCAGTAAAAGTCAATTGATGCTGAATGGGAATTAATGTGTGTGTGTAAATGTACTCCCTTTTACACAGCAAGCGTCAGAGGCGCGTGAGCAGCGCGTCAGCGTAACTACATCACTGCAGTTGAGGACTCGCGCAAATATTTGCACTGGAAGCGTACAAGTACAGCGTCCCAGCAGCGGCTACAAAGCGTGTTCAGCAGACAAAATAACTATTTCAAACAATGGGTAATTTCTTTTAACATTTAGTTTAACTTTTTTTTATTTATTTTTTTATAATACACCAGACTTTCTCCCAAAATGAATTATTAAAAAGTTTAAATGGGTAAATATATTTTTATACTTCATTTTCTTTTCTGGCATTATTTTTCAAAACACTAGACATTGGCATTGTTGTTAACACTTGACATGCTTATTCTGTGCATTTTGAGCACTTTTTGTGTTAAATCACATTTATTTTGTCCATCAAAAGTGTGCTTTCACTTTAATTGAGCGTGAGCAGTGCAGCAAAAATAGACTCCGCGCCGAAACCCCCACTTCACTGTTGCTCATGCGCTGCTCCTGCTCGGCGCTCACGAGCTGCTCCTGCTCCCGGTGTGAATGCACTCATTGATCAACATGCACGCCACTGACGCTTGCGGTGTGAAACCGGCATAAGAGAACAGAACAGGACAGAGCAGATGTTGATAAAAATGTTTTATGGTTCTTCACAAAACACAAGGTTCTGTTTACTGTACTGAGAGACGTCGTGAAAAAAAGAGATCGGATTCACAAACACACACGGATATACAGTCTCTTAATGTGAATCAGTGACGGCATCTGTACTGGAAAGGTCACTTGAAGACAAAAGTGATTCCTGCAGATGTCTGACCAGACACATTTTAAGGCAGTATTAAAAGTCCTGTGTCAACGCCTAATGACCACGATCAGTCGTGAGTTTAAAAGGGTCTCCTTCCTCTTCCTCTCCCGCCACCTCTTCCTCTCCCACCGCCTCGTCCTCTCGAACCGCCTCTTCCTCTTCCTCCCCTTTGAGAATGTAAGTGTCCAGCCGCCCGTCTGATCTTCCTCCTCTCTTCGTGATGGTCATGTTCAGCCTGCTGTTGAAATCGCTGCTTGTCCGTCTGTGCAAGTATAAGATGGAGTTAGTGGCGAAGCCAAAATGTTCCACAACTCGTCAAATGGATGTTTTATAATTGGCTTCAAAAGGTTACTACTCTGATGAATCTCAGCAGTGTTGGGTTGTGATGAACTTAAAGCAGCGACACAATAGACGTATATCCACTGTTCAGTAGCACAATACCTCAGCTATGTTAAAAATAGTCTCTTTTCCACTAACAGGTGACCTTTTCAAAAAAACATCAGGTTAGCGTGACAAAACTCACCCTGGGGCTGTAATAAGATGTGTTTTAAGAGGCACTCCTAAGAGGCACTGGGAAGCTTGATTCATTTTAGTGATTCATCAGCTTTCTTTAATCATTCATTGGTTTGTTCATGGAAAGAAACAGTTCAAAGAAATGTCCCAGCATGGCATTTATAGTGAAATACAGTCTTTAAATAAGTACTGCAGTCAATCAGAATATTCTGACTCTTTTCTAGTTTTGTAAGTTGTATTTAGTGTTTAGTATTTAGTTATCTGTTCAAGTTTAAAGTGGTAAACCCAATTTAAATGGATAGAAAAACAACTACTGCTTAAACTTGTCATAGAGGTCCAAACAAATCTACTATTGCAACAGTCTAGCGTTTTAACTCTCCTTTACAGTCATTTGGTTGTAGACGGTCAAGAACTGTTTTATAGTTTTATAGACTATCATGCAAAAGTTTGAAAGATTTTTAAAGTTTCTGAGAAGTCTTTGAAGTCTGAGAATGCTTACCAAGGCTTTATTTACTTGATCAAAAATACAGTAAAACATGTATTGTGGAGTATTATTACAAACACAACTGTTTTCTAAAATACATTCTAAGCTAATTTATTCCTGTGATCAAAGGTGAATTTTCAGCATCATTACTCATTACCATTAGTTTTCACTTCTCAGTGTCACATGATCCTTTAGAAAACATTTTAATATGCTGATTTGATGCTCAAGAAACATTTCTGATTATTATCAATGTAGAACAGTTTTTGCAGAAATCATGATATATTTTCCTCAAGATTATCTGAAGAATAGAGAGGTCTGGGTAGAAAGGTCAATAATGTTTTTACTGTCACTTCAGATCAATTTAATGCATCCTTGCTGAATAAAAGTATTAATTTCTTTAAAAAAACAAAACAATTCTCACTCTGACCTCAAACTTTGAACGATAACTGTGTCATATTAATTTGAGAGAAAATCAGAAAGTGTAGATAATCACTGAACAATTACAGAAAGCTATTACATGACTTTAGAAGAGCTGGACTATAGTCCATGAGTCATATGGACTACTTTAGTTTTAATGGTGCTTGACCGTTTGTTGTCGTTTTATGGAAAATATCTGTGTGAAGATTTTTTTGTTGTTGGTTATATTGGAAACTCTATTAGGATGTGAGTGAACAGTTAAAAAATAATCAATTTATTCATTCTAGGGATGCACCGATAACCGATATATTGGCTGATAAATCTAAATCCAAATTTTTATATCATTTTTGAGAGCCATATCCCAAGCACACAATTATAATGATGTTCTCATTACAATTTTATGTAGCCTATATATGACAGACTTGCGCTGCACATGTTTCCTTTTTTGAAGTGATTCCAATCATATTTCAAGCAATACAAAACCATCATGATGAACAGGAAGTGTCTCAGCTGAAGGAAGTAATCCATTATTTATCGGCTTTAATATATCGTCCAAATTTCCTTATTTGAACATATATGCATAATGCAAAGAACATTTATGTGTGTTTAGATTTTGGAAGGATCAGAGGACCTCAGACTATCCGGTTACTAAAATATTTCCATGAACATCCAACAAAGCAGCAAAGTGACTTGACTGAATGATGTGTACGACCGACAGGAGGAGTATGGGAATTAAATGGGCGTGCGAGCGGTCAAAAGAAAAGACAGAAAACAACGGTGAGATTTTCAGGGCATACTGAAGCCATTCTTCAGTCTATGGTGCGAGTCAGCAGAAATCTGAGCTGGGAATGTGTCTGACCCAATTTTACCACACCACGATCTTCATTTAACCAAAGAGGGAGGAAGAGCGAGAAACAAACATATGACTAGGTCCGGGTTAGATGAAAAGGTTTTCAGCAACCTGCAAGTAATGGCTTATGTAATTGTTTGACTAAATCGGTCATCTGTTTTTACTCGTTCAGAAATTTCTAGGATTAAAACATCACAACTGTTCATTAAAGAAAATTCACCCATATTAACACACATTCAGTGCTCTGCAACTCAGCAGGTCTGGATGACACATCAGTAAAGTGTTGTAAAGCGTTAGTCTGCACAGCTGGGATAGGTTGGCATCATCATGCTTACCTTCCTGAGAGTGAAAGTGAGCTGTTTGCTCCCGACTGCTGCGTCGTTGAGGTTTAGCATCCCCGATCTCTCCTCCCGCTGCAGTCGCTCCTCCAGAGATGTCCTGTGTGACGGCAAACAGTGTTCAACTTTCATCCAACAGCGATTGAGCAAAAGACATAAAAATGACCAACAAAGAACGAACGTCAAGTAATGCTCGGGCGCAACGGCACAAAAACTCGTGGCACCATAACGTTGATTCTGCACCAATTTGATCTTATATTTAATGTAGGGCTGTCACTAACGATCATTTTGGTAATCGAGTAATCAAGACAATTATTTTGATGATTAAAAGAGTAATCGGATATTTTTTGTGGGAATAAAATTGACCTAAGCATACACCTAAGTGTGAGTGTGTGTATGTGTGAGTGTTATTGAAACACTACTTGACAGTTTCATGCGCTTTAAGAGATAACGCAGACTTTTTGGGACTTTAGCTTATTCACCGTATCCCCCAGAGTTAGATAAGTCCACACACACCCTTCTCATCTCCGTGTGTGCCTTAACTCAGTCTGACACACCCACCGCTAGCCTAGCTTAGCACAAAGACGGGAAGTAAATGGCTCCAGCTAGCACACTGCTCCCAATAATACCCCTTTTCCACCAAGGCAGAGCTGGTGCTGGTTCGGAGCCAGAGCCTAGTTTCAAATCGGTTCTTTGGTTTTCGACCACCAAAGCACCAGCTCCGAACCAGTAAAAGTGGTTCTTAAGTAGCACCAAATCATTGCTGGTCTAGAAGAAAGAACCGCTTACGTCAGCGGCTGGGGGCGGGGTTACCGTGGCCAACAAGACGAACAGAAACTTGTGACCGCCATGTTTGAATTAGCTGCTAATCGAGCTAATAGCAGCTCGATTGTAATCTCCGTTTATGCAAGTTACGACGAGCTGCACGAACACGTTGTATTCGCCGTGTTTGGATGCCGATGTATGTTAGGTTCGCAAAGCCATGAGCATCAATAGTAACGCAACGGCCGCCATTGTTGATAGAAGGCTTGTTGGAGATACATCGGAGCAGCGCGGACCGATCGGAGCTGCGAGAGTGTGTGGAGAGCATACAACTCCTTGTGCTTTTGGGTCGCTTTTCCAGTTCTTTGATGTCATGCGCCAATCGGTCTGCGAGAAGCCAAAGCATCTCGAACAAGCCTGGTGTGTTTGTGTTTGGCGCTGCCGCGCTAGCGTTGCTGGGCAACATGAGATGAATACAGTGACGTAAGACCTGGCTCTGTGGGGCTCTCTGGCCTGTGGAAAGGCAAACCGGTTCTTTGAAAGCTCGTCAGTCGAACCAACTCCGAACCGGCAATAGCACTAGCTCTGAACTAGCACCTGGTTCTTGCTGGTGAAAAAGGGGTATAAGGGACAAAATAACGCCAACATTTTCCTATTTATATGTTGTGATTTGTATAGTCACAGTGTGTACAAATAACAAGGTCATATGAGACACAGGCATCTTTTAACCGTATACATACTGGGAACTATATTCTCTGACCTTGTTATTTGTACACACTGTGACTACACAAATCACAACATATAAATAGGAAAATGTTGGCGTTATTTTGTCACTTATTGGGAGCAGTGTGCTCAGAGTTACAGCACGCACGGAGATGAGAAGGGTGTGTGTGGACTTATCTAACTCTGGGGGATACGGTGAATAAGCTAAAGTCCCAAAAAGTCGGCGTGATCCATTAAGTATTTACTAGTGTTTATTAGTTTAAACGCTTCTTTTGTCTGCTGTGTTCAGATTTGAGTTTTGTTTTTAATGTTTATTTTTGGTACAATATCCAAATATATTTTGAATCAAAGGTCTTAATGATTTTCATATGTGTTCAAGGTAATTAAATCAACGTTTTTCCAATAACTGAAGAAAGTGTGAAAGTATTAACATTAGCACGAGTTTAAGCGGCCTAGGTGACGTCATCTAGTCTTTTTCTTTATAATAATGTACATGTAAGAATCATTCACAATAAAACTATGAATATGTATAATGCTAATAGATAGTGCTAGGTTAGGTTCAAATGGTTAATCATGTAAAAACAAGTCTGGGAGCATCAGACAATTGTCTAGCACTTTAAAAGACAGTGGGAGGTTCAGAAGGACATGCTCTCTATATTTGGCACGCTCATTTATATGTGGCCCTGAGTCAACATGTGTTACCTGTCAATAAATCACCCACTGAGTGTCAAACGAGGGTAGGACAGGAGTGCTAGTATACCGTAAAACTTCAAATAATAGCCCAGGCTTTTATTTTCCCAAATCGCCGAACTGCACCGGCTTGTATTTGAGACAGGCGTCTATATGAGACAGGCCTTTAATTTAGTGTTGAGATATTGTTCATTGAGTGTAACGTTAAGTCTAGAGATAACGATCCAAATAGCATAGGCTGATAGACGGAAAGCATGACTGTAAGAGGTTAACACACTATATTACGTTTTATTTATAATTCAAATGTGTTTAACAAAGTTAATGCAAGAATTAAGGGGGTCGCACACCCGGACGAGAAGCACGTCTAGAACAGCTCGAGGTATCGCACACCGATCGCGCACTTTCTTAGTTTATGGCCAGTAATATTGTTATGTTACATTATGAAATTAAGATAATGTCTGTACTATGTTATGATTGTACTGTAGAATTAAAAACAATCGTTGCTAAGTCTGCAGTCTGAACACTTTACCTCAGACCGTCAGTTAACTGAATGAATTGAGAATATCATTATACCTCGAGTTGTCAAAGACGCGCGGCGCTTCTCGTCCGGAGTGAATGAAGGCTGTAAACAACTACAATGTGATACTGACCCTATTCATCACTATCATCCTCACCGCGATCCTCAACTACAAGTTCATTGGTGAATTCCTCCTCCACTTCTCCCTCTCCTCCGCTAACTCTCCTTGCTTGCGCTAACAGCTCCCGCACAGATGCGCAGGGCTCTCTTGCGTGCGCAATCTGCACCATAGAACTGGCTTAAACAGACGATCTGACGGGTTTTAGAAGATTAAATACAACCCGAACCTAAAAAACTGACCAGGCCTCTATTTGAGACCGGCCTTTATTTATCCAAACCTGTCGACACACCAGGCGTGTAAAAGAGACAGGCGTCTAAGTTTTGGGACTCGGCTATTATTTGAAGTTTTAAGTGTTTCAAGTGTTATTAACTAACACATTACTAACTCAACCAGGCCTCGCCCCTTTATTCTGCGTTTAAATTATTTAAATGAGGAATACAGACCTGCCAACATTGAAATACTTTTTTGCGTACAACCGTCGGGGGGGGGTACGTACATTTAAGTACGTTGTAATTGTACGTATATTTAAGATAGGCTACTTATTTTATTATTCAAATATCTAAATATTATACTATATCTCACAGAAAAAAGGCCTTTCTTTGCAATTTTGAACATTGCACGATAACAGTAAAACGTCCGTCGTTTAACGAATTTTAAAAACACGGGATGGATAATACAAAATTCTTTCTGACACAACCAAGAACAAAATTAACTTAGCCCGTCATTTTTCATTTTACAATAATCTTCTCTCTTTGCGTGTGCGGTCTGTGTTTGTGAGAGAGAGCTCGCGCAGCAACTGATACACAACGGCACTTTTTGAACCATAACTAAGTAATTATCGCGCTAGTTTTCATACAGAAGAAATATGTAACATAATTAGGTACTTTAGTTATTATTATTAACACAATAACGTAACACATGCAGGCTACGTATCGCAACACTGAGAATGATAAATAAACGCCTGTTTCTCCAGACACGCGCTTATCAGTAACTGTTAAATTAACGTTAATCCACAATCACAGAACTTTCATAATCACTAAGCCTGCCATAGCGATTTTAATTTTATTTAGATTTATTGTTCAGCATTACTTAAGCATTTTATAATTTGTATGGCAGAATGTGTTCCTCTGACGGAGTATTTTAAGATAATCCATGCGATTGCGATTACTGCTGTCCCGTGTGATTATCAAATCCAGATAATTAACTCAATACAATATTTAAACTTTCCACATCCAGCATCCACCCCAGAGCGTTTACCTTCAGGAGTTATTAGTACTGTGACTACTGTAGCCTACTGTCCACGCTTGAACTCAGCAGACGGCGGCCGCGGGAGCTGAAGGGGGATCGAGCGGGATCCTTTATTGCTGTTGATTTTTAGTCTCTTTTTCATGATAGGCCTTACGCATCTGTCAATCATCCGCGCTTGCTACGTGGGGAATGAACCCAGCGCTATGATTGGTCGAACTCTTCTTCTTTTACGGTTGCTTGATTTGAGGACTGCGCGTGAACAGAGGCGCGTCACCAGGTTTTTGCGTAGTTTAGAGTGACAAACCGTACCCGCGTACTTAGAGGTCAAAATGCGTACCCGCTACGCAAAATGCGTACGGGTTGGCAGGTATGGGAATATTGTAATGTGTTCGTTCCCGGAAGAAACTCAAGACTACAATGGAGGCGTTTCAGGAGTTCAGAAACGTTGACACTGATGTAGAGAATAACTCCCGCTGGAGGGACTTTGTGCTTTGAAACTTTGCAGAGATTTTTCATGCTCAAACAACAACAACATTAAACACACTAATGAAAGATAAACATGTGAAAAAAGCATAATAGGTCTTCTTTAAGCTCAAGGTGGACTTAAGTAAACTTACTTCTGCATCTTCTGCTTGTGGGAAACGTCGCTGAAGCTGCGAAACTCCTCTCCTGCTTTGATCTGGTAGAATCGAGGCTGGCTCTGGTTCTGATGCTCCCGCTGGTCCTTCCCGACTGGATCTGAACTCTGTAAGTTGGTGTCTCGGTCCTGTTGCCTCTTCTCTTTCCTCTGGATGAAGCTGCGCTCTCGCTCCTCGGCCCGTAAGAGACGCCGCTGAACCCTCACCTCCTCCACCCAACTCTTATCGTCATCATCAGAGCTCTCCTCTTCCTCTGAGCCACGGCCTTCCACCTCCTCCTCCTCGCCATCCTGCTAGTGACACCACAAGTTTGAGAGAAATTATGCTCTACTTGTAATATTATCATCTCCCACAAATCAGATGTTAGCTCTGTTCCTTGTTCCCTGTTCCCAACGCCAGTGTTATTTTAGTATCACTGAGTTTTTATTCATATTTTGAATTATTTTTATTTAATATTTCATTCCCAGAAGAAACTCAAGACTACAATGGAGGCTTTTCAGGAGTTCAGAAACACTGACACTGATATAGAGAATAACTCCCGCTGGAGGGACTTTGTGCTTTGAAACTATGCAGAGAATTTTCATGCTCAAACTATGACATTAAACACACTAATGAAAGATAAACATGTGAAAAAAGCATAATAGGTCTTCTTTAAGCTCAAGGTGGACTTAATTTGCCAAAATGTGGTGCTATAAATCGTTTTAAAATGAATAAGAACAGGTAATTTTTTTTTTACTAGAGGTAGTTTTTATTCATATTTTATAATTATTTTAATTTAATATTTTGTTTCCTTTTAAATTTTTAGCTTCAGAAACGCTGTTGTGTTTTTCAGGGTTATGATGATTAACTAATAAAAAAATTAATACATTAAAAACATTTCTGTTAATTGAAATTGTTAATTTCGTTAACAAAATTATGATGAAAAAAAGTTTAGTTGACGACCTTTTTTCCATGATAATAATGATAAATGTCAGTAACCAAACAGTTGATGGTTCCCATTAACTTCCATAGTATTTTTTTGTCTACCATGGAAGTCAACTGTTTGGTTACTGACATTCTTCAAAATATTTTCTTTTTGTGTTCAGCAGAATCCAGAATCCAGGTTTGGATCAACATGAGGGTGGGTAAATGATGGCCGAATTAAACATTTTGGGTGAACTATCCCTTTAAGTGCATAAATGCAATGATAAATCAGAGGCCATAAGCCTTTTTGTGTAAAATAAGAAACGTCAGTGTTTTGTTCAACGCCAGCTCACCCACTGACTGTCATTGAGCACCATTATAATCAATGCAGGGTAGACACGGTCTAAATCAGAGGTTTATTGTGCAGCACTGACAGCTTCCCTCATCACAACGAGAGAGTTTGTGAGGCTGCAGTGACAGTCAGAGAGCTCGCGCTGAACCATTCAATCAATCTGATCATTCACAACAATACAGCCAGAGCTTTAGTGTGCTGTTCCTCAGCGGTCATATTGTTTTGCATGGATATCCTACATAAATAATATGGCCTGCAACTCTACACTACCGTTCAAGAGTCATTAAGATTTATAACAAATAAAATAAAATAATACTTTTACTCAGCAAGAATGCATTGAAGTGAAGAAGTGACAGTAAAGACGTTTACATTGTTACCAAAAAAATGTCAAATAAAACATTTTTTTTTTTATTCATCAAAGAATCATAAAAAAGACTGTTTCCACTAAAATATTAAGCAGAGATTATTAGTAACCAGCATTGATTTCATGTGACACTGAAGACTGGAGTGTGTTACATGTAGGGATGGCTCGATACCACAATTTTGGCTTCGGTACGATACCAGAATCTAATACCTCGGTATCGATACTAAATAGATACCACAGGTAAAAAAAAACAAAAAAAGTCTCATTTTAAGTGACACTTAAAAAACACTGCTTGAAACTCTCCACTACCAAATGCGCAAAGAAAATGTATCAAAATGTACCACTATATATATATATTAAAAAAAAATCAGTCAGGGAACATACAAAAATTTTGTTGAAACCCCCCCCCCCCCCCCTGAAATTAAAATAGGTTAATATCTATAATAATAGATTCACATATAGGCTAATAATAATAATAGAATAATGAAATGACATGTAAACCATAGCTGTCATGCATCAACAATCACATTATTTATCTTGGTTTGGTTACTGTTTGGGTTCATATTAGTTTATTGCATTGCATAAAGTAATGTTAACATGCTAAACATGTATTAGTATATTTAATTATTGATTGATATAGATTAATAAATGCTATAATACTGTTAGGTCAGGTTACCTAATGAATGTTGACAAATGTAGCTTAATTGTAACATTAGTAATATTCTCTCTCTCTCTCCTCCAGCCCCCCCCCAGCGGCACTACTATGCCATTCATTTTACTATCACTAATACTAAAATTAATATTATTCAAATTTTTATTCTTTATTCATTCAAATTCAATTAATATATGTTTGTTTGAAAGTGTAACAATGATGAGACCTAAACTGAATTGGTTCTACCGTGTCTTGCAAGCAGATTTGAGCTTTCGTGTTTACCGTATCATATAATTGATAAGCTCTTATGTATGTGCGCTGTTCAGTGTTCAATAAAAGTCTAAATTAAATCAGTTGAATGATGGACTCACCTGTCGATCTCTGAACTCTTTGACCAAGTCAAGATGAGCAACTGACAAGTCAAGTGCTTCGGCAGATTTGATGTTTGCAGAGTGGTTCATTGAGATCTGTTTCTTTACTTTTCTCATGACTTTTGTAGGCAAAGTAATGCCTTATTTCACTCATACTGCTCTCTCTATTTATTAATTTTGGGCGTGTAGAAATTCGAATGAGCTTCGCTTGATCCATCGTGATCCATCGTGATCCTCTGTTGTCACCGTTTGCCGGTTTCGCATGACCCGCGTCAGTTTAGATAGCGCACTGCCGCCTAGCGGTGACCTTCGAAACAGCAGCGCATCAAATACCGAATTGAAGAAAATTATGATATTGTACCGTTTGAAATATAATATATACTGGTATTTTTGCAGTACCGGTATACCGCGCATCCTTAGTTACATGTCAGAAAAATAATGATGTACCAGCAGCCACTACACCAGCAGCACATACCCCAGCTCCACCAGGGCCATTTCGTCACCTGCAAGTTGATTACATATCATTGCCTCGTTGTAAGGGAAAAACTGATGTTTTGGTAGTAATAGACAAGTTTTCAAGATGGGTAGAAGCTTATCCAACAGGGCGTGCTACAGCTGCACATACTGCTAAATGTCTTGTCACTGATTTTATTCCCAGATGGGGATTACCAGATTGCATTGACTCAGATCAAGGTACACACTTCACAGGACAAGGAAGTGGCTAAAATGTTGAAGATTAAGTGGAATCTTCACTGCCCCCACAGGCCGCAAGCATCAGGACAAGTTGAACGATCGAACAAAATCAAAACCAGGCTAAGCAAAATGCATCAGGAAGGAGTACCATGGGTCGAAGCGCTGCCAGCAGTACTGTGTAGTATGAGAGCGTCACCTAACAGATCAGTAGGACTGAGCCCTCATGAGATTATTACTGGACGCTCAATGCAGATGCCAGGTGTGATTGATCTTAGAAATGCTGATGTACACATTGCCTCAGATGCCCTGATAGCTTACTGTGAAAACCTCACAAAGGCAGTACAGAGTACCAAAGAGAGAGTTGAGTCGTGTTGGCAGACTCCACCAGAAGGTGGACACACAATCATCCCAGGTCAATGGGTCATGATAAAGTCATTCAGAAACATGCCATTACAACCTAAGTGGTACGGACCACATCAAGTGATGTTGATTACAGCAGCTGCAGTATTGTGTCAGGGAAAGAAAACCTGGACTCATGTGTCACACTGTAAAGTTGTTCCCCCACCTACAGGGATAGGATAGGACACGGACCAGTGAGGAGCCCAGGGATGAACCGAATGCAACAGGCGTCGGGGGCCCCCCCATGTTGAAATGCAAGTGGTTGGACTATTGTAACACACACATCATCCTTCTGGCGACTTTTTAGTCAAAAGCGACTAACGACAAATCTAGTGACTTTTACTGGTGTTATTGGAGACTTTTGTGGTGTTTGGAGACTCAAAAGCACGTATCACTGTGCAGTTACTGTGCTCAACGAGCAGTGGTGCTGCCGTGACCATACGCACCGACCTCTCCTCACCTGCGTATGAAGCCACAACCTTCCAGAAAACTAGACCCACTGCCGAGCCAACTATCACAAAAGAAAAAAAACACACAACGCAGAGACCCACATACGGAACCTTCAGTCATCAATCAACATGATCAAGATTGTCGTACTACTAACATATTCTTAGAGCTGATGAATATGTCAAAAAACGCCTTGTTTGCGTTTGCATGCCACACCCGAAGATGCAAACATTCCATGACTCACTTGTGCACAAACTTTGGCTTTGGCCCTTGGTAATAGGGCTGCAACAAACGATTATTTTGATAATCGATTAATCTAACGATTATTAGAACGATTAATCGACTAATCGTCGATTATTCCGCCTACTAATCAGTAAGTTTGGAACGATTATCCAGCTTTTTCAATTAGTTAAAACATTGAGTTATACATATTCTAACTAGGGGTGGAATGGTACACAGAAGTCACGGTTCGATTCATACCTCGGTTCAGACATCACGGTTCGGTACGGTTTCGGTACAATGGAGTAAAAAGGCAAAACAAAAATGCAGAAGGCATTTTCATAAATGTCTTAAGCCTTGTATTTTTCGAATAAGTTTTATTAATAAAGGCATACAACCAGTTTATTTGTAATGCACTGACAATAGTTTTATTTACAAAAAGACCTTGCAATATGTTTGGTAAAATTAATTTGCTATATTTCAGATCAATATATTTGTTTTCCTTAATTTTAATTAACCCTAAATTTATTCTCATCTGAATTATAAATTATTGATTTCCGTATAAAATAAAAACACATTTGATTTTCTTTTTTAATCAATGTAGAATGTGTAACTTAAATTTAAACAGATTAGTGCTCCGACTCCGAGGACAAGAAATGAAAACCAATACGATATGATGAATGTCCAAAAGATGGAACCCACAGACTGTTTTGAAATGGGGTTGGATAAATGTTTTGCTTTTAAAACAGCGTGTGTGTGTGTGTGTGTGTGTGTGTGTGTGTGTGTGTGTGTGTGTGTGTGTGTGTGTTTGGTTGGGTGACAGTTGTAGGTTACAGTTTGACAAGAGTTTAGGGTGTGACAAAAGCACAATGTTGTGTTTTATTGCGAGTGTAGACAAATATAAGTAAACACTTCGCAGTTTGAATGATGTCCTATGAACAAAATGATGGAGTATGTTTTTTATGTTTCTCTCTCTCTCTCTCTCACACACACACAGTTCGATTGCGCCACCCGTGCCTCTCTCTCTCTCTCTCTCTCTCTCACACACACACACACACACAGTTCGATCGCGCCCGCGCCTCTCTCTCTCTCTCACACACAGTTCAATTGCGCCACCCGCGCCTCTCTCTCTCTCTCTCTCTCTCACTCACACACACACACAACACAGTTCGATCGCGCCCGCGCCTCTCTCTCTCTTTCTCACACACAGTTCGATCGCGCCGCCCGCGCGCCTCTCTCTCTCTCTCTCTCTGTCCGATCGCGCCGCCCGCGCCTCTCTCTCTCTCTCTCTCTCGCGCGCACACACACAGACACACTCCAGCGTTGCAATCTTGACATCGCAGCCTGTTCATTATGCTGCGTTCACATCGTAGCGGTCAAATCGCGATATTGCAGGCCGTTACATCAGGTCACGTGAGATCAAACGACTACTCGACAACAAAGAAATTTGTCGACGATTTTTTATTGTCGACAATGTCGACTAATCGTTTCAGCCCTACTTGGTAACATAATGGACAGTCTCACTTCGTACAAGATAATGATCTTAAAGAACAGAGTGGCCTTGGATTACATTCTAGCAAAGCAAGGAGGAGCCTGCACCATCATCGGCCCTGAGTGCTGCACCGGTTTAATGGATCTAACAGAGAACTTGAACAAAATCCAACAAGACATTCTTGATCTTTCAACAAAATTACACCAGATGACTGAAGATAATTCTTCATGGTTCGGAAACCTGTTAGGTAAACCCTGGGTGTGGATCAAGAAAATAGCAATTATGTTGATGTTTCTCCTACTGGCGTACTATCTATGCGTCCACAGTATCAAGTGTTTCATACAACAAATGAATCACGCCTCTCACGAGTAGGGCTGGGTATCGAGTTCGATAGTTTTTAGGTACCGACCGAATTGTCTCGATACTACCGAGTATCGAAACATGTCTTGTTTTTCGGTACCACATTTCGATACCTAAGGGGTTAATCTAGTCAACGTCAGTGAAACAATGAATAAGCATGCAGCATGATTGGCTGTGGCGGAAAAACACTAACGTTAGTTTACGCAGTTGCCCAGAGAGATGTGGCTCGTCGCACGTGAGGCTGTAGTGTGTGTCCCAACCCAGATATATAGAAAATATGTGGAAAAGATCAACAGTGTACATACCTATTTACCACACTCGACAAGATAATTGCTGCCAAGACCGGCAACACTTGAGAGCATTTTTCTATCTTCGACTGCAAGAACTGGAGCGCGTCACAAATGAACCGAAACTAAGCGTATAGGATACTTGACTCACAGACACGAGAAATAGGCATATAGACTTAAATATAGGTTAAAATATGTCTACTTTTAAACGAAACAATTAGAAATAAAGAGTTTGATTATGTAATCCATAGGCGCGCGTGCGTGTTCACTACTGCAGGAATGACGATCGAGTCAACATTGCCATATTCATCTTTGCAGACAACACAATCAGTAAACTAGGGCTGTTTTCGACTAAGGATTTTCATAGTCGAATCTGATTCGTTAGATTTTGCCGTAGTCGACTGATCCCGCAAGACAACTAGAAGTGAATGTGCCTTCCATTAAATGAATCCTTAACAAAAAAAAAACACGTTGCAATGAACGTGCTTTGTTTTAAATAAATCACACACAGTAAACAAAACCTTAACAAAAAACTTTGCAATGAACTTTGCAATTTAGACGCGCAAACTGCGTGCCGGTGCGGTGAGACGTAGCCTACATGCTCGGGCAGATTCGGCTTGAAGTCAGTCATCCTCGGACGCGGCGTCGCGCGCGCTGTTACAAAAAAAGCCGTGCACACAGCCAAGCGAAATGGGGTCTTGCCGGTCTTGCGCACCCAATGCGTCATTTTTTGCCGTGCACACCTTCGCGCTCGTGCGGACGCGTCGAGTATAAACAAGGTTTTAACTCCGTGTCAGTGCGCGCTCTGATCGGTAAAGGAGCACAGACCTCTTCCGAATCATCTCCAGCAGGAGATGTATTAATATATTTATTAAAATATTTTAATAGCACAGTTTTGGCGGTTATAGAGTTCTAATGACGGTGTTCAACTATAACCGTCGGTCTCATGGTTATATAATAACCGTCACACCCCTATTGGTTACATAACCCTACTATTCGACTATGAGGTTCATAGTCGAATCAGACCTCTCCGAATCGAATCCTCGACTATTAGAAGTCAGCCCTACAGTAAACACTTGTTTATTAATAAAAAGGTTAAATATATCCTTGCTATTTTTTCCCGACACATCCATAATCATTAGGCTACTTCCGCCACTGCTTTGCGGCAAGCTTTATGCGTTGTTTTGTTTTTTTTGAGCGCGAGGTATACTTCGCACCCCAGTAGGCTATATTTAATGCAATTCACATTTATTTGTATAGCATTTTTCACAAAACATCGTTTCAAAGCAGCTTTACAGAAAATGCATGTGTCTAAATTACAATTTGTGATCTGTTAGAGGTGAGTGACTGTGTGTAATGCATTTCAATTCATTTTCATTGTTTCATTGTTAAACAATGCATTAAGGCAGAAACAATGAGCTCATTGAAGTAAAGAATACATGTTGTTAAATGATTAGGAAACATAGAAAACTTTAGCATTTGTTTTTTTTTACAGACTCATATTCAAAATATGAGTGTAAAAGTCAACAAACTGAAAAAAAAGAAAGGTAATGTAATATTGTTAAAACGGATTTCCTAAAATTGGTACCGAAAAAGGTATCGTTCAGGAACCAGTATCGAAGTCAAGGTATCGGTATCGAAAATTTTGTTACGATACCCAGCCCTACTCACGAGAAACTCGCCGTTCCAAACAGAAAAGACTATTACCCGTAAGAACTTCTATCTGCCTGTAACTTTTTCAAGTTACATGACTGGACGATGGGCTTATGCTAACAAACATAAACTACAGAATGGACTTATGAAAGTTTAAATTTGTATATAATGTGAAAGTAATTAGAACTCTCAAAGGGGGAAATGTTTCTTTACATAACATCACATAAAAAATTAGAGTAGAGTAAATTGAATTTAGATCAGCTGTGAAACAGTTTCAAGCAAGAGAGTCCGGCCAGTCCTGTTTTCTGTATTTGTCAGATTACTGAAACTCTTAAAGGACAAGTTCGGTATTTTACACTTAAAGCCCTGTTTTAAGATGGTTTCTGATGAAATAGAACGGTTAAGATTGAAATTTGGACACATGCTGCTGGCTCGAGAGCTTTCGGTTTCTGTGGTATCCTGTATACTTCATTTACATGCTTTGTTCAAGAGTGTCTCATCACAATGTAAATCCCCGCCCCTAAATGTATATAAATTGCAAGGGAACGTTTCCCTTAGTCAGACTCGAGACGAGCTTGGAAGACTACAGCAACGCACAGCTCGTGCTCTCAATAAAGATCTGACTGCTTAAGATACAACCCGAGTCTCCTGGTCTTCGCTTCTGAGTTTTCTACATTTGAATAAACAGTTGGTTTATTTTGTAAAGCCTACCTTAAAAAAAAAATTTGATAGCTTTCCATTATACTGTAATGCTGAATGGCTAAAATTGAGAAAAAAATATTCATAGAGACATAGCAGTGTTGCTATCGTTGATACCATTGATACCAAAATATGCCATTAAACATACCATGTTGTTTCTACATTCATTTGGAGAATCAGTGTGAAACTATTACAATAACATATTAAAAACGTAAATGTTAGGTGCGTTCAGCGCAATTTAAATTTTTTTTAACCAATTGACAGCACTAATTTATAATTATCATCTTTTATTTATATATTATTCATGTATTTGTTATAAGCTGGATAAATGCGATACTGCCTAAGAATTTGGCCAAAATAATCTTCTATGTTATTAGAGCTGTAAAACGTGCTGGATTAAAGTGATGATGTTGTGTACCTGCTCCTCTTGCTGAACAAGCTGGCTGAGTTTCTTCCTCCGCTTTTCTCCCACTTTAGACACGATGGGGTTCAGCAGACGAAACTCCTCGCTCCGCTCATCCACCTGGTAATCCGGGTTCTCGAACATCACCTTGAAACGGTCGTCCATCAGGAGATTGTCTACGGCCTTGGAAAGACAAAAAGATGATAGCAAGTTCAGAAAAAGAGAAAAAAGATGACTAAAATGTCTGAAATATTTCTATAGTAAATCAGATTGCCCACATTGGCCTTTTTCTTCCTCTTCCTGCTTGGAAGCTCACTTTCCTCCATGAGTTTCAAGGCCAGTTCCTTATTGACCTTAGGCAGCTTCTGTTTAGAGATAAGAGAGAGAGAATGACAGTCAAAGCATTGACGATAACAGACTCTGAGGAATTTGAAACATTACATTCACTCAATCCAGGGCTTTATGATTTCAGCGATGAGGAATCCAGTAATAAGAATGGAACAAGGAATGTCACAGAATTTGGCTAATTTTGGATGAATAAATAAAAAGTAAGGCTGTACACAATCAAAGCGTGATATGGACGAGGGTCTGTGAATATTAAAATGCAAAAAGGGTATTGATATTGAAATCTGCACATCTCTGTGTGAATGAGCGGCATAGTGAACTACATATCCTCACGCAGGTTAGAGGAATAATCACAAATTTCAAAGGAATAGTTACATTTTGGTTTAATTATATATTAAAAAAAAATCATCAAATTGTTAATGTTTTATGTCTAAATTTGATTACAACCGTTTTAGCTAATGCATTTGTATTAAATCATAAATCCAGAAAAAGACAACAGATTTTCTGAAAATACAAAACATTTTATAGGGCTTTATTATAGTAAAAAAGGTAGTGAAATCTTAAATTGTAAAAGTTCTATGAAATTTAATTAAACCATTAAAAAGTATTTTATAGGGTCATACAAATGCTATTTTTGTTCCAGTTTTGATAAATTGCTGTTAAATTGTTTAAGTTTCATGTTTTCAATTAATTAGGCAAGCTTTTTTTATTACTAAAATAGTTAACCATTCAAATGGAATATTTTTTAAGATAAAAAAAAGGGGGGGTTGCAAAAAAGTTGCACAGAAATTTAAATTAATTTCATAACCACAGCTAACTAAAACATTTCTGAAAATGTTATTCAGTGATTTTCTGGATTACACTTTTTTTGTAACAAGCTTTCTTTCAGCCAATCCTTCTGTCATTCTTCATCTGCCACATTTACTCATAGCTGAGATAAGCATGCAGACAGCGTGAATGTGGCAACAAGCGTTACCTTGAGCTGGACTCTCTGAGCTCTCGACTCGTCGATCTTCTGTCGGATTCGGTCCTTGCGGTACTCTTCATAGGCAAACGGGTTCGCCATGGTCTTTACCTACAGAAAAGCACAGCAATCAAACATGTATCATCATTTAACCATTTAAAATATGTCTTTTAGAGAACATGCACAAATGCCCTGACACAAATCTGCACCTTGTGGTAGAGCCTGATGTCCATGAAGAAGCCGTGCATGTAGGCCCTGAGAAGAGCCGAGCCAATCAGATGCGTCAGACCTTAGAGGGGGAAAACAAGCTAAATTACAGGAATTCATCCAATTACACAGAACACCATGGTGAAACTTTTGCACAAATAACATAACCAGTCCAGTTGGTCCCAATCGACTATTTTTTTCTTGGTATGGACACTTTCAAAGCAGTATTAATATCAAAGTAATATAAACTATAAAGATATTGTTAAAAATTAAGTCAGATCACCTTTATTTATATAGCGCTTTTAACAATATAGTTTCAAAGCAGCTTTACAGTGATAATAGGAGATTACAGTAACAGAGATAGTTTTGGCTTTACAGCAGCTCTAGAATAAAGTTATTGTCCAGATAAAGTTAGTTTGATTAGATTGATTCACTTCCGCTGTAGAGATCATTAGTTATTAACTTAGGGGCCGCTAACACGACACCGCTCTAACAGAAATCCATTAACGCGCTCCGGCCCGCACGAGAACAGTGCCTGCGGCTCGAGAACGCAACCTTGAAATAGGTTTCAAGTTTCAAGTCTTGAAATTTTTGAAAAAGTTATCATCTCCGTGTAAACTTCAAAATCGCAAATCTGTGAAAACGCTGGCGTGCACATGCACATCACGTGTTTAGTCTATAGGTATGCGCGTTTGAATATATATGTGTGCAGGCGTGTAATCTTTCTTTACAAATTGACCTAAAAAAATTACTTGTCTGGCCTGAAAAATTCATTATACAGCATTTTTGTCGCTTTCGCGTATCAATGTGAACTGGAATCAAAAAAGCCATTAATAGTTAATGTGATGAACTCCAGTTGTGGTTCCTCTGCTTTCTGTGTAAAGTTCAGCAGAACTGACTTACGTCCACTAAAAATCACCTTGACATCAGTTAATTAAAGGTCATTTAGCAAAAATTAAGTATTAGTTATGAGAAAACCGTGAGCAAAATTGTTTTCATAGCACATAGACATTTCATAGACATTCAGACAAGTTAAGACTGTATTGTTCAAGTGCTTTAAACAATACAGATCGTTTCGAAAATCTGTTAATTTTCGAAAATGTAGGTATTAATGTTAAAGTTCATCAATTATAAAAACAAATTTAATTTCATATGTAAAGCAGCTCTACAGAAGACAAGTGACATTATTCAGCTCGTTGATTAAATTCAGTTCAACAAGTGTCGACGTAGCAAAGTTAGCGTTATCTCAATTCAGTACAAATTTTGTTCTCATCCGATAGTGTCATGCAATAAAATTTATAACGTTACTGAATATTAAGCAAAGCCAAAGGTGACAGTAAGCACGTTTCCATTACAGATTTGCGCAAAACTTTTGCAATTTTCTCTAAATATCGACAAAAAACGATTGCGAAATGACGGCATTTCCATTAACCGATGTAATGCTACTAAAACGTCATTTTTTCCTCTCGCGATAAGTCAATCCAAAAATCATGGCGATGGACGTTGGTAGGTTTATGTATATCCCAGCCACTGGACATTATTAATCAAAGGAGTCGTGTGTGTGTGTGTTATCAAATCATTAATGGTAAGGAAAGCCCCTTATACTTAAAGTGGCTCATATGAGGAGTTTCAGGGTGTTTCTCCCTCATATCTGCTTCCAGCTCTTGATTGTGGCGTTTCTTTGAGGTTTAGAATCCACTATTCCTGTACTACTTTTGTCTTTTATAAATTTAATAAAGAACTGTCTCGTCTTCTGTCCAAACACACCGCGTCATCTACGTCAGGTGACTGTAAATGCACAAAAACTGTTTCCATTGCAGTTTTGAGAAATATTTCTTTTTCGAATTGCCTGAAAAACCACCTCATGTGAGAGTAAAAACTTGTTTGCGATAAATGGGAGTTTTTTGCGAAATTGCCGTGTTTCCATTGGGCGCATTTACAATTCGCAATTTCAATTTGCGCAATTGGAAGGGTAATGGAAACGCGGCTACTGGCAAGGAACTCAAACTCATCAGGTGATGGAAGGGGAGGGAATAAAAGATGTGATTTAAGTGTGCGAATACATTTTTGAAAGTCCGTAAATCATGCACAAGTTTAAATGCAGTATGACCTCCTGCACCATGATCACCACCTAAACACTCGGAGACACTCTTGAACTTTGAGCACCCCGAACCAACATCTCCGCAGGACAACATCTGTCCTGCTTATGTGGCATTTTCATTGTTTTCATTGATTTAAAATGACAAAGACACTCAAAGCATTTCAAGAATTCAGCTGAGCTTTGTCTGTATTGAGCAGAGATGAGCTATTCTATAGAGTACATTCACTGATATCAGCAAAGATGCTCAGCAATTACACTACTGATAAAACACACATCAGAACATTTAAACAATCACAACATTTAACATTTCATGTTAAAACCCTATAAAATTTCACCCTCTTTTGATTTTACTTCTATGCAACTCAAAGGGAAACATTTAGCAGATCAGCGGAGCTACTTTCCCCCATTCATCAAGAGATTCCTCTGAAGCCTTAGAATAGCTTTGTGTGAGAAACAAACCAAAATTCAAAACCCTTTCTAGAATAGAAATGTTGCCTTCCATCCAATCAAATCATGATGCACCCAATAAATTAACTTACATAACATATCCGGTATATTATCATACTATTCACGCATAAGGCACCTTGAACTCACAATGACATTTTTTTTATTTTGAATATATTGATCTAAATTAATGATAATTTCAACATTTACTAATACTTTATTAAAATCAAAAGTTGTATCTGTTAATATTATTTAAAGGACCTGAACTGACATGAACTAACAACAACCAGTTTATTGATCAATTATAAATACTGTAATAATAAATGTATTGCCCATTGTTAATTAATGCATCACTGAACGTTAAGTAATGGGACTTTTATTGTACATGGTTACCTAGAATGTATTTTTTGTGAACTAAATCTTTAACATGATTAATAAATGCTGCTCTTACTTTGCATTAACTAATAATAATGTTATTACCATCTTTTGTTCAGGAGGCGCAACAAACTTATTGGATCTCATGTGTTAGATTCTTGTATTTTATCGGTCAGTATGATAAACAGCATTTGACTTGCTTCATTAATGTTTTCAGAATTTGGTAAATGAGGGAAAGTTTCAGTTCCCACAACTTTTGCCTGTGATAGTGCACGAGAAATACGCTCACTAGACTTTCTCTCCTGTTACATAATCCAGCCATTGCACCTGGCCCTCCACATCACACACACACACACACACACACACACACACACACACACACACACACGATCCGATCCGCTTTCTGCTGACGGCAGCATTCCTGAGCGCTTTTCCCATCTCCGAGCCACTGAAGCGGATCTTATCACTGCGGTAGGTCTGACTCCATCCAGTGCGGCGACTAACATATCTGTGATATTTGTCTCTGTTTGAAGTTTAGCAGATCGAAGTGTTGAGGGTCAAAGCTTGTAATCACAGCTCTGTCTGTCTTTCGCAATTACTGGAATGTTCTCATAGTAAATACTTTGTATGCAAACACACCCCACACTCAGCATATAGCGTGTCATAACGTGCTCTTCAATGATAAAACTATAACTATGTCTGGACTGAATCTGAAGCTGCAGACTTCATCTGAATACACTCACTTCCATTAAATATTGCAAAACACTAAAAACAAAACACTAGAAAAACTGGGGGAATAAAGAATAAAGGCAGAGTTACTGTTTTTGCCCAGTCTTCTTTGAATTTGCATCTGTCTACTTTATTGCTTTCTGTGTATCAGAATAATTCATCATGTCATCGGGTTCATGATCAGACGTACCGCTGTATCAGTGTCCTTATTTACACATTTACATTTCATTTGTTGAAGACATGATGAAATATGTGCGCATATACAGTGCTGGTTCATGTTTGGAGTAGGAGAGTGTGTGAAATATGTCTTTATTCTCATGTACAATATGGAGAAACTGATAGTAGAAACATACTCTCCAGCCACAGCTGATAATCACCGAATTATACCTCACTTCGGTTCAACTTCGCTTTATAAAGCGGGAGAACAAAATAGCTGAGAAAAGTAAAAAAAATAACACTTTTCCCTTAATAATAAACATATTGAGTGTCATTGATGTGCAACCTGCACATATTTGTGAACATCCCAAAACATGTGTTTTAGGGTTTCATGACGCTTTAATGCAAGTATCTTATTAGTGATGTTAGGACAGATTGTCCAACTTACCCAGGTTCTCCAGGTCACTGCGGGTGACAAACTTGTAGTCGTCATAGATGGTGCTCTCCGGGTTCTCCTCAAGCTCCTCGGTGAGGTTATCCAGGAAGGAGCACCAGCGTGGAGCCGGGCCAAGAGCCTGAAACACAGCAACACACAACCAAGAAAACACGAGTCAATGGCAAATAAGGATCCTTTTCAGTAAGATCATCAATAGATTCCCGAAACATGTCAGTTTACAGATAATATAAAGATGATCTTTAACAATTAAGGATCAATCTAACAAAAACGGTTGTAATTGGTCAGATTTCACAGCACAATCAAAAGAAGTTGCTTGAATGAAGGCTATTTTAAGTGCCACAATGTTTGCATTGAGCTTAAATGTTGTGAAAAAAACATTTCCTTCCAAAATTCCCAGTGAAGTAGAAAAAAGGGTACATTATGGCAATATTATTTGTAAATGCCAATCATTTATGCTGAAAAAAACAACAACCCTCTGATCTTTTCTACAAACCACCAGATACAATTGTGGTTCACTTGAATAAATTCTGTTTATTCTGACAGAATTCTATTAATATTGTACAGTAAAATGTACTTCTAAAATAATTACAACAACGTATAAAAACATTAGATTGATTTATTATTAGGAATATCAAACAACCAAGCTGTTTTAAAATATGTTTTAACTTGTACAGTTTACAAGTTCTGTTGTGCAGCCCCTTATTTGACAAAAAATAAAAATGCACTTTAAATTGTTAAAGTTTTTTTTTCATTAGACACTTATTTTTATTTGATTACATTTTAAATAATTTATTTTATTTTATTTTATAAATTTATTTTTAGACACCATTTTTAAGAGACAATTTTTTATTAAATCCCGAAACCTAATCCAGAAAAAAATACAATGGAGAAAACAGAATCAGGCAAAAAAAAAAAATGTGTTAAAAGAAGTGGCTTACTCTGAGGAGTTTACGTTGCAATTACATTCATTCTTGAAGTCTAACAAACACGTGGAATGCATTTCCTTACCCATGAATGGAATGAAATTAATATTTTTGTTAAATATCAATATCGCATGATATCGGTAAACTATTATCAAACAGCCCAACCCTAATTGTGTGTTTGGAGGAAATGCGATGAAAATAACATAAAACCGGCTTAATTTTCTTTATGCAAAATGTTATTTAATTGTATTGTTTTCTTTTGAGTTTAGTGTGAAATGTGATCCAGACATTGATACAAGATTCACTGTCAGAAGTTCTGAACCATGTTCTGTTTGACAGAAATTTATACTGAATGGCTTATAAACTGAAATGATTTCATTGAGATCTCGAGTTTGTAGTTCTTATTTCTGTAACTCAGGTCCTGCTGACCGTCTTTTCTGTCTCTGTCTAAGGTTTCTTTGTTCGTCTTGTGTCGGACCACATGGCTCTGCAGAGAGCTGCACGGGTCCGATTTTGTAAATCCGCACCCGCCCGTACCCGCAGTGCTTAAAACCGCATCCGACCCGTTTTCCGACAGCAGCACTAATTAAAATCCGCAACCCGACCCGACCCGCTTAAAATAGAACCGAGACCCGACCCGCACCCGAAATAAAATCAGTTTAGCCAATCACATTATAGACACACTTTTTTCAAATTTGTATTGCCTTTGGCGGCTTGCCTTAAGACAAGGACAACAGCCGGAAGCTGTCAAAAAGCCAATAGCCTATACAGAACATGGCAAACGTTACCACAAAACAATGCAATTTCGTCTAGCACATCAGACAATTTATTACCAATATAGGTCTGTTTATAGTATATCCATCCATACTCCCTTAATAAAGGAAAAATATCAGTCTACACGTGCGTTTTATATTTAACATGAGGGAAATACACAATGCGTGTGACACAAAAAAATCTGTAACTTTTAGGTGGCAAATAATTTTTCTTTCGTTCAAATCCCACTCCGACATAGAAATTATATAGGATGGCTACTGTAGGCTATTAGGCCTACGTGTGGTAGGCGCTAGGCATTAAAGAAAACATTTAGTTTCACAATTTTATATATATTTATATATTATTTAATCAATATTGATTATATGAGAAGTGAAAAGCATAGTAGCATAGCCTAAGATCATAACTTGTGCAATATGTCGGGAGACTGAGTGGGCAGACGTTATTGACCACTTCATTAAGTTTCTTATTGTATAAAGCATTTCTTTAAAGTGAATTTCGTTTTGTGTTAATTTTATCTTAATTTTAATCAATGTTTTATAACCAATTGTCTGAATTTAATAAATAAGAAGTAATAGCAGGCATCAGGACACGGCATGCAGCAGTTCGAGTGGTTGTGCTTTTTTAAAAGTGAATGTAACGTTAGGCCTAGAGACTCATAGGGCGCGTGCTCAAATAAACTAAAAACAAATATTTTACCAACTTAAAATACAGGGCAGGCATAGTTTTGTAGATGTGTTCCTAAAAATATGCATTTATTTTTACATTTGCACGTGACTGTTTTGAACCCGTGTTTAGACCCGCGTTTCCCCGTGTCCGACCCGACCCGCATCCGTATCCGACACAGTTGGATATTTTTCACCCGTTTGAGCAAAATTTGCGGGTCACCCGTCGGGTACCCGCGGGTACCCGAACCCGTGCAGGACTCTGTGGCTCTGTCTTTGTTAATGTTGGTCATGTGCTCTTCTAGTCCCGCCTCCTTGTTTCCCTTCACCACGGCCCATTGTTTAGTCCTTTTCTAGTCCTCATTTGCTTTTGATTGTGTTCACCTGATCCTCATGTGCTCTGATCTCTTTATATTGTACTCCTTTCCCTCTCTTCTTTGCAGTTGTTGTGTGCGTGCCTCATAGATTTTCTAAGTCAATGCTAGATTTAGTTTTCTCTGTCAGGTCTAGCTTTGTATTTATTTCATTTAGTGTTTTTTTTTTCAGCTTTTTCTTTGTTTCTGATTTTTATTCTAGTCAAGTTACAGTATTAATTTTGCTCTAGTTCTCCCAAGCTTTGTTTTGGTTTTCTCTCGTTTTTGATTTGATTGTTCAAGTCACACTGTCGTCAATCATTTTGTCCCTTAAAACTCATCTTTTATCACCAAAATGACTAATTTAAATGTTTTTCCTTGAAAAAAAATTCTTCAAGCCTTAAAATATCTTGAATGTAATTCTACAGCCTTGCCTCATTTAGTATACATACGCGGTTCTATAAATATATGCAAATGAGCCCCGCCTCCACTCACTCACACAGCTCAGAGATGATTGGTTACACGTTGATCTGATTGGTCACAAGGTAGTTTGTGACGTCAGAAACACCAGCGATTTCAAACCATGTTTTTGAGACTGTCTTTGGTTCACTGCAGTTTTAAGGAGAAAACACTCAGCAATGGTGTCGACTTATGAACTTACACATGGTTTGTCTTAAAGCATATTAAAAACACCACATAGACATATAAACTACATTAAAAGCTTGATTTTGACCACAGGAGGACTTTGACTTTATATAACTAACTATATATATATATATGACTTGTGCTATATAAATAAACTTGCCTTGACTAATATTTTATTTATTTTCTCTAGTTCCCTGCAAGGTTGTAGTCTTGTTTTATTTCTCCCCCCCCCCCCCCCCCCGTTATTTATTTCTAGACTTCTTTTGTCTGTTTACTTTTTTATTTGTTAGATCCTGTCATTACAGTATTTAGTTTCTTTATTTGATTTTCTCTAGTCTTTACAATTCAATTTGCGTTTATATCTTGTGGCCTTGGCCTATTAAATCTTGTCTTGTGTGTTGCATTGACTCTACTGGTCTGGCTAGTGTGGTGTTCCCTGAACCGCTGCCTTGTGTCCTTTGTCTTGTGTCCTTTGTGAGATCTTTGCAGCCTCATCCCTGAACAACTTGTCCTCCAGTTGTGTGCCCTGTATTCCCACCTCACCTATCTCGGCTGTTACTTTGTTGTCGATAAACAACAACCCTTGGTTATTCTGCATCTTGGTCCTCCCTCTCAGACTTCCTGACACAGACAGAATAAATACTCTCTTATTGCCAAACACACAGAGCTATATAATGTGCAGGTCTGGATCAGAAGGCAGTTTCTCAGAAAGGTTTCGGTTGCCCTTAACTACCACTTCTGTAAACTATAAACACTATAAAACCACTGGGAGGGTTGCTTTTACTTAGAAAGACATGAAAAGGTGTAATTGGTAGAAGGCATTCACGGACGTGCCTTTGCCTAATCAAGGTACAAAGAAAGAAATGTGCTCAAAGCATCTGCTCATTTTCACGTCATACTTCATGTCACGCCATCTGGTACTCACAGGAATGTAAAAGGTGTTCATTTTGGGATCTTCGTTGGCAGTGAAGAGCATACCTGTAAAATGAGTCAAAGGAGCAATTAGAAAACAGAAACACACACACACCCCTATATACGCAAGTCACCTTCAACAGCACATGATGTCAGATGATCACAGACATGTGTGTCCATCAGATGTGTGTATGCAGGCCTTATTCTAACCGTGTAAATATAAAGCACTCACAATAAAGCAACCTTTCATGTATGAGGTCAGTAAGACTTTGGTCAGCATGTCTCTTATGCGCACCATAGTTTTGATCAAATGAATTGGATAGTAAAAAAACAAAAAAACAAACAAAAAAAAATCACTATTATTACAATTATTATAATGAACGATTTTATATAGGAGTTACTGTATTGTTGTAAGATAATACATTATTAAGTATAAAGTATAACACAATATACAATTGAATTGTGTTATACTTTATATGCTTGTATTTTTATATATATTTTAGTCATATATATAAAAAAGTTTGCCATATATATATATATATATATATATATATATATATATATACATACACATGATTATATGATTATTATTTTGTCATATATAAAATAGCAATAAAAATGTTTAATGGTTGATTTGCACTACCATTTAAAAGTTTTTGAAAGAAGTCTCTTCTGCTCACCAAGGCTGCATTTATTTGATCAAAAATACAATATAATTACAATACAATACAATATAATATAATTTGAATATATTTTAAAATGTAATTTATCCCTGTGATCAAAGCTGAATTTTCAGCATCCTTATTTATTATTAAACATTTATTATTATCATCATCATCAATGTTAAAAACAGTTGTGCTTCTTCATATTTATTTCTGGAAACTGTGGTATCTTTGAAAAGAGCAGCATTTATTTGTAATCGAAATCATTTGTACCATTATAAATGTCTGTAATGTCACTTTTGATCATTTAATGCATCCTAGATTAATAAAAGTATTAATTTAGTTAAAAAAACAAAACTCTTGAACATTAGTGTAGGTGTGTTAGTTTTATGTATCACAGTCTTTCTTCTAACATTCAAAAAATATTTATTAAAACTGAAAATCCAAATCAGTACTCCACATCAATTTATTAACGTGGCATATTGACATTACTGCTAAATAAATCCTTCAGGATAATACAAGATCCTCTTTAGGTGCAGATCACCCTGCAGTGATCATGACTGGCAGATTGCCTTTTAAAAGTGGTGGGATACATTAAAGGTCCCCTACAATGTGTTGAAATAATATTTTAATTCTGTCTCTGATATCTACCATAGAGGGTATGTGCCTTATTTAAGGGCATTTAAATGTCCAGATATGGTTTTAGAGGTCCATTTTCAACTCTAGAAATGGTCCCTAGAATGAAATGGTCTGTTTTTACCTTGGAAGGGTCATGAATAGTAATGAGGAGTTGCTCTGATTGGCTGTTTCACTGCGGGCTCATTACAGTCGCTCAGAGTGACAGCAAACCGGTCCCTGATATCCAGCGTGACAATGGAGAGATCAGGTGTTCAACCGGACATTTTTGAACCAACCAGTTGTTTTAAGATTGGAAATGGACGCTTCTGAGTGGTACGTTTATTTTCAGTAAGAACTTAACTAGTGGTCGACCGATATGGGTTTTTTGATTGCCGATATCTTAGAGAGTATGTATATATATATATATATATATATATATATATACCCTGCACACACATACATCTACTTTATATATATTTTAATCAATATTTAATCAATTAGAAAAAAATCTTTAAAATAAACATGCTTAGGCCCTATACTTTGAGTTACGCAGTAACACGTTTATCCCGGCTACAAATGCACACTTCACAAGATATCACAGCTAGATTCGATTAAATCTGCAAGGTTTGTGAAATAAAATATTTATTAGATATTCAGAGATTTGTTTAAATTATGTAGATGCGCATTTGCTGAATGTTGACGGTAAATGAGAAAGTATTTTAGCCTGATTGTTTGCCTTTTCTGTTACAAATGGGCCTAATATAAAAGCAAACAAATTACTTTTTCGCATACCATTTACTTTCTTTGGATTACCAGTCCTGTAGCCACCAGTTCTGTCTAACAAAGTATTAGATATGACTGACAGAGATCGTAAACTAATGAAGACGGAGAATGTGATCAGGCGCTGCCGTTCTCTTCTCAGGTGCTGGTGTTCCCAGCTTCCAACACATCGGCCAATCAGAAATACTTATCGTCCGATGCCGATATTTAAGAAAAGCCAAATATCGGCCGATATATCGGTCGACCACTAAACTTAACTGTCACGTCACGTCAATGCTAGAACTTCCACCTAAACATTAACTAGCATATAGCATTAACTTTACACGTTAACTCATAACGTTGGCAGACACAATTTTATTTTTAACATGGTAAAAACACGTAAATTATTATAATGTAACCGTATAATTTTACAATGACAGGTTTTTCACGTTCAATAAAGAACAAAAAAAAACAGCGAACTGTGTAGCGCGTGAATGTGTTGTTTGGAAATTTTTGGAGTCGTACATATTAATGATCCCGACCGTTGCGTCACAGTCTGTGTTATGTGGAGATTCGCCTATTTTTCAGGGGGGATTTTTCAAAAACAAGATTTAAGAAGGAGAAAACAATGGTGTTTGAGACTCACTGTATGTCATGTCCATGTACTGAACTCTTGTTATTTAACTATGCCAAAATAAATTCAATTTCACATTCTAGGGCACCTTTAAAAGCTCTTTATGGGGTTTTAAATATCTAACAATCTTTTGTTTAAGACAAACAGAGACATTCTCATTCTAGAAAGCATCTGAATGGACAAAAAAATAAATGTTCGTACACACCCCTGTGAGCAAGATCAATCATTTTGCTCTGCTTTCCAGTAAGAGAAAAACTGTAACTTTTAAATATAGATTTCTTCTACAAAGTTAATGTTGGCAGCCTCCAGCAGTGTATAAATGACCTTAAAGCTCACACACAAGGGCGAAATGCCACAAAATTCAAATGTAGGTTTCATGGGGTCAGATAGAAATGAACTAGTGTCTTATTGTGGTTAAACTTCAGTTCTATTTGTGTGAACTAACCAGAGCCGGGGTAGAGACACACATCATTGATGTTGGCCTGCGGTTCGATGGAGGAAAATACTCTTCCCTGAAATCAAGACAAAAAAACAAAAAAGTAATTACGCTTTTGATGTTTTTCCAATAAAGGATCCATGCTGAATGTCTGGATAAAGAAATACACCATCGAAGCCGGCCTTACATTGTCTTTGTGCCACATCTTGATGATTTTGGAGTCGGCGGACAGCACCAGGTCCAGCGGCTCGTGGAAGTGAAGGGATTTGATGGGAAGACCGTAGTAATGATCTTTAACTAGCAGAGGATGTGAGGAACGAAGATCATAGACGAGAATCTGAGAAGGCATCACAACTCCAAGTCAAAACGAGCACTTCTGGCCATGAATCTGAGTTTACACTCTTTTACCAGGACTTTCCACTTTAAATGTGAGGGTTAAATCAGTAGTGACCTGTCCCGTGCTGGTGCCCACCGCCATTCCCAGAGAGCCGTTGAACTTCAGAGCGCTGACGGACGGCAGACCCTCCACCCTTCACACACAGGACATCAGCGGTTATTACAGTGTTGTCAAAAGCACGACTTCGGTAAAAACACGTCGTAAATATCCATCAATGACGCTCTTCGGCGAGCGCTTACACAGATACACTCGGGAGTGTTTGAAAGCAGGCGTCTATCAGTGTTCTGCTCCTGCTTGTGCTTTCAAACACTCACGCTTTTTAAAACACTTAGCGTCACATTTTTACATTTGTGTACCTTGGTACTTTTGACAACACTATGTTATTACTTAAGTCAGTATGCTTTACAATAACAGATTTGCATCACAGTAATAAACTGCATCTTAATCTATTACAATAGAAAAGTTATTTTAACTTGCTAAATTATTTTATAATTTACTGAAAATTTGATGTAGTTTTTGAACAAATAAATGCAGCCTTGGTGAGCAGAAACTGAAAAATATTAAAATATAAAACAAAGATTTAAATGTTTATAATACTGATAGTATAAACCTGGATGTATAATAAGTTATATTCTTGCACCACTGGTGAAAAGTTTGAAACATTAATGTTTTTGAAAGTCTATTATGCTGATCAAGGCTGCATTTTTTGGGTAACACTTTACAAAAAGGTTTCATTTGCTACCATTAATTAACTACATTAGTTAACATGAACTAACAAATGAACAATACTCCTACAGCAGCAATAAGTTCAATATTTACTAATACATGATTAAAATCAAAAGTTGTATCTGTTAACACTAGTGAATGCACTGTGAACTAACATGAACATTCAATATTTCACAAGCTTTTTTTATTAACATTTACAAAGGTTAATAAATGCTGTGAGAATATTGCTCATTGTAAGTTCATGTTAGCTAATGCATTAATGCTAACAAATGACACTATTGTAAAGTGTATGCCATATATTTGATCAAAATTACAGTAAAAACAGTAATGTTGTGAAATACTATTACAAATTTAAAATCAGTATTGTGAATATTTTGTCATTTATTCCTGTGATCAAAGCTGAATGTTCAGCATCATTACTCCAGTCTTCAGTGTCACATGACCCTTCAGAAATCAGTCTAATATGCCACTTAATATTTTTGAAGAAACCATGATCATTTTCAGGAATTGTTGTTGAATAGAAAGTTCAAAAGCACATACATTTCTATTTTAACAGAAATTTTGAATATAAATCTTTTGTAACATTATAAATGTCTTTACAATCACTTTTGATCAATTTAATGCATCCTTGCTGAAGAAAAGTTTTTTTTTTATTTTTTTATTAATCTTACTCAAAACTTTTAGTATCTGACAGTTTCCACAAAAATATGAAGCACAACTTTGTCCAACATTGATAATAATAATAAATATTTATTGAGCATCAAATCATCATATTAGACTGATTTCTGAAAGATCATGTGACACTGAAGACTGGAGTAATGATGCTGAATATTCAGCTTTGATCACAGTAATAAATTACATTTTTACAAATATAGAAATCAGTTCTTTAAATTGTAATAGTATTTAAAACATATTACTGATTTTCTGGTATTTTTTATCAAATAAATGCAGCCTAGGTGAGCAGGAGAGACATTGTTCAAAAACATTAAAAAACACTAATTTTTCCAAACTTTGGACCAGCAGAGTATATTTAAAGTGACATCTCAGGTCTTCTGAAGCCATATGATAAACAGACTGATAACCTTGTTTAACAGTCGTGGCCACCGACATTTTCATTGCACAACACTTCTTCTGAGTCGCCAGAAAAACATAATCATACGAGTATTGATAGACGAGATGGAGAGTAAACAGTGACAAATGGTTCATTGTTGGCTGAACACTGAACTATTTCTGTCCATGAATGAAACTTACTCAGTGGCGTCAGTGATGCTGCTGAGAGCGCAGTCCAGAACACCCACTCGACCCCGGACACGAGGATCCCAGCAGTCCACTCTGCCCTTCACAAACACACACGCTCATTGATACACAGCAGCACAAACATCAGTCTCCTGGCATCAACACATACCTCTAATGTTCCCGCAGCAAACAAGTTATGAACCGGGTTGATGTCGCACACGTTGATTTCCCTGCGAAAATATGAGAATTAATGTTTGGCAGTTTATCATGTAGTGAAACATCTCAAACTATCATAAGCAGCATTTTCTATTGCTTTCTTATATCTTATTCTTATTGTAGCAGTCGCTCTTTAATTGAGAGCATTTGCGTGTCATTTTAAATGTGTATGTCACACAGCTAGACTACACATTAAAAACGTAAAGAAATAGTGATCTACTAAAAATATACATTTCTTATTATTAGGGGTGTAACGATACACTCATCTCAAGATTCGATACATAGCATGATACGATATTATTGCAACCCTCCAAGACATTTGGTAAAAGGTTAACAAAAAAATGTGCTGTGCTAAAATGCTAAATTTGATATTGCATGAATAGGTGCTGGAAACCCAATGCACAACTATGGTGACACCACAATAAAAATATTTATGATTCTGAAGCTGAAAATACATAATTATTTTAAACTAACATTCATGCACTCTGTCATTAGCTATGTTTCCATCCACACGTTTTTATCCGCATTAAATGATATCGAATGAAAAATGCCTTTTGGAAACAGTAAAATTCGATTGAATTTCATGAATATCGACTCAAATGAAATACGGTCGGTCTCATCGGATTTTATCTTGATCGATATACGGCTTATGCGATAAACGCTAAAGGAAACGTTATTGTGGCGCGATCCATTTTGCCTAGCAAAACTTAGTTCCCAAATGTTTGCTTGAAATGTTGTGCAATTCGGTGAGAAAATGAATGGAAACACCTTAACATGTCTCAAATCAATTCGATATACCAATTTGATCGCAAAACAGCATGTGACGTCATTACGCATTTAAAGCCGTTTGATGGAAACACACTTTCACCAGCTTTATTCGCATGAGGTTTTTTTACCGAACTTCAGATAATTCGATTGACAAGTGGATGGAAACTTGGCTAGAGACTAGATATATTTAAAATAATGTAGGCCACTTTTTACTGGTAACATCAGACATTTAGCACCAGGACCCACAATTATTCCCCCATAGCATTATTATACATTATACTCATTATATAAAGTAGTTTAGTGTAGTGCTACACTAAAACTCTCAAAACTTTAATTTTGGGTGAACTATGGTCACTATCCACCATACATATTGATGCATTTTTTTATTGCGATATATTGTGACACAAAATATTGTTACACCCCTATTCCTTATAGAATAGATGCATTCAAAATTTCATTCAAACTGCAAGGTGAAGTGTTGGTGTTTATGATTGTATGATGGCGCCCTCTGGAGGAGAGGTACTCACGCAGCGTCTGTCTTTAAGGAGTTCAGGAATCTGCCCTGTTCAAGATTCAGCCTGTAGATCTCAGAGCTACACATTTACACAAACAAAATAGAGGACGCAGAGTTAAAAGGGATTTGCACAGAGTCCCGTGTATGTCTATAATTTGTAATGGTTCTAAAGGTCGTTTAATAACAAAAATCAAAGCGGATTGAAGATAAAAGGTCCATTCACATCGAGTGAACTGAAGAGCCAGATGTCAGATGGACCGACAACAACACACACGTCAGTCGGTCTAAAGTGAATCAGACCACATTTTTCAACCATCATCTGACTATAAATATTTCACTTGCTTTAATGCATTTATATACTGATAGCATCATAGCTTATGCATTACTGACAGATTATGACACAAATAAATGGATATGAAATATTTACACTACTGGTCAAAAGCTTGGTCTCAGTGAGATATTGTATGTTTTTGAGGGAAGTCTCTTCTGCTCACCAAGGCTGTATTTATTTGATAAAAATTCAATAAAAACAGTAATATTGTGAAATTATAAACGCCTTTACTGTCACTTTTGATCAATTTAATCAAAAGCATTCTTGCTCAATAAAAGTGGTCTTAAAAAATAAAGAAATGGTTAACACTTTACAATAAGGAAAAATACATCTACAGCATTTATTAATCTTAGTTAATTTCAGCATTTACCTATACATTAAAATCAAAAGTCGTGTTAACATTAGTTAATCCACAGTGAACTAACATGAACAAACAACGAACAGATGGATTTTAACAACTAACATTAACAAAGATTTATAAATAAATACAGTAACAAATGTATTACTCATGTTACAGTTCATGTTAGTTTGTACATTAATAATGTTAGCAAAAGAAATGTTAGCAAGAGTATTGAAATGAATATTGAAGTTAGCAAGAATGAAATGTAAAAATATTGGAAATAAGAAAACAGCAGTTTAAGGATGACTATACAACTACAAGCCAGCAGAATGCAACGTTTGACCAATCATATATTCCAGACAACCATGAAAGGAATATATTCAGTACGATGACAACAATATATTTGCTCTTGGTGTGAAGAGTCTCTGTCTTTACCTGGCACCAACAAAGTAGAGATCACAGGAAGGGTAGTGGTAGGAGAAGTCCCGGCCAAACTTCGGGATGCGTGTCTTATAGTAGTGCCCGTGCTGAGAGTGGAAGGCCACACTGCGGTCCATGTGCAGGAACACCAGCTGGACACACACAACAAAACACACTCAATGGATCCTGTTTTTATATTCAAGTAAACGTTTGTCATATCACATTAACTCAAACACCATGATGACAGGGTCTCTGCATAGTTTAAAAAAATCCATTTTAAAGTCTGCATGAACTCGTCGATGCTTCCCTGTAGAGAAGAAAAGGCTATTTACTTCCATGCAGACTTTTTTATATAGCACAAGTCCTATATATTATATAGTTATATGGTTAAAGTCCCCCTGTGGTGGAAATCAAGTTATATATGTCTATGCGGTGTTTTTAATATGCTTTAAGACAAACCATGTGTAAATTCATAAGTCGAGTGTTTTCTCCTTAAAACTGCAGTGAACCAAAAACACGGTTTGAAATCGCTGGTGTTTCTGACGTCACAAACGACCCTGTGACCAATCAGATCAACGTGTGATCGTCAACCAGTGGATCTCTGAGCTGAGTGAGTGAGTGGAGGCGGGGCTCATTTGCATATTCATAGAACCGCGTATACTAAATGAGGCAAGGGTGTCGAGATACATTCAAGATATTTTAAGGCATGAAGCTTTTTTTTCAAGGAAAAAACCATTAAAATGTGTCATTCTGGGGATCAAATATGAGTTTTAAGGGATCAAATTATTGGCTAAAGGGGGACTACTGTATGTACAAGTTACATTCAACAATAAAATAAACAGCAGACAAACAAAAATCTACACATGCATATAAAAGGCCGTTTGGGTTTTACCTTAGAGTAGTCGTCTGATAGGATGTCAAACGCCACCACTGAGAGGGGAATAAAACCAATGTCATCATCTGTTGTGTTATACGTAATCAGCGGCACATTAATGAGAGCTCAGGTTGTTTTTGTGTGTTTAATGACAGTCTCATTAAATATCCAGTGCACTGGGCTTTTATTACAGAGACCATCACCCGACACTCGCACGCACAGGTGGAACTCAAAAAATTTTAATATGGTGCAAAAGTTCATGCATTTCAGTAATTCAAATTAAAAGGTGAAACTAATATATTTACTATACATAACTACATACATACACTACCGGTCAAAAGTTTTAGATCAGTAAGATTTTTTATGTTTTTAAATGAAGTCTCTTCTGCTCACCAAGGCTGCAATTATTTGATAAAAAATACAAAAAAAACAGTAATATTGTGAAATATTATTACAATTTAAAACGGCGGTTTTCTATGTGTATATATAATGAAGTGTAATTTATTCCTGTGATCAAAGCTGAATTTACAGCATCATTACTCCAGTCTTCAGTGTCACATTTTTTTAATTATTATAATATGATGCTCAAGAAACATTTATGATTATTATCCATGTTGAAAACAGTTTTTTACATTTTTATTTCAGGATTCTTTGATGAATAGAAAGTTCAAAAGAACAGAATTGATCTGAAATGGAAAGCTTTTGTAACATTAATCACTACCATTCAAAAGTTTGGGGTCAGTAAGAATTTATTTTTTATTTTTGGGGGAAAGAAATTAGAAAATACTTTTATTCATCAAGGATGAGTTAAACTGATCAAAAGTTACAGTAAAGACATTTATAATGTTAGAAAAGATTATATTTTAAATAAATGCTGTTCTTTTGAACTTTCTATTCATCATAGAATTTTGGGGGAAAAAATGGTACACAACTGTTTTCAACATTGAAAATAATAATTTATGTTTTTTGAGCATAAAATCAGCATATTAGAATGATTTCTGAAGGATCATGTGACACTTAAAACTGGAGTAATGATGTTGAAAATTCAGCTTTCAAATTACATTTTAAAAATATATTAAAATAGAAAACAGTCATTTTAAATTGTCATAATATTTCACAATATTACTGTTTGTCTTTTTTTTTTTCCATCAAATAAAGCAGCCTTGGTGAGCAGAAGAGACTTCATTTAAAAACATAAAAAATCTTACTGATCTAAAACTTTTGACCGGTAGTGTATGCATGATTATACTTTTCAGAGGGCTGACATTTCTGTATTTAAAATCCTTTTTTTTTTTTTTTGATTTCATGTAATCAAATTTTCTGAGATTTTGAATTTGGGGTTTTCATAAGCTGTAAGCCATTAATCGTCAAAATTATAACTTTTGCACAATATTTCACATTTTTCGAGTTTCACCTGTGTAACACGAAGCATTCAGAACCTGGATGCTGATTGGCCGTTAACATCATATATGCACGCATTATACAGTTATTATAACACTTACCGTCAGAGTCCAGGCACCTCTCAAACTTCAGAGACAACTGGTAAGTGTCATAGCATCGCACTCGAGGTTTGTATGTGCCTGAAAGCATTGGAAAAGATTTCAAAGTTCACCTTTCACCTGTTCCCACTCTATATTCAGCATATAAAAAGCACAGGTAAACGTGGTAAAGACACAGACCGGCAGCTAAAACGAACTGGCCATCTCGGGACACTTTGATGGAGGTGCAGACTGTGGGCATCTCAAAATCCTGGATGAGCTCGATCCTCCTCTGGATGTCTATTAGACACGAAGACACAAATAAATAACCACCACATGTCTTTTTTTTTAATGCTCTACATGAGAAAGTGTAAGAGAGTGTGGAAAGCTGTGCTAAAGAAAGGGGACAGAGGTCATTAATAATACATTCATAACAACTAATACATCAAATTATGATTTAAGAAGTCTGCTTTTAGCTGAAATTAAAAGAAAATGATCATACTCTATAGGTACTACATTACATACTATATAAATATGAAAATATTATTATTATGATTATTAATAATGGTAATATTGCCAAGGTATAAACTGAATCACTGGGGAACACACACACACACACAAATTTCACATTACAAATGAAATGTACTAATGAGCATTCATATTAAAGGCACATACATAATATATGACGGGTCCTTTCAAAATATATGGCAACAAAAAAATATGCATTTCACTAAATTAAAGGGTGCCATACATTTTAATCACATTTAAGTCGGTTTTAACATTTCACAAAGATGATTATTTATAGCAGTATTTAACATAAAACAAATTTGAAGTATCTCACCAACATCCTTATTCTGTAAAACTCTCTTCTTTCGATCAGACAGCCACTGAAATAACACATACAATTAGGGCTGCAACTAATGGTTGTTTTGATCATTGATTAATCATACAAGATTGTATGATACACACACATATATACTTTTAAATATATATATATATATATATATATATATACACATCAAATATATGATTTGATGCTCAAAAAACATTTCTGATCATTATCAATGTTAAAAACAGATTTTGCTGATTAATATTTATTTATAACCTGTGATGCTTTTTTTCCAGGAATAATTGATTAATAAAAAGTTTTTTTAAAAAACAATAAAATTTTTAACAAACACATCCTTGCTGAATAAAAGTATTAATTTCTTAATTCTTACAACCAAAAAAAAAAGAGAAAGAACAATGACTGCCTCCAAACTTTTTAACGGTAGTGTATATTGTTTTGTAAGAAAATATTTTCTATTTTGAATAACTGCAGTTCTTTTTAACTTTTTATTCATCAAAGAGTCCTGGAAAAAGCATCAAAGGTTATAATAAATATTAAGCAACACAACTATTCCCAAAATTATATTATAATATATTATATTATAATATTATAATATAATATAAACATATTAGAATGATTTCTGAAGGATCATGTGACACTGAAGACTGGAGTGATGATGCTGAACATTCAGCTTTGATCACAGGAATAACATATTAAAAATAAAAAACCATTATTATAAATTGTAATAATATTGCACAATTTTACTGTTTTTCTGTATTTTTGTTCAAATACAGCCTTGATGAGAAGAGACTTCTTCCAAAAACATTAAAAATAGTAATATTTTGTGTAATAGTAACAAACTTTTGACCGATAATGTATGTATACACACACACACATATATGTGTGTGTGTGTGTGTGTGTGGGTGTAGATAGAGAGAGAGATTTACATTAAATTAAATTTTTTTTTTTTTTTTTTACAAAATAAGCATAGATGTGTTCAAGTTCTACAAGTAAACATTACATAAGGTGCATTCATAATTATTTAAATTCAACTCTAGTTTTTAACATATAAACATGTATATTAGCATCCTCATTATCACATCATAAAAAACTGTTAGTGACATCACTGACACACCATAATGTAATGTATAACATTAATGTAAAAGTATATTACCATTAATATTTATACTAATTTATTAAAGTCTGGAATGTAAACCCAGACTAGCTGTGTACATACAAATAACGTGGAAACAATATCATTATTTTACATGCATTGAAAACAGGCTTATTTTGTTCATAATTTCTGAAACACATTTGTTGAAGAGGGGTCATAAAACTAACTGCAATTGACAGGTAAAATTTGTAAAACTACTAAGCTATGCAGGTTAGACTTATGATGTCTGATTTAGAGGTAATTGATGAGATTTTACACTGCAATGTTTACTGTCACTGTATTTACCCTGCTAACTACCAACACGCTTCAGACCAACACAAACAGAAGAAGAGTTTTACCTCCGGAAGAGATTTCCCGTGACTCAGATTATATATCTTCACGTTATTCACACTAGACACCTGCATCTCTAAAGCGCTCAGACGGAGATTTCAAACATATCACATAAAGTCATGTAAAAGCTGAAGAACTAATGTTAGCTGGCATCAACATCAGATCATCAGCACAAAACCCACGTGGATCCACAACAGGAAGTGAAGAGAAAATGGACGAAGTCCGTGTGGAAACACATCCGGCGACAATAGTTCCTAGAGTTCACAGATCGTAGAGAATAGAGGTATTTTTTTTTTCTTTTAACAAATGTAGCATTTTATTGTTAACATTAACATTTAATAATAATAATAAAAAATACAGCCAAAATTAGCCACTACTAATTATTTACTCTACTTTGAAATGAATGTACCTGTTATGGCAAAGCCCCATTTTTACAAAATAATCCAGCAAAATTAAAACGTGCTATTAAGATTATTTTGGTAAAAGATGTTTAATGTTAATGATAGATGTTAAGAGATGCTTACGCAGAACGCAAGCCTGTAACAGAGTAACATAGTTGGAAACAGACTGGAAGTTGTGTCTCACAGATGTTAAATTGTGATAAAAATGGCAAACAATTCATTTTCATCAGTGGACACAGTCACACAGGGTCATGACAACTGTTATCCAAGAACGGGCTCTACAGGGTAGTTGACAGGAAAATTTAATTGCAAATTTAACCATTTTGATTTATAATTTCAATGGGTGGCCTTAATTGTCCAAGGATAATCTCAAATTTGTATTTTAATTGAAATCATAAAAATAGCATAAATACATCAAATAACAGTAAATAACAGTTTTTTTTTTGTTTTTTTTTTGGTTCCGCTGTGACCACTAGACTTGCCATGGCCAGTGAATTAAAAAATATATAAGGCCTACAGTGGGTAAAATAATAATTTTGATTTCCTGATTTACAAAGAAATTAAGGGTCTATATTTTTAACAGATATATTGACAGAATATAAACCAAAAAATCCAGCAAAACACATTATTTAATTTTGTAAATTGATTAGCATTTGATTGAGTGAAATAAGTATTTGATCCCCAACCAACCAGCAAGAATTGCATGTGCCCAGTCCTGTCACTTTAAAGGAAGTACTCCTAATATCAGCTCGTTATGTGTATAAAAAGACACCTGTCCACAGAATCTGTATCTTACTTTCCAACCTCTCCACCACAACAAGAGCTGTCAAAGGACATCAGGGACCAGCACAAGGCTGTAGACATGCACAAGGCTGGAAAGGGCTACAGCATCAGCAAGAAGCTTGGTGAGAAGGAAACTTGTTGGTGTGATTATTCAGAAATGGAAGAAATACAAAATAACCATCAATCGCCCTCGGTCTGTATCTCCATGCAAGATCTCGCCTCATGGGGTACGGATGATCAGGAGAAAGGTGAGGGATCGGCCAAGAACTACTCAGGAGGAGCTTGTTAATGATCTCAAGGCAAGGTTGGGACCACAATCACCAAGCAACCTATAGGTAACACTGAGGCGTAATGGATTGAAATCCTCACTCGTCATGTTTGGAGGATAGGAAATGCTGATTATAGCCATATTCCCACGGGATTCTGGGGACCACGTGTGATTTAGAAATTATAGCTAAAATTATAGCTGTATGATATATCATAAACAGAAGAATGTTCTTACTGGATGCTGCTATACATGTCATTCATCTCCATCTAATCATTCTTTTTGTTTTTGCTATTCTGATGATTTTCAGCTTTCTCTTTCTGCAAATTGTGTAGTTGGTGTATAGCGACATGACCCCGCACCCAAAATACTATCAAAACACTCCAACGCAGCCTCCATTCTTCGCGAAAGATGGATAAAACGGCGCGCATGAAACAAAAACGTTGAAAAAATTATATACGATCCCACCAAATCACAGAGATGCCGATTCGCACGGGACTGATATTACCACTGGACCTCGGTGTTCGGCCAAATACGGTATAGGTCATTTGCGGGGGAATTTTTACTTTACAAATTTTTTACTTTACAATACAGACATGGCTGATTCGCATGGGATTAGAGGTCACCAGGTAATAGAGGGTGGTGATGGCACAGTGAATAAGACACATGCCTGTGGTGTGAGAGACCCGGGTTCGAATCCACTTTGAGACACCAATGTGTCCCTGAGCAAGACACTTAACCCCTAGTTGCTTCAGAGGCGTGCGACCTCTGACATGTATAGCAATTGTAAGTCGCTTTGGATAAAAGCGTCAGCTAAATGAATAAATGTAAAATGTAATGTAATACTTATCCCGTGCGAATAGGGCTTATGACCCCTGCAGTGGAAACATTACATCTGGGGCTGTTTCTCTGCTAAGGGTACAGGACAACTTCACCGTATTGAGGGGCTGATGACGGTCGTGGATGAGTCTCGACACTGAAGATGAGTCGTGGATGGGTCTCGACACTGAAGATGAGTCGTGGATGGGTCTTCCAGCATGACAATGACCCGAAACATACCGCCCAGGCGACAAAGTAGTGGCTCAAGAAGTGGCCTAGCCAGTCTCCAGACCTTAATCCTATAGAAAATCTGTGGAGGGATCTGAAACTTCGAAACCTGAAGGATTTAGAGAGGATCTGTAAAGAGGAGTGGACCAAAATCAAACCAGGTGTGCAAACCTGCTGACTACAAGAAACGTCTTACCTCTGTGCTTACCAACAAGGGTTTCTCCACCAAGTACTAAATTATGTTTTGCTTGGGGATCAAATACTTATTTCACTCACTGAAATGCAAATTAATTTATAACCTATATATTGTGTTTTTCAGAATTTTTTGGTATATAATCTGTCCATTAAAATAAACCTACCATAAAAATGATAGACCCTTAATTTCTTTGTAAGTGGGTGAACTTACAAAATCAGCAGGGGATCAAATCATTATTTCCCTCACTGTACTTTCTTTCTCAAATTTGAATATATATTTTAATTAAAAAAATAAAAATAACATAAATACATAAAATAACAGTTTAATAAAAGGTTTATTTTTGGTTCTGCTGTGACCACTACACCGACTTTTAATTTAAGTCCAGATGAAATTAAAATGGACTATTCTTATTTTTTTATTTAATATTTTTTATTTAATATTTTATTTGTATTTAATATAATTTTATATTTATAATGAATGATTTATCGATGCACATCTTTATTGTTTTAAATTTATGTGGCTGGTAATCTTGAATCAGAATATCTTCCTCTTGCAGCATCTCTTCTGTTCTCTGATGACGAGGAAACTGTCACTCACATGAGATCAGCCAATAGCAAGCCACAACCATCCAATCAATTCCCCACAAGCCCCGCCCACATTTGTTCTTGTTCCAGACGCCGTTTCAATCAGATATAAGGCACAATACGGAAGGAAAGACTATTGAAATTTCTGTTAATTGCTGACTTTAAATAAAATTAAAAAAACAATGTTGACAATGTTGCACTCAACCAGTGGTGCTTGTGGTTTTGAGAGCCTGACCCCAATATTGGCAATGAATAGACAATGCCCTGGCATTATGCCAAATTTCACTTGAACTTTCTTAACATTTCTAGGCCCTAGACCCCCAGCCAGAAGAAAAAGAAAATAAGTCAGAAACAATATCTGCCAACACATCCAAAATAAGGAGACAGTCATGCTTAAAAAAATGTGACGTGAAACAAATTGTACTGTATGCAATGTGAGAAGAGCGTGCGCTCTCATTATGGTGTGTTTGCACACACACCTGTTCTCTCACAACGATCAACTTACATAACAGTGCACTGTCTGCCTTACCTCACATATCAGACCACATGAAGTACACAGGCCTAAACTTCATTCATATTTATCTTCATTCATTGTTTTATTTGACACCTGCCTGCAGGAAACATGACAAAATAGGCAAGTCAGAATATATGTGACTCATGAATTGCTTATTATTTGTTCTAAAAGTCAGGATAAACTTGTAGGCCTTGTCTAACAGTTTAATTAAATATTATATAAACAAACAAATAAATTAGCAATTGGTGTGTTGAAAGTGCTGTATTTTCAGTTTAAGTTTAAGTGATGGGATTTGTTCATCTAGTGTATCCAACATTCCTCATCAAGTGACTGGAATATTAAATACTTGACCTTATGACATTTGCGTTTTGCACACCATTGAGTTTTGTAAAAAGATGGATCTCACAGAGAGTTTCCTACAGCCGATCTTGATTACCTCATTCACTCTCATCATAAAACTTTAGTGTCTTTCGAACATGAGAATTGTGCTCGGCTGTCTGAGTAACCTAATCTTCTCCGACACTGTAGTCAGCGAACCAATGATACAGTCAGCGAGCAGTCAAGCTACGTGAGTTCATCATTTGCCTCAGTGTAAGTCACAGACTCCTGTCACAGGTGAGAAGGACGAGCACGATGGAGTTCTGGTTGATTTCGGTTCCTCTGGATAAAATCAGCTGTCAGTCTTTAGAGAAATTGAAACGAGTCGCAGCTAAGTCCGGTCTGGCCACGAGCTCCAGATTCAGTGTCCCAGAGCTGAAGGTAAGGAAACTTCTTCTTCGACTCACTGGAGAATCTCAGACGATTCACTGTACACCAGTTTACAGGCCATGGTTGAATCCCAGCTAACAAAGAATGTTTTGCTAACGTTCCCATTGAGTTCTAAAAAAATTATTTCTGAACGTTCAAAACGGCCAGTTCTTTAAATGTTATGTGAATGTTAAAGGTGTTCTAGAACAGTGGTTCCCAAACCTGTTCCTGGCGGCACACCAACACTGCGCGTATTCTTTGTCTCCCTAATCAAACACACCTGATTCAACTCATCAGCTCATTATCACATGGGTTAATGAGCTGATGAGTTGAATCAGGTGTGTTTGATTAGGGAGACAAAGAATACGCGCAGTGTTGGTGTGCCGCCAGGAACAGGGTTGGGAAACACTGATATACTGTAGGACATGTTAAACTATGAGAAACACATAGCATGCCATCTCAGCATGTTTTTATGATTGAATTAAATATATTTTTATATGCATTTCACCCCTAAAATGTCAGGCCCTGTCACAGACAAATTTGTATATGTTAGAATGGTTTCCTAATGAATTTCTTTGATACAAATAGCATTTTCTTATTGGTCACATGTCCCTGATTGTATCTAACATGGTTTTGTAATTACTTTAAGAAATATTTAGCAAGTTTTCGGTCAACTGTAGTACACAAAATCACAGAATACCCGCCAGGCACTCATATAGTTGTAAAAAAAAACTAGCTTTACATAGGTGATTTTTACAAAAACATAGTGGTGGATACATACCCCCACCTTCATCTACACAATTAAAGAGATTAATTCATCAATATTTCCTCAAATAGTAAATTTTTCACCATAATTCCCTGTGTGACAGGGCTGACCGTTGCGTGACAGGACTGACTTATTTCGTTGATGCAGAAAATGTTGTTTTACTATGGCATTGCATTAAATACATGTTATATGCATTAAATGTAATAAAAAAAGAACAATGCTATTCATTTGTAAGGCCGTGTCACAGGACTGTCAGGCCCTGTCACATAGGGATGTGGCGGGGCCTGACGGCAGCCATTTTAAACTGCCATTACTCAGCCTGTTAGCATACTAGCATAAAAACTGTTAACATGCAAGCAAGGAATTTCAATAACATTTTTAGACATGTTTTGGATTTTTTTAAAAATCATTATTTTCTAGGATGTTTTCCCGTGACAGGGCCTGACCCTTTAGCTCGTCCTCCTAAAAAAACCCACAAGTTTGTTTTTTTTTCACAAAAAACTAGTTTAAAATCATACAATTCAATTAGAGAACTTATCCTTGATCATGTCAGCTTCCCCTCTGTCAAATGATGTCACTTCCTGTGAGTAATACCCTTAAAGGCATATTGCACACATTTTATGTAAAGTTTTATGTAAACGTGACAGGACTGACCGAAAACTTGGGGGCAGTTGTAAAATAGTATTTATTTGTAGAATTTATGTATAATTTCATGTTTTTAATCAATTGATGTGAATGATAACAAGTTAAACTTGTTATTGATGTAGTTATTTTCTAAATAACAGTTTTTAGCATAACAAAACTATGAAAGCTGTAGCTCCAATTTGGACAAGGACAGGATCTGTAATTTTCAAAAGTATTTTTAATAAAGAAAAAAATATCTGAGAACCTAATGAATGACATATTCATTTACAGACCAACTCACAGAAATCAACCATCAGTCAGTTTTAGAATTTTTTTGGGATTAAATACTTTTTATTCACTGTAACAGTTCAAGGACAGATAATGTACGTTTCTGGTAGAACGTCCCACATAGACATGACATACAGTGAGTCTCAAACACCATTGTTTTCTCCTTCTTACTTAAATCTCGTTTTTGAAAAACACCCCTGAAAAATAGGCGAATCTCCACATAACACCGACTGTGACGCAACAGTCGGGATCATTATGTACGACTCCAAAAATGCAAGCATGGCGAAGCATGGCAGTGGATCAGTGTTTGGATGTACAAATGAACACAAAGGTATTTAGTTCCTTCATCCAAGCCTCTGAAGAAACAATGGGTTAATTTTATTTTCTCTGGAAATTTCCAAACATTTCACCGACGAGACTGTTTCCTCAACTTGGGCCAATACAGAGCTGGCCTCGATGAACGGCTGAAAATAAATCGATCGAGCTACCAAGCAACACTTTCTGATGTGTAATTGTTCAAGTTCAGACAGGTAATCTTTCTCTCAAAATCGTTCAATACTGTATTTACATCATCGTGTTTGCATTGGTGAAAGCATTAGAGAGAGTGCAGAAACTGCGTTGCAATGATAAGATCTTTATTCTCGCGATCAACACACTGTCATCTGTTTGCTCAATGCTCATCACGGCAACATTTTATGTGATGGGAATAGATCTAAATACTTTAAAAACATCTCACGATTCGTTAATCTCGATAGCTGTAAGAGTAAAAACGTATAATATCTATAATAAAAGTATTCGAGAGAGTTTCACATGTAATACGTAGCTATTTCATATGCAAGCATGTCAGCCAATCACAGCAGAGGCCGGTTACACACAGCAGACACGCCCCTTCAAACAGAGCGTTCACATCAGAGGCTAAAATCAGGCTAGGAAAAATGCCTTTTATTTCTAAATTATGACTATTTTTGATCTTAAAACATATAAGGGCAACCCAGAAAACATTATACAATTAAAATAAAAACCATTCTAGGGCACCTTTAAGGAAACCTTCTAATTTATGATTCTGCACAAATTATGGGAACATTACTTTTTTCTTTTTTTTTTTATTCCGAAAAAAGTAGTAACATTTTTAACAACAGTCCATCTTTGATGGATAAATAATGTTATTATGATAACGTTTTTGAAATATTATTGAAGACTTTGAACGCACGTTCTGTCAATGACGTTACTGGAAGAACGTTTGTTAAGCTTGGCAGATTGTTAGCCAAAGTTTGCCGAATGAGATCCCAAGTGAAAAAGTATACTTTATTGTAATTGAAATATTTTTCCTTTTTCAATAGTACATTGCAAATATACTAACTTTTTTAACTATCTTTAAATAAATTAAAAGTATATTAGCATCATGCTGTTACCTATTTTCACAATACAACTTTTAACACACTTTAAAATAATTGTCCTTTAGTATATTTTCTAAAAATACATTTTACAAAAATATACTTAAAGTGAAAATTAAGCTTTAATAAAGACTTTTTTTAAAGTCTTTATTAAAAATATATTTTAGGTATATTTTAACTGATGGAAATGATCATTGTAACAATGTCACAGTGTCTGGTTGTGTTTTCACTGGGTGTCCACTAGAGGTCCCTTCCTTCCTGTATCCATTCACTCTAGAACCACATTTCCCATAATCCTTGTTTGTTCCCATCACTTGTGATTGCACCCAGCTGTTCCCGTTTATGTTGTTAGTGTCTGTGCATAAATACCCTGGTTTTGTTAGTTCATGTCACGGAGTCATTGTATTGTTTGTCACGCTGCAACTCTGAGGTTTGTTTCTTGTCTGTTCTCGCTTGTTTTGTAATATTATTATTCGGACTGATTAAAATGGATTTCGACACTGGCATGGATGACTACGATTCTGATTATCTGGATTATGACGCTTGCATGGATGACGATGATTTGGATTGCCCTGACTATACCATTGCTGCATTTGGATCCACCCAATTCTCCACTATCTGTCGTCGTGACAAACAATGCATGGAAAGTATACTTTCAAAAATACTTTACCCGAGTTCGAGAAATTCGACACAACACCAGCTCGTGGACCTTTCCTGATCCCGTCACCCCTCTCTTACTTCCTGTCTAGCTACTGTCCTGTCCTAATAAAAGGCATAAACTCACAAACAAATATTTAACAAAAAAAAGTTACCCAAAGGATTATTAGGAACACCTGTTCAATTTCTCATTAATGCAATTATCTAATCAACCAATCACATGGCAGTTGCTTCAATGCATTTAGGGGTGTGGTCCTGGTCAAGACAATTGGTTTTGAGCGTGGCATGGTTGTTGGTGCCAGACGGGCCGGTCTGAGTATTTCACAATCTGCTCAGTTACTGGGATTTTCACGCACAACCATTTCTAGGGTTTATAAAGAATGGTGTGAAAAGGGAAAAACATCCAGTATGCGGCAGTCCTGTGGGCGAAAATGCCTTGTTGATGCTAGAGGTCAGAGGAGAATGGGCCGACTGATTCAAGCTGATAGAAGAGCAACTTTGACTGAAATAACCACTCGTTACAACCGAGGTATGCAGCAAAGCATTTGTGAAGCCACAACACGCACAACCTTGAGGCGGATGGGCTACAACAGCAGAAGACCACACCGGGTACCACTCATCTGCACTACAAATAGGAAAAAGAGGCTACAATTTGCAAGAGCTCACCAGAATTGGACAGTTGAAGACTGGAAAAATGTTGCCTGGTCTGATGAGTCTCAATTTCTGTTGAGACATTCAGATGATAGAGTCAGAATTTGGCTGTAAACCGAATGAGAACATGGATCTATCATGCCTTGTTACCACTGTGCAGGCTGGTGGTGGTGGTGTAATGGTGTGGGGGATGTTTTCTTGGCACACTTTAGGCCCCTTAGTGCCAATTGGGCATCGTTTAAATGCCACGGCCTACCTGAGCATTGTTTCTGACCATGTCCATCCCTTTATGGCCACCATGTACCCATCCTCTGATGGCTACTTCCAGCAGGATAATGCACCATGTCACAAAGCTCGAATCATTTCAAATTGGTTTCTTGAACATGACAATGAGTTCACTGTACTAAAATGGCCCCCACAGTCACCAGATCTCAACCCAATAGAGCATCTTTGGGATGTGGTGGAACGGGAGCTTCGTGCCCTGGATGTGCATCCCACAAATCTCCATCAACTGCAAGATGCTATCCTATCAATATGGGCCAACATTTCTAAAGAATGCTTTCAGCACCTTGTTGAATCAATGCCACGTAGAATTAAGGCAGTTCTGAAGGCGAAAGTGGGTCAAACACAGTATTAGTATGGTGTTCCTAATAATCCTTTAGGTGAGTGTGTGTGTATATATATATATATATATATATATATATATATATAAATACACTTATGGTATATTGCTTGTATGTTTCGAAGACGCTTGTAATGAATTTGTAATGTACTTGAGCTCATGTACTCAAGCATGTAATTTAAGTATACTTGAAGTTGGTCCAATTTAGTACAAAAAAGTACCTTAAATACACTTAAATTTATGCTTTACAACAATTTAATTACAACAAAAAAATATACTTAGTACAAATTTAGTTCAAAATAGTTCACTTTAAGTTAACTAATCATTTACACACTTGAAGTATACTAAATTAGTCTGGCTGCAAATAAACTTAGCATATATTTTTTCCACCAGGGCTTTGTATCTGTCAGAGACCGTTCCATATTTTAAATATCAATTTAACTGACTTTAAATTATTTTAAAGGGGTCTTATTATGGTTTTTTTTTCTTTTCTTTTTTTCATGTTTTCAAATGCCTCCATCATAGTCTTGAATTTTATGATTCACTTAATTAATGATTCAAGTAGTATTACAGCACCTCAGTATCAGGTGGTATTATAATGGTAAGGGGCGTTGCTTTTCTGACACATGCTCTAAGCGGTAGACCAATCACGCAACCCGATCACACTCAATGCGTCACGCATTGTGTTTATCGCGCAATTTATACGCCAAAATGAGTTTTTACGTGCATATGACACGCATGGGTAGCATGGGTAGGTTTAGTATGGTGTGGGGTGCGTATGTATTATACGTAATAAAGTGCATATCATATGCACGTGAAAACTGCGTATCATATGCACGTAAAAACTAATTTTGGCGTATAAATTGCACGATAAACACAATGCGTGCTATAGAGATGCATTTTGATGAGATCAGGCTGAATCACAACAGACTGGGGCCGGTCAACCAATCAGGGCAGACTGGCCTTTACAGAAGGCGGGTTTTTATAGAAACAAAGTAAGATGGCGTCCCAAATCGCATACTCTCTGGGTAGGAACTTATTTTGAATAAGTAATTACTTTGACTACTAAAAAAAGTATGTTCTATCACGTCACTGCCATTCACAAATCATCTCCCGCAGTCTCATGGTATAATAACGTGTCCCTTGTATGCACATTGCTCTATTATGAGTACTGTGAGTTCGGATATACTGTTTTATGCCTACTATATAGTAGGGAATAAGCGATTTTGGATGCAGCCTAAAACAGAGCGTTCAGACAGACGTTGAAAACAGGTGCTGCAAGAATGTAAATTATAAGAGATTTTATGAAGATGTCTAAATATGGATTTTGTACTGTCGCAAATAGACTATGGCTGGAAAAAAAAGTAATATATATAGTGGATGGCTTGGAGTAAATGATCAGGAAATGTTTTGGTTGAATTAATCCTTTAACAGAAGCTGATAGAATATGATAATGGAAAGCACAAGTTCTACTTACCAATAATTGCAACATGACTCTAGTTAGTGAACAGTTTGTTCCACATCAATTTACGGAAACAGAAAGAGCTTACCGGTGTGTCAGGTGCTATCTGTCAGTCTATGAATCACTACAGGTGTTAGATTCCCTGCTTCAGTGAAAACTCTCTTTCAGGAGCACACTTCTCAAAATCAGTTTCAGAATGGTAATTTCAGCTTCAGATTGTAAAAGTATAAATGGGCTAAATGTTTGACCTCTTAAAGGTTTAAATCATATACATTTCTGGGGGACCATGCAGTTAAATGGGCATATGAGAGGCAGATAAACCAAATACTTTATGGTTAAATTGTCAATAATTCCAATGGTGTAGGTTGTGTAACTCTTTGTTATGATGATTATGAAGGTAGGAACACTGGATGTGCTGCTGGGAGTTTCTGATGACCTGGGTCGACTGGACACCTATACAGAGGGGTAAGTACTGTTGCTTTAGAAATATATATTTATCTCAGTTTTAATGTATTATGTGTTCTTTACTGAACTATCACATTCTTCTATTTTATAATGCATTCCAAGTATAATAATAGGCCCACCCTTGACTCAGCTAGCATAGGTTTCTAGTTTGAATATTTGATTTGTCACATATTTGATTTGTCACAATGTCTTTCTGTGTTGTTACCACTGAATATAATAAAAATAAAAAATGAGTACTAAAAAGGTTTCTAGTTTGAAACTAGTAACATATTATAAATTTACAGTAATATTTAACGTTTGATTCAAATAATGAAATGTTTAGTTGTGTTTGCCATCATCAAATGTTATTTTATCTTGTAAAGCCTGACATATGAAATTACTTTCTTTCTTTTTTTTTTTAAATGGAATAGTTTATTGAACCTATATAAAAACATATATATTTTAAAATTACATATGTTTTTTTATTTAAAGTATCATATTTGAGCCTTTATGGCTCATATAGAATACAGTGACAATATGGAGCTCAAACTCAAGGGGAGGAAAAACACCTCAAAATTATTTAGATTCCCAAACTTAGCAAAAATATGCAATTTGGTGTAGTTCTGGATATTTATTTGGCCAAAAAGAAAGATGAAATTCTGATAATGTAAAACAATGACATCTTTATACCAGTAAAGCAGACTACTTGCATAAAATGCATATAAATACGGGTACCAAAGAAAACACAACATAAGAGTCTACAAACTCATTACAGTACTCCCCTCTCCCGGAGGTGCATCCTTGTGCCGTAACTAGTCCACCAGTGAAGGGAGGTTGGGGGCTTAGTTGGGGCAGTTCTCCTTTGGCCAGATGAACTAACATGGTGTGGTTTTATTCCAGGCTGTATCACAAGTAAGAATTTCAGATTGATATATTTTAGAATATTTCATCCAGTTTATTCTTAAAGATCAGGGTCCATTACACTAACATTTGGTGGGAGGAGGAGTTGAAGCTGGCCATAGGCCACTAGTGCAGAGGACTAGTCTGGGCTTCCCGATAACGATGCATCTTAGCTCGTAAGAGTGCTCTCTACATGCAAGGTTACGAACGTTTGCCACAATTCCACACGCGTTTCCCAAAAATGCACTTTACATGAACAAAGAACGCGTTCTACGTGCTACTTAAGCGTCGCTGTCCATTCGCGAAGTTCTGAAATTTAACCTTATATGGAATCGTATTCTGAACGTTTAACCTAATAATCGTAATTTGTTGTGGATTAGAAATCAAGACAAGTTTAACCTAATAATCGTAATTTGTTGTGGATTAGAAATCAAGACAAGTTTAACCTAATAATCGTAATTTGTTGTGGATTAGAAATCAAGACAAGTCAAAGTCACCTATACAGGCGGGTGCACTGACAAAATGGCAGTACAAAAAAAACAAAACAAGAGAAGATACCTTTCAAAAGATAAAATGAATGTCCTTTTAGAGGAGAGAGCAAAACAAAGATTTTATTTTTAACAGATTTAAGGACACCATACCAATAAGGAAAAACAAAACATCTTGGAGGACATTGCAAACATTGCAAACTACATTGCAAAATGCCCAGCACATGGCTGGTTTTCGTGCACGTCAGCAAGTCATTGACCGAATTTTTTTAATTCGTCCCTATTTTGCCCAGTCTTTGAAGCATATTTCCCACATTACTTCTTTTATGATTTTTTTGTTCATTCATTTAATTTAGATGTGTATTTCTATTTTGTTCTTCCCTTTTTAATTATTTCATTTATAAATTCATTTAAACAAAACACGAGTACAATAAAGTTTACAATAAAGTACAATCAATACCTTATACTCACGTTGCAGTGTAATCTGTTAAATCTAGATAAAAAGGTGTAATCTGCCGGTTGTCCTGCAGGAGACCTCATAACTCTTGTCTGCTTACGATGCACTTGGGGATTAACAATTACTCTAGCCTGGGTTTCCCCATCCTGCCTTGTGCAGCGCGATTTTATTCACGCTGCTAGGCAGTCTGGAAACCATGGACCAAATTTTCTCCTCAGATAGGGAACCGATCACAGAACGGGGAAGGAGCAGCAAGGCGATGACGACGTCTATGCGACTCACCGAAGCAGTTTGTTTATATCTATGGATCCAACACGGCAGCATGCACGAAGTTACCTTTCAAGTTTATTTAGAAAAAATAGCAACTTTTGGCGTTAAACCATTTCATAACCAAGAAGGATGTTTTTTCCCTGCTACCAACAGGCTTTGGCAAAAGCCTCATATATCAACTAGCCCCGTTAGTGGCTATGGCAATGGGGCTTAGGCTAGCGAGACCCCCGTCGTTATGGTTGTCACGCCATAAATCTCTGCGTTTACACTTGGCATATTAACATGCGATCACCATGATCCGATCAAGCAGATCAGGACAGTGTGTTTACATTTGTTCACAATAAGTAGCCCTTGTATCTGGATAACCGATCGGATTTCTGTTTCTGCATAATATTTAAATTAGGTCTGTAGCACGACACCAGATTAAGAGTAGCCTAAGATGATAAAAATTAAGCAGTCCCAATTGCTTTCACTCACTCACTTTACTTTCCTATGCAATCTCCAGTCTTAGTTCAAATTAAGTTTTTTGAATGAAGGAATATTTCAGAGCTGATCATACAAAAATAACTGGGTTGATCATGTTAAACAAGTCACATCATTGATCATCGGGGTTTAAGGTTATAGCGTGCAATGGCTATATTAACAGAAATGGGAGATTAATAAACATGCTGAAACAATAAAAACATTCAACATTTAAAACATTAAAAAATAAAAAGTGTATTCCCATTATTCCTCTGGCAAAGCAGCGCGCGCTCTTCATGACTGATCACAGCTGTGATATATTGTACAGGCGATCGCCTCATTCAGATAATGTTGCACAATTAAAATGAAAAATGACACACAGTATCATATAAGTCTAAATAAACTGTTTTAAATATTGACGTTTTTTTGTAAGGTTCAAATAAGTTTAATTTCTTGTCTAAACTGCGTTTTTACATACGTCATCTGGTATAATTGAAACCATTGGCTATGATCTATATACAGGCGCATTTGATAGACATTCGTAGCACCCAATAAAACGGCTCTGGGCATTCGTAAACCACGCCTCAAATACGAGAAAATGAACATGTGGTTCCCAGACCACGTATCATTCTCAAAGGCTACGATTACTCCAGAGCACTCGTAGTTCTACAAAGAACTTAAGTTACGATGCTTTTGGGAAACAGACCCTAATATTAAGATCAGTCGTACGATAGTTTTTATGAACTTCTTAGGCTTACGATGCTTTTGGGAATTGCAGCCCAGGTTCTTGTGGCCATAATGGTTTGCTCCCAACCAACATTAGTGTGGCATCATCTATGTTTGGCCAACTCACAGAACTGGACAGAGTATTCCAGCAAGGGAAGACCTTCTCAGGCAAGATCAATGAAGGCTGCTGCTAGATCCATGTTAGTGGTCCTATATTCTGTTACGGTGTAGCCGCGGCAAGGAAGGAGAAGTGAGAGAAGTGGATCCAGTTGCAGCACTCTTAAACTTTTATTAAACAAACTAAACAAGCATGGTATTCTGTAACACGGCGAGGCAGAAACATAATAGCTAAGCAAATAACATAGACAAAACAGGACAAAGGGTAGAACAAAACTGAGGACTTAAATACACAGGCTAAAATAAGACACAAAACGAGGCACAGATGAACATAATCAAATAACCAATAAGTAGCTATAGTATCAAAGGAAATAATCAGGGTCATTCTTCAATTACGGCAAATGGTGTTCCCCTAATTTGCAATTCATTTTTAAAAATGCATATTTAATCGAGTTTGAGAGATTTAATTTGTAACAAAATCTCTATGTACCCGCCAAAAATCTAAGAGGTATCGTGGGATATAATTACAAAAATGGAATAATTTTAAAACAAATGAAATGGTTATATGATCATTTAGATTTAATTTAACAAAAGCTATTTATTAAAGTGCCTCTATTATGCTATTTAAAGGTTCATAATTTTGTCTCTTACAACAGGGGCCGGTTTCACAAAGCTATTTTAGACCGGTCTATAGTGTTAGACAAGTCTAAAATTTGCTCATAGACTAGCAAAAAAGTAGTAGACTAGCAAAAAAGAAAAGGGAAAATGGGAAAAAGCCCCTTATACTGAGAACGGCTCATATGAGGAGTTTCTAGGTGTTTCTCCCTCATATCTGCTTCCAGCTCTTGATTGTGGCATTTCTTTGAGGTTTAGAATCCAGTATTCCTGTAATTCTTTTGTCTTTTATGAATTTAATAAAGAACTCTGTCTCGCATTCTGTCTAAACACACCGCCTCATTTACGTCAGGTGACCTGTAAATGCTATCCATTGCAGGTTTGCGAAATATTTCTTTTTCGAATTGCCTGAAAAATCACCTCATGCGAGCATAAAAACTTTTTTTGCGCTAAATGGGAGTTTTTGCGAAATTGACGTGTTTCCATTGGCCGTATTTTTAATTCGCAATTTCAATTTGCACAATTTGAAGTGTAATGGAAACGCGGCTACAGTCACACTCACACACCATTTTGGACATTGTTTTCAGTTTGCACCATTTCCCTCATTTGTTGTCATGGTTATTAAAGGGATAGTTCACCCAAAAATGAAAATTAGGCCATGATTTTGTCACCCTCAAGTCATCCTAGGTGTATATGACATTCTTCTTTCGCCGTAAATTGATGCGTACGGCCGTCTGTGTCACAGATCACCCTAGCCACCATCCTCTTCACCTTGCCAGCAATCTCCTCGGTCCCCACTTGCACATCATTCCCAAACAATCACACCTGCACCTCATCATCATCATCACCATCATCACCACCACTATAAAGACACACTCCTCACCACAGTTCCTTGTCTGACCTTGATTGTTCATCTTTGTGTGTGAACAAACAAACAAACCTGTCTCCAGCTATCTCCCTGTCTCCAACGATCTCCCTGTCTCCAGCTATCTCCCTGTCTCCAGCTATCTCCCTGTCTCCAGCTATCTCCCTGTCTCCAGCGATCTCCCTGTCTTCAGCTATCTCCCTGTCTTCAGCTATCTCCCTGTCTCCAGCGATCTCCCTGTCTCCAACGATCTCCCTGTCTCCAGCGATCTCCCTGTCTCCAGCGATCTCCCTGTCTCCAGCGATCTCCCTGTCTCCAGCTATCTCCCTGTCTCCAACGATCTCCCTGTCTCCAGCGATCTCCCTGTCTCCAGCGATCTCCCTGTCTCCAGCTATCTCCCTGTCTCCAGCTATCTCCCTGTCTCCAGCTATCTCCCTGTCTCCAGCTATCTCCCTGTCTCCAGCTATCTCCCTGTCTCCAGCGATCTCCCTGTCTCCAGCGATCTCCCTGTCTCCAGCTATCTCCCTGTCTCCAGCGATCTCCCTGTCTCCAGCTATCTCCCTGTCTCCAACGATCTCCCTGTCTCCAGCGATCTCCCTGTCTCCAGCGATCTCCCTGTCTCCAACGATCTCCCACGATCTCCCTGTCTCCAGCTATCTCCCTGTCTCCAGCTATCTCCCTGTCTCCAGCTATCTCCCTGTCTCCAACGATCTCCCACGATCTCCCTGTCTCCAGCTATCTCCCTGTCTCCAGCTATCTCCCTGTCTCCAGCTATCTCCCTGTCTCCAGCGATCTCCCTGTCTTCAGCTATCTCCCTGTCTCCAGCGATCTCCCTGTCTCCAGCGATCTCCCTGTCTCCAGCGATCTCCCTGTCTCCAGCTATCTCCCTGTCTCCAGCTATCTCCCTGTCTCCAGCTATCTCCCTGTCTCCAGCTATCTCCCTGTCTCCAACGATCTCCCTGTCTCCAACGATCTCCCTGTCTCCAGCTATCTCCCTGTCTCCAGCTATCTCCCTGTCTCCAGCTATCTCCCTGTCTCCAGCTGTCTCCAGCTATCTCCCTGTCTCCAGCTGTCTCCAGCTGTCTCCAGCTGTCTCCAGCTGTCTCCAGCTATCTCACTGTCTCCAGCTATCTCCCTGTCTCCAGCTGTCTCCAGCTATCTCCCTGTCTCCAGCTGTCTCCAGCTATCTCCCTGTCTCCAGCTATCTCCCTGTCTCCAGCTATCTCCCTGTCTCCAGCGATCTCCCTGTCTCCAGCGATCTCCCTGTCTCCAGCGATCTCCCTGTCTCCAGCGATCTCCCTGTCTCCAGCTGTCTCCAGCTATCTCCCTGTCTCCAGCTATCTCCCTGTCTCCAGCTATCTCCCTGTCTCCAGCTATCTCCCTGTCTCCAGCTATCTCCCTGTCTCCAGCTATCTCCCTGTCTCCAGCTGTCTCCAGCTATCTCCCTGTCTCCAGCTGTCTCCAGCTATCTCCCTGTCTCCAGCTGTCTCCAGCTATCTCCCTGTCTCCAGCTATCTCCCTGTCTCCAGCTATCTCCCTGTCTCCAGCTATCTCCCTGTCTTCAGCTGTCTCCAGCTATCTCCCAGTCTCCAGCTATCTCCCTGTCTCCAGCTGTCTCCAGCTATCTCCCTGTCTCCAGCTATCTCCCTGTCTCCAGCGATCTCCCTGTCTCCAGCTATCTCCCTGTCTCCAGCGATCTCCCTGTCTCCAGCTATCTCCCTGTCTCCAGCTATCTCCCTGTCTCCAGCGATCTCCCTGTCTCCAGCTATCTCCCTGTCTCCAGCGATCTCCCTGTCTCCAGCTATCTCCCTGTCTCCAGCTATCTCCCTGTCTCCAGCTATCTCCCTGTCTCCAGCTGTCTCCAGCTATCTCCCTGTCTCCAGCTATCTCCCAGTCTCCAGCGATCTCCCTGTCTCCAGCTATCTCCCTGTCTCCAGCTATCTCCCTGTCTCCAGCTATCTCCCTGTCTCCAGCGATCTCCCTGTCTCCAGCGATCTCCCTGTCTCCAGCGATCTCCCTGTCTCCAGCGATCTCCCTGTCTCCAGCGATCTCCCTGTCTCCAGCGATCTCCCTGTCTCCAGCGATCTCCCAGTCTCCAGCTATCTCCCTGTCTCCAGCTGTCTCAAGCTATCTCCCTGTCTCCAGCTATCTCCCTGTCTCCAGCTGTCTCCAGCGATCTCTCTGTCTTCAGCTATCTCCCTGTCTCCAGCGATCTCCCTGTCTCCAGCTATCTCCCTGTCTCCAGCTATCTCCCTGTCTCCAGCTATCTCCCTGTCTCCAGCTATCTCCCTGTCTCCAGCTATCTCCCTGTCTCCAGCTGTCTCCAGCTATCTCCCTGTCTCCAGCTGTCTCCAGCTATCTCCCTGTCTCCAGCTGTCTCCAGCTATCTCCCTGTCTCCAGCTATCTCCCTGTCTCCAGCTATCTCCCTGTCTCCAGCTATCTCCCTGTCTTCAGCTGTCTCCAGCTATCTCCCAGTCTCCAGCTATCTCCCTGTCTCCAGCTGTCTCCAGCTATCTCCCTGTCTCCAGCTATCTCCCTGTCTCCAGCGATCTCCCTGTCTCCAGCTATCTCCCTGTCTCCAGCGATCTCCCTGTCTCCAGCTATCTCCCTGTCTCCAGCTATCTCCCTGTCTCCAGCGATCTCCCTGTCTCCAGCTATCTCCCTGTCTCCAGCGATCTCCCTGTCTCCAGCTATCTCCCTGTCTCCAGCTATCTCCCTGTCTCCAGCTATCTCCCTGTCTCCAGCTGTCTCCAGCTATCTCCCTGTCTCCAGCTATCTCCCAGTCTCCAGCGATCTCCCTGTCTCCAGCTATCTCCCTGTCTCCAGCTATCTCCCTGTCTCCAGCGATCTCCCTGTCTCCAGCGATCTCCCTGTCTCCAGCGATCTCCCTGTCTCCAGCGATCTCCCTGTCTCCAGCGATCTCCCTGTCTCCAGCGATCTCCCAGTCTCCAGCTATCTCCCTGTCTCCAGCTGTCTCCAGCTATCTCCCTGTCTCCAGCTATCTCCCTGTCTCCAGCTGTCTCCAGCGATCTCTCTGTCTTCAGCTATCTCCAGCTATCTCCCTGTCTTCAGCTATCTCCCTGTCTCCAGCTATCTCCCTGTCTCCAGCTATCTCCCTGTCTTCAGCTATCTCCAGCTATCTCCCTGTCTTCAGCTATCTCCCTGTCTCCAGCTATCTCCCTGTCTCCAGCTATCTCCCTGTCTCCAGCTGTCTCCAGCTATCTCCCTGTCTCCAGCTATCTCCCTGTCTCCAGCGATCTCCCTGTCTCCAGCGATCTCCCTGTCTCCAGCTGTCTCCAGCTATCTCCCACTGTCTCCAGCTATCTCCCTGTCTCCAGCTATCTCCCTGTCTCCAGCGATCTCCCAGTCTCCAGCGATCTCCCAGTCTCCAGCTGTCTCCAGCTATCTCCCTGTCTCCAGCTGTCTCCAGCTATCTCCCTGTCTCCAGCTGTCTCCAGCTATCTCCCTGTCTCCAGCTATCTCCCTGTCTCCAGCTGTCTCCGGCTATCTCCCTGTCTCCAGCTATCTCCCTGTCTCCAGCGATCTCCCTGTCTCCAGCGATCTCCCTGTCTCCAGCTATCTCCCTGTCTCCAGCTATCTCCCTGTCTCCAGCTATCTCCCTGTCTCCAGCTGTCTCCAGCTATCTCCCTGTCTCCAGCTGTCTCCAGCGATCTCCCTGTCTCCAGCTATCTTCCTGTCTCCAGCTATCTCCCTGTCTCCAGCTGTCTCCAGCTATCTCCCTGTCTCCAGCGATCTCCCAGTCTCCAGCGATCTCCCAGTCTCCAGCTGTCTCCAGCTATCTCCCTGTCTCCAGCAGTCTCCAGCGATCTCCCAGTCTCCAGCTGTCTCCAGCTATCTCCCTGTCTCCAGCTGTCTCCAGCTATCTCCCTGTCTCCAGCGATCTCCCAGTCTCCAGCGATCTCCCAGTCTCCAGCGATCTCCCTGTCTCCAGCTATCTCCCTGTCTCCAGCTATCTCCCTGTCTCCAGCTGTCTCCAGCTATCTCCCTGTCTCCAGCTGTCTCCAGCGATCTCCCTGTCTCCAGCTATCTCCCTGTCTCCAGCTATCTCCCTGTCTCCAGCTATCTCCCTGTCTCCAGCTATCTCCCTGTCTCCAGCTATCTCCCTGTCTCCAGCTATCTCCCTGTCTCCAGCTATCTCCCTGTCTCCAGCTATCTCCCTGTCTCCAGCTATCTCCCTGTCTCCAGCTATCTCCCTGTCTCCAGCGATCTCCCAGTCTCCAGCTGTCTCCAGCTATCTCCCTGTCTCCAGCAGTCTCCAGCGATCTCCCAGTCTCCAGCTGTCTCCAGCTATCTCCCTGTCTCCAGCTATCTCCCTGTCTCCAGCTATCTCCCTGTCTCCAGCGATCTCTCTGTCTTCAGCTGTCTTCAGCTATCTCCCTGTCTTCAGCTATCTCCCTGTCTCCAGCTATCTCCCTGTCTCCAGCTATCTCCCTGTCTCCAGCTGTCTCCAGCTATCTCCCTGTCTCCAGCTATCTCCCTGTCTCCAGCTGTCTCCAGCGATCTCCCTGTCTCCAGCGATCTCCCTGTCTCCAGCTGTCTCCAGCTGTCTCCAGCTATCTCCCACTGTCTCCAGCTATCTCCCTGTCTCCAGCTGTCTCCAGCTATCTCCCTGTCTCCAGCGATCTCCCAGTCTCCAGCGATCTCCCAGTCTCCAGCTGTCTCCAGCTATCTCCCAGTCTCCAGCGATCTCCCAGTCTCCAGCTGTCTCCAGCTATCTCCCTGTCTCCAGCTGTCTCCAGCTATCTCCCTGTCTCCAGCTATCTCCCTGTCTCCAGCTATCTCCCTGTCTCCAGCGATCTCCCTGTCTCCAGCTATCTCCCTGTCTCCAGCTATCTCCCTGTCTCCAGCGATCTCCCTGTCTCCAGCGATCTCCCAGTCTCCAGCTATCTCCCTGTCTCCAGCTGTCTCCAGCTATCTCCCTGTCTCCAGCTATCTCCCTGTCTCCAGCTGTCTCCAGCGATCTCCCTGTCTCCAGCTGTCTCCAGCTATCTCCCTGTCTCCAGCTATCTCCCTGTCTCCAGCTGTCTCCAGCGATCTCTCTGTCTTCAGCTATCTCCAGCTATCTCCCTGTCTTCAGCTATCTCCCTGTCTCCAGCTATCTCCCTGTCTCCAGCTATCTCCCTGTCTCCAGCTGTCTCCAGCTATCTCCCTGTCTCCAGCTATCTCCCTGTCTCCAGCTGTCTCCAGCGATCTCCCTGTCTCCAGCGATCTCCCTGTCTCCAGCTGTCTCCAGCTGTCTCCAGCTATCTCCCACTGTCTCCAGCTATCTCCCTGTCTCCAGCTGTCTCCAGCTATCTCCCTGTCTCCAGCGATCTCCCAGTCTCCAGCGATCTCCCAGTCTCCAGCTGTCTCCAGCTATCTCCCTGTCTCCAGCTGTCTCCAGCTATCTCCCTGTCTCCAGCTATCTCCCTGTCTCCAGCTGTCTCCAGCTATCTCCCTGTCTCCAGCTGTCTCCAGCGATCTCCCTGTCTCCAGCGATCTCCCTGTCTCCAGCTGTCTCCAGCTGTCTCCAGCTATCTCCCACTGTCTCCAGCTATCTCCCTGTCTCCAGCTGTCTCCAGCTATCTCCCTGTCTCCAGCGATCTCCCAGTCTCCAGCGATCTCCCAGTCTCCAGCTGTCTCCAGCTATCTCCCTGTCTCCAGCTGTCTCCAGCTATCTCCCTGTCTCCAGCTATCTCCCTGTCTCCAGCTGTCTCCAGCTATCTCCCTGTCTCCAGCTATCTCCCTGTCTCCAGCGATCTCCCAGTCTCCAGCGATCTCCCTGTCTCCAGCTATCTCCCTGTCTCCAGCTATCTCCCTGTCTCCAGCTATCTCCCTGTCTCCAGCTGTCTCCAGCTATCTCCCTGTCTCCAGCTGTCTCCAGCGATCTCCCTGTCTCCAGCTATCTCCCTGTCTCCAGCTATCTCCCTGTCTCCAGCTGTCTCCAGCTATCTCCCTGTCTCCAGCGATCTCCCAGTCTCCAGCGATCTCCCAGTCTCCAGCTGTCTCCAGCTATCTCCCTGTCTCCAGCAGTCTCCAGCGATCTCCCAGTCTCCAGCTGTCTCCAGCTATCTCCCTGTCTCCAGCTGTCTCCAGCTATCTCCCTGTCTCCAGCGATCTCCCAGTCTCCAGCGATCTCCCTGTCTCCAGCTATCTCCCTGTCTCCAGCTATCTCCCTGTCTCCAGCTGTCTCCAGCTATCTCCCTGTCTCCAGCTGTCTCCAGCGATCTCCCTGTCTCCAGCTATCTCCCTGTCTCCAGCTATCTCCCTGTCTCCAGCTATCTCCCTGTCTCCAGCTATCTCCCTGTCTCCAGCGATCTCCCTGTCTCCGGCTATCTCCCTGTCTCCAGCGATCTCCCTGTCTCCAGCGATCTCCCAGTCTCCAGCTGTCTCCAGCTATCTCCCTGTCTCCAGCAGTCTCCAGCGATCTCCCAGTCTCCAGCTGTCTCCAGCTATCTCCCTGTCTCCAGCTGTCTCCAGCTATCTCCCTGTCTCCAGCGATCTCCCAGTCTCCAGCGATCTCCCTGTCTCCAGCTATCTCCCTGTCTCCAGCTATCTCCCTGTCTCCAGCTGTCTCCAGCTATCTCCCTGTCTCCAGCTGTCTCCAGCTATCTCCCTGTCTCCAGCTATCTCCCTGTCTCCAGCTATCTCCCTGTCTCCAGCTATCTCCCTGTCTCCAGCGATCTCCCTGTCTCCGGCTATCTCCCTGTCTCCAGCGATCTCCCTGTCTCCAGCGATCTCCCTGTCTCCAGCGATCTCCCTGTCTCCAGCTGTCTCCAGCGATCTCCCTGTCTCCAGCTGTCTCCAGCTATCTCCCTGTCTCCAGCTGTCTCCAGCTATCTCCCTGTCTCCAGCTGTCTCCAGCTATCTCCCTGTCTCCAGCTGTCTCCAGCTATCTCCCTGTCTCCAGCTGTCTCCAGCTATCTCCCTGTCTCCAGCTGTCTCCAGCTATCTCCCTGTCTCCAGCTGTCTCCAGCTATCTCCCTGTCTCCAGCGATCTCCCAGTCTCCAGCGATCTCCCTGTCTCCAGCTATCTCCCTGTCTCCAGCTATCTCCCTGTCTCCAGCTATCTCCCTGTCTCCAGCTATCTCCCAGTCTCCAGCGATCTCCCTGTCTCCAGCGATCTCCCTGTCTCCAGCGATCTCCCAGTCTCCAGCTATCTCCCTGTCTCCAGCTGTCTCCAGCTATCTCCCTGTCTCCAGCTGTCTCCAGCTATCTCCCAGTCTCCAGCTATCTCCCAGTCTCCAGCGATCTCCCTGTCTCCAGCGATCTCCCTGTCTCCAGCGATCTCCCTGTCTCCAGCTGTCTCCAGCTATCTCCCTGTCTTCAGCTATCTCCAGCTATCTCCCTGTCCTCAGCTATCTCCCTGTCTTCAGCTATCTCCCTGTCTTCAGCTATCTCCCTGTCTTCAGCTATCTCCCTGTCTCCAGCGATCTCCCTGTCTCCAGCTGTCTCCAGCTATCTCCCTGTCTTCAGCTATCTCCAGCTATCTCCCTGTCTTCAGCTATCTCCCTGTCTCCAGCTGTCTCCAGCTATCTCCCTGTCTCCAGCTGTCTCCAGCTATCTCCCTGTCTTCAGCTATCTCCCAGTCTCCAGCGATCTCCCTGTCTCCAGCGATCTCCCTGTCTCCAGCGATCTCCCAGTCTCCAGCGATCTCCCAGTCTCCAGCGATCTCCCAGTCTCCAGCGATCTCCCAGTCTCCAGGGATCTCCCAGTCTCCAGCGATCTCCCAGTCTCCAGCGATCTCCCTGTCTCCAGCTGTCTCCAGCTATCTCCCTGTCTTCAGCTATCTCCAGCTATCTCCCTGTCTTCAGCTATCTCCCTGTCTTCAGCTGTCTCCAGCTATCTCCCTGTCTCCAGCTGTCTCCAGCTATCTCCCTGTCTTCAGCTATCTCCCTGTCTCCAGCTATCTCCCAGTCTCCAGCGATCTCCCTGTCTCCAGCGATCTCCCAGTCTCCAGCGATCTCCCTGTCTCCAGCTGTCTCCAGCTATCTCCCTGTCTTTAGCTATCTCCAGCTATCTCCCTGTCCTCAGCTATCTCCCTGTCCTCAGCTATCTCCCTGTCTTCAGCTATCTCCCTGTCTTCAGCTATCTCCCAGTCTCCAGCGATCTCCCAGTCTCCAGCGATCTCCCAGTCTCCAGCGATCTCCCTGTCTCCAGCGATCTCCCTGTCTCCAGCTATCTCCCAGTCTCCAGCGATCTCCCTGTCTCCAGCTGTCTCCAGCTATCTCCCTGTCTTCAGCTATCTCCAGCTATCTCCCTGTCCTCAGCTATCTCCCTGTCCTCAGCTATCTCCCTGTCTTCAGCTATCTCCCTGTCTTCAGCTATCTCCCTGTCTCCAGCTATCTCCCTGTCTCCAGGGATCTCCCAGTCTCCAGCGATCTCCCTGTCTCCAGCTGTCTCCAGCTATCTCCCTGTCTTCAGCTATCTCCAGCTATCTCCCTGTCTTCAGCTATCTCCCTGTCTTCAGCTATCTCCCTGTCTCCAGCTGTCTCCAGCTATCTCCCTGTCTCCAGCTGTCTCCAGCTATCTCCCTGTCTTCAGCTATCTCCCTGTCTCCAGCTATCTCCCAGTCTCCAGCGATCTCCCTGTCTCCAGCGATCTCCCAGTCTCCAGCGATCTCCCTGTCTCCAGCTGTCTCCAGCTATCTCCCTGTCTTCAGCTATCTCCAGCTATCTCCCTGTCCTCAGCTATCTCCCTGTCCTCAGCTATCTCCCTGTCTTCAGCTATCTCCCTGTCTTCAGCTATCTCCCTGTCTCCAGCTATCTCCCAGTCTCCAGCGATCTCCCTGTCTCCAGCTGTCTCCAGCTATCTCCCTGTCTTCAGCTATCTCCAGCTATCTCCCTGTCTTCAGCTATCTCCCTGTCTTCAGCTATCTCCCTGTCTCCAGCTGTCTCCAGCTATCTCCCTGTCTCCAGCTGTCTCCAGCTATCTCCCTGTCTCCAGCTGTCTCCAGCTATCTCCCTGTCTTCAGCTATCTCCCAGTCTCCAGCGATCTCCCTGTCTCCAGCGATCTCCCAGTCTCCAGCGATCTCCCAGTCTCCAGCGATCTCCCAGTCTCCAGGGATCTCCCAGTCTCCAGCGATCTCCCAGTCTCCAGCGATCTCCCTGTCTCCAGCTGTCTCCAGCTATCTCCCTGTCTTCAGCTATCTCCAGCTATCTCCCTGTCTTCAGCTATCTCCCTGTCTTCAGCTATCTCCCTGTCTCCAGCTGTCTCCAGCTATCTCCCTGTCTCCAGCTGTCTCCAGCTATCTCCCTGTCTTCAGCTATCTCCCTGTCTCCAGCTATCTCCCAGTCTCCAGCGATCTCCCTGTCTCCAGCGATCTCCCAGTCTCCAGCGATCTCCCTGTCTCCAGCGATCTCCCTGTCTCCAGCGATCTCCCTGTCTCCAGCGATCTCCCTGTCTCCAGCGATCTCCCTGTCTCCAGCTGTCTCCAGCGATCTCCCTGTCTCCAGCTATCTCCCAGTCTCCAGCGATCTCCCTGTCTCCAGCTGTCTCCAGCTATCTCCCTGTCTTCAGCTATCTCCAGCTATCTCCCTGTCCTCAGCTATCTCCCTGTCCTCAGCTATCTCCCTGTCTTCAGCTATCTCCCTGTCTTCAGCTATCTCCCTGTCTCCAGCTATCTCCCTGTCTCCAGCGATCTCCCTGTCTCCAGCGATCTCCCTGTCTCCAGCGATCTCCCTGTCTCCAGCGATCTCCCTGTCTCCAGCGATCTCCCTGTCTCCAGCTGTCTCCAGCGATCTCCCTGTCTCCAGCTATCTCCCTGTCTCCAGCTGTCTCCAGCGATCTCCCTGTCTCCAGCTATCTCCCTGTCTCCAGCTGTCTCCAGCGATCTCCCTGTCTCCAGCTATCTCCCTGTCTCCAGCTATCTCCCAGTCTCCAGCGATCTCCCTGTCTCCAGCTGTCTCCAGCTATCTCCCTGTCTTCAGCTATCTCCAGCTATCTCCCTGTCCTCAGCTATCTCCCTGTCCTCAGCTATCTCCCTGTCTTCAGCTATCTCCCTGTCTTCAGCTATCTCCCTGTCTCCAGCTATCTCCCTGTCTCCAGCGATCTCCCTGTCTCCAGCGATCTCCCTGTCTCCAGCGATCTCCCTGTCTCCAGCGATCTCCCTGTCTCCAGCGATCTCCCTGTCTCCAGCTATCTCCCTGTCTCCAGCTGTCTCCAGCGATCTCCCTGTCTCCAGCTATCTCCCTGTCTCCAGCTGTCTCCAGCGATCTCCCTGTCTCCAGCTATCTCCCAGTCTCCAGCGATCTCCCTGTCTCCAGCTGTCTCCAGCGATCTCCCTGTCTCCAGCGATCTCCCTGTCTCCAGCGATCTCCCAGTCTCCAGCGATCTCCCTGTCTCCAGCTGTCTCCAGCTATCTCCCTGTCTTCAGCTATCTCCAGCTATCTCCCTGTCCTCAGCTATCTCCCTGTCTTCAGCTATCTCCCTGTCTTCAGCTATCTCTCTGTCTTCAGCTATCTCCCTGTCTCCAGCTATCTCCCTGTCTCCAGCGATCTCCCAGTCTCCAGGGATCTCCCAGTCTCCAGGGATCTCCCTGTCTCCAGCGATCTCCCAGTCTCCAGCGATCTCTCTGTCTCCAGCTATCTCCCAGTCTCCAGCGATCTCCCTGTCTCCAGCTGTCTCCAGCTATCTCCCTGTCTTCAGCTATCTCCAGCTATCTCCCTGTCCTCAGCTATCTCCCTGTCTTCAGCTATCTCCCTGTCTTCAGCTATCTCTCTGTCTTCAGCTATCTCCCTGTCTCCAGCTATCTCCCTGTCTCCAGCGATCTCCCAGTCTCCAGGGATCTCCCAGTCTCCAGGGATCTCCCAGTCTCCAGCGATCTCCCTGTCTCCAGCTATCTCCAGCTATCTCCCTGTCTTCAGCTATCTCCAGCTATCTCCCTGTCTTCAGCTATCTCCCTGTCTTCAGCTATCTCCCTGTCTTCAGCTATCTCCCTGTCTTCAGCTATCAGCTATCTCCCTGTCTTCAGCTATCTCCAGCTATCTCCCTGTCTTCAGCTATCTCCCTGTCTCCAGCTATCTCCCTGTCTTCAGCTATCTCCAGCTATCTCCCTGTCTTCAGCTATCTCCCTGTCTTCAGCTATCTCCCTGTCTTCAGCTATCTCCCTGTCTTCAGCTATCTCCTTGTCTCCAGCTGTCTCCAGCTATCTCCTTGTCTCCAGCTGTCTCCAGCTATCTCCCAGTCTCCAGCGGTCTCCAGCTATCTCCCTGTCTCCAGCGATCTCCCTGTCTCCAACGATCTCCCTGTCTCCAGCACCTTCCTCTATACCCCTTTGGACTCCACTACCCTGCTCACCTCATCACATCCTTTGTTTATCAATAGTCCATAAATCTGTGTCCATATATCCGTAACAGTCTGCCAGAAGCTGGTTATTTTAGTCAATAAAGTTTGAAAATTTTCTTACACGCAAACATCGCTTCACTTTATTAATCCCCCAGAGTCGTGAGGAGCACTTTTTTCATGGATGGAAGCACTTTGATGGACTTTTTTTTTTTTACAGCCGATCACTGCCATTATAAAGCTTTGAAGAGCAAGGAAATGTTTTAATATAACTGATTGTATTCGTCTGAAAGAAGAATATCATATACACCTAGGATGGCTTAAGGGTGAGTAAATCATGGGCTTATTTAAACTTTTTGGTGAACTATCGCTTTAATTTATTTTTTCATTTGATTCAGCTGTGTTCACCTTATTACCACCAGTACTTAAGTTCACCGTTTCTGTTCAGTGTGTCCTGCTTCGTTAATGGTATGTAGAGGTTTTCTGTGTTCCTGTTGCCTGAGACTTATATTAAAATTCTCTTGTTCCTTCATCATCTTAGTGTTCGTGTTTGCTACGTACCGTGACAGAAGGCAGGACAAAGACAATATTTACGAATATTTATTTGCTTTATTTTTATCATTTTAAGTACGTGTTTGTTTTTCTGTTCCCGATCACCATGGATCTGCCAGTAGTACAGCTGTTGTGCTTTGAACAAAAGGACAGATCACTTGAGGCACATATTAAAGAATTTCTCAAAATCGGCAATGAAACATCATTACCGGACGACTGCTTCTGTACTCGTCAGCCTGAACACCGCTACCCGAGCACAGGTGTACAGGGAAGCACTTCAAGTGAGCTTCATGAACTTCGTTGAGTGGGTGTCGATGATGACACCAGCCCCAGTGATTATCCAGTGCCCAGCTGCGAGGATCGGCAGCATGAGCCCACCGCAGGGAGCAAGAGGGACTTCACCATGACGTTCGAAGGCCAACGAGAACGACCGAGCAGAAAACGGAGCCTGAGCACCGCTGGTTGCACCATCTGTTGCTGAGGGAATGCTAGTGGAATACGAGGGTAAGGAAGTGAGCCCCCCCCACCCTCCCGCCACTGAGAGTGAGTTCTTCGCAACCACTTTGGAGAACTCTTTGATATGGGAGAGTTACATTTTTGGCCCCATTTGCTAGTATCTGTCTGTTAATTCTCTAATTCTCTGGTCCCGCCCAACCCCCTTCTCCCTCCACCTCTCCAGAATATTTCTGAGTCTGCTTTATGTTTTTGGGATTTTGTATTTGTAAGGCCCTCTCCAATCCCCAGCCATGCCTGCCACCCAGTCATCGCTGACTGTCATCAGCAGGACATCGCACCACCTTCGCCACGGACTTGTAGGCCCTTCGCTGCCCTCCACTCCTTTGACTGTGGCGAGCTCTGCCCTCCCTCAGGCTCCACCTCTGCCCTATGGATTCCTGCTTTTGCCCCGGGGGGTTGCCGCTGCGGCTCCGTCGCGGTGGCCAAGGCCATCGGTGTCCCTTCGCCACCGTGAGGCGCAGTCTCAGCTGTGGCCTGGATCAGTTATCAGTTACAGTCAGTAGGATTCGAAATATAAACTAATTTAAATTGTTACATTTAAATTTAAATGTATCTAAATTCATGACAATTTCATGTTTCACACTTTATTAGAGTCTGTAGTTTTACAGATTTGAATCACAATTTTGATAAATACAGTCTTATTCATATTTCAAAAATGACCCCAGATGTTGAAACCATCATGATGGCAGCCTCCACTTTAGTCTAAGATTTTAGACTAAAGAAAGTCTATGTTTGTGCTAATTTAGTCTCAGCCTCAGATATCAAGCCCACAGACCACTGGCTAAATGTCTGATGCATATGGGATACTTAATAATAATACAAATAATTCATTACATTTATAATATTAATAATAATGATAATATGTTTTATTTATATAGCGCCTTTCCAGGGCTTAAGGGAGGCTCTACAATGCACAGTGAAGGATAATTATGTAGACAGGGCAGCATACAGCAGATTACAATCAGACTCAACGAAATGTAGTACAGCTTAAGATTGGTGACATTCCGAAAACAAGTGAGTTTTGAGCATAGTTTTAAATTCAGAAATACTACTAACACTACTGATCGGGGGAGAGAGTTCCATAGTTTGGGTGCAACAACACTGAATGATCTGTCCCCCATTGAAGCTGGGGGCCGAGGGACGACAAGAAAGCTAGAGTCAGAGGATCAGAGAGAGCGAGTCGGGGTGTAGGGGTAGAGCAGGTTACAGAGATGGGGGGAGCCAAGCTGTGCAGAGATTTTAAAGTGAGCAGGAGGATTTTTAATTTAATACGATAAGATATATAGTGCTTTATACGCTAATTTATATAGCGCTTTTCTTGGCACTCAAAGCACTTTACATAGAAGGGGGAATCTCCACCACCAATGATGATGCAACGGCAGCAATATTGCGCCAGAATGCCCACCACACATCAGCTTATTGGTGAAGAGGGGAGAGAGTGATGAAGCCAATGAGTATATAAGGGGATGATTAGGGGGGAAATTTGGCCAGGATGCCAGGGTTACACCCCTACTCATTCAAAAGACATCCTGGGATTTTTTTGTGACCACAGAGAGTCAGGACCTCGGTTTAACGTTGGTGCTCTTTGACAGTATAGTGTCCCATCACTTTACAGGGGCGTTAGGACCCACAAAGAACACACGGTGAGCACCCCCTGCTGGCCTCACTAACACCTTTTCCAGCAGCAACCTGGTTTTCCCAGGAGTCTCCCATCCAGGTACTAACCAGGCTTAACCCTGTTTTGCTACAGGGTGATATGGCTACTGGCATTTACTTAAGGCCTGGGACACAATAGACAATTTTCAAATCCTAACCTATTTTAAAACTGTTGAAGACAACAGACAGAAGGACAGTTTTAACAGATTTTTAGCATTATGATCCTCCGAATTCACACACTAGAAGATTAGTCTGGACCACGAAACAACACACCCATAATTTGTACTAACATTTTCACACAGAGACTCGCTAAATCAAACGTGACTTGAGAACAAACCCCCTCAAGGATAAAGAAAGCTGTCGTATTTACAACTGTGACAATGAGCATTTATCAGGATCAACTAAATGCTGGATTTTCAAAAGTATGTGAAGTGTGTAAAGTTCACGGCATAGACTCTTTAAAATACGTCCAAGAGTTTTACACACCCCTAAACATGACGTGAACAAAACAAACTGTGATTGGTTGCTTTACATGTCAGTCAGACGACCTCCGGGCGTTCCTTAGCCAATGAAAGCTGTGATGGAGTCCAGACCTTCTGCTGTCACTATGAAGATCTGGCTACGCAAGACTAGTGCTAATTGTCTGCGTGTTAACGTCTTTCATGGTAAAACCACAGACTCCATTTTAACTCCACAGACAATATACAACTAGAAATTTTCTATTTTTATTAAAAGTATACCAAGATCCAGGAATACAAAGCTTGCGTGGTGAGCACGCTCCTCTATGGCAGTGTTTCGTCGACCCTCCATGCTCGGCAAGAAAATAGACATAACGCTTTAGATATGCATTGCCTCCATCGCATCCTGGACATTACAAGACCCTCAACTACACCATCCTTGATAGAGCAGGGATTCCTTCCATGTTCATGCTTCTCAAGCAAAGGTTGGGTCATGTTGGCCGAAGGGAAGATGGGCACATCCCGAAGGATGTCCTGTATGGTGAGCTGTCACAAGGAACGTGACCAACAGGCAGACCCCAGCTAAGGTACTAAGATGTTTGTAAAAGAGATCTTAAAGGGGTCATATAATGCCATTTTTGTACAAGCTAATATGATTCTTTAGGGTCTAAATTAAAAGTTTGTTATATACTTTAATAAAAAATTCTCAGTATTGTAAGAAAACACTTATTTTACCTGGTCAAAAACAGCTCTGTTGTCAGCAAGCCGTTTAAGTGCATGTGTCTTTAAATGATAATGAGCTTTGCTCACCCCGCCCCTCTGTTCTGTGCATACACCGTTTGTAACACAATAACCATAACGCGTTGTTCATTTAAACGTGGGATTTTGAATTATATTGAGAACGTCGTACATAGAAAACATGCCGTAATGTACCCTGAGTGTAAACCTTAGCCGCATTCATCGTGCAGCTAGCGATTTGCAAAGATTAATATAAATATTAATATAAAGGTTAATAAAACGTTACACTCACTTCAGTTCTTCTGGAGGTGCAGCAGGAACACGAAGAGTTGGTACCGATCCTTTTTTCAGGAGCAGCTTCTTAGCAAAACCAGCTTTACACTGACCCTCCTCGTTTATAAAGCAGTCTGGTGTGTGAAATGATTCGCGCAAACATGAAAGCATTTACGTTGATCGTGGGTAATATTCCCTTCGAAAACGAACTCAGCCACTGCGTCTTCAGCGGTTCGGATTTAGGAACATTAAAGTGACTGCTGTGTTCGTTATTACACCCAAGAATAGAACACCACTTCGCTTAGACTCCATTCTGCTCACAGACTGTGTGCTCCAGCGTACTTTTCGGCACGACACCGGTCCATGCGGACTATGATTGACAGCTCGCTCACGAGCGAGGGCGGGTCTGTGTTGAAACGTTGCTGTCAATCAACAATCGTGGGAGGGGCGTCCGACCGTGTGACGTCACACGGTCGAACGGCTTGATTTGAGGCAGGGGAAAACATATAAGAAGATTAAAACAAAAACACTGGATGGATTTTTATCATTATATGATGGTTGTGTACAGGCACTGCCAACACACATTTCAGTACAATCAACTTGTAAAAGTGCATGTACCATTATATGACCCCTTTAAGGCCCTTGGAATCAACCTGGACTCTTGGGAAGCTACACAGCAAAATGAACTCTGCTCAGAGTACATATGGTCCCACTCTAAAGAGTGTTAAAGTAACTCTGAATATGAGTTAATGTTAATGAGATTATTAAGTGATTAATTAAGTGATGATTGAGCATTGGTGATGAACACCTGCTGTTAACAAGCAGAATAACAGCAAGATCTACAGCTGACTTCAGACACAGCCTTAGATGAAATCAATCGAAGATAAAAAGATCTCAGCAGAGGAGGATTAAACAACTCCACAAACAGCATTAGCAGCTTCACTTATTACAAATCGATTTGACTTTGTTTCTGCCGTTCATCTACAGAAGATTTTTTTTGAGAATTAACAGAGGTTTAGAAATTTATGTTTTATGGAAAATGTTTGGTCACCATTATACACCATTACACTGGTGACCAGTGTTTCCTTTCGTTGAGCAGTTTGACTATTGGCTATTTTTGTTGTAAGTTTGTGGTCTTTGTAACATTGACTCTCAGTCTTTATTCACCTTTTTCTCATGTTTTCTCAATAGAATACATAAAAGTATAGAATAGAATAGCATAGTTCTAATAGGGGCACATTGTAACGCAGTGTTACAACGCTCACCACCTGTACAACTGGGATTTAATAAAATAAATAATATCAGATTTAAAATAAACCAAAAATAGAGATGAAAAATGTTCAGAAAAAAAGAGTTCAGAATTTTGGCACAATTATTTCTCTATATACAGTGAAGAAAATAAGTATTTGAACACCCGGCTATTTTGCAAATTCTCTGACTTGGAAATCATGGAGGGGTCTGAAATTGTCATCGTAGGTGCATGTCCACTGTGAGAGACATAATCAAAAAAGAAAAAATCCAGAAATCACAATGTATGATTTTTTAACTATTTGTAAGATACAGCTGCAAATAAATATTTGAACACCTGTCTATCAGCTAGAATTCTGACCCTCAGAGACCTGTTAGTCTGCCTTTAAAATGTCCACCTCCACTCCATTTATTATCCTAAATTAGATGCACCTGTTTGAGGTCGTTAGCTGCATAAAGACCCCTGTCCACCCCATACAATCAGTAAGAATCCAACTACTAACATGGCCAAGACCAAAGAGCTGTCCAAAGACACTAGAGACAAAATTGTACACCTCCACAAGGCTGGAAAGGGCTATGGGGAAATTGCCAAGCAGCTTGGTGAAAAAAGGTCCACTGTTGGAGCAATCATTAGAAAATGGAAGAAGCTAAACATGACTGTCAATCTCCCTCGGACTGGGGCTCCATGCAAGATCTCACCTCGTGGGGTCTCAATGATCCTAAGAAAGGTGAGAAATCAGCCCAGAACTACATGGGAGGAGCTGCTCAATGACCTGAAAAGAGCTGGGACCACCGTTTCCAAGGTTACTGTTGGTAATACAGTAAGACGTCATGGTTTTAAATCATGCATGGCACGGAAGGTTCCCCTGCTTAAACCAGCACATGTCAAGGCCCGTCTTAAGTTTGCCAATGACCATTTAGATGATCCAGAGGAGTCATGGGAGAAAGTCATGTGGTCAGATGAGACCAAAATATAACTTTTTGGTCATAATTCCACTCACCGCGTTTGGAGGAAGAAGAATGATGAGTACCATCCCAAGAACACCATCCCTACTGTGAAGCATGGGGGTGGTAGCATCATGCTTTGGGGGTGTTTTTCTGCACATGGGACAGGGTGACTGCACTGTATTAAGGAGAGGATGACCGGGGCCATGTATTGCGAGATTTTGGGGAACAACCTCCTTCCCTCAGTTAGAGCATTGAAGATGGGTCGAGGCTGGGTCTTCCAACATGACAATGACCCGAAGCACACAGCCAGGATAACCAAGGAGTGGCTCTGTAAGAAGCATATCAAGGTTCTGGCGTGGCCTAGCCAGTCTCCAGACCTAAACCCAATAGAGAATCTTTGGAGGGAGCTCAAACTCCATGTTTCTCAGCGACAGCCCAGAAACCTGACTGATCTAGAGAAGATCTGTGTGGAGGAGTGGGCCAAAATCCCTCCTGCAGTGTGTGCAAACCTGGTGAAAAACTACAGGAAACGTTTGACCTCTGTAATTGCAAACAAAGGCTACTGTACCAAATATTAACATTGATTTTCTCAGGTGTTCAAATACTTATTTGCAGCTGTATCTTACAAATAAATAGTTAAAAAATCATACATTGTGATTTCTGTGGTTTTTTTTTAGACTATGTCTCTCACAGTGGACATGCACCTACGATGACAATTTCAGACCCCTCCATGATTTCTAAGTGGGAGAACTGGCAAAATAGCAGGGTGTTCAAATACTTAATTTCTTCACTGTAGTGTTGATATGACAACTAGTAAATACACTTAGTTTCGTCATGCTAGCATGATGGAAGTATTTAAAACAAGGGTGTCACAACTAGCCCCACGTTAGGCTCTCTCCTACTCTGAGCAGAGTTAATTTAACTCTTGGGATTTTGCTGTGTACTGCCTCAGATAGACCTAAGTGGAGACAGGCTGTGTTGAAAGGCCTCTTTGAGGAGACATTCAATCAGAGGTCTGAGGAAAAGCGACTAGAGGAAGGCCAGGAGCCAAGCTATCCCTCCCGCCTCAGATTTCATCTGCAGAGACTGCTACTCCCGAATTGGACTAAGTCTCCACCGACATGGCACTGGTGATCCTCATCGGGCCTGATCATGGTCTCTTGAGACTGGAGGATGCCTATATAGGGTTATTAACCTTTTTTAATAGAATATAGGCCTACATGTTTTGTTAGCACCATGTATTTAATGCAAAAACAAATTCAATTGAATTAATCGTTTTTATTAGCTGATTAACTAAATAATTGTCAATAAAGAACTCTTGTACAAATTACCTATTCATGTTGAGGGAGGAAACTCTCATTCTGTGTGCTCACCTAATGGCGCACCGCTTATTTTTTATTATCCACCTTTTTCTGCTCTAAACAATGCGCGCTGCCATGACGACGACTCCAGTTGCCAACTTCCGGTTTGAATCTGGTCTATATGCTTTTGCCATGTGTTTCAGATTGTGTCATCCCCACATCGCTAAACTAAATCGAAAAAAATATTCATCAAATGTGATCTGATCACGTTATTTTTTATTAAATCACAGATAAAAACAAAATGAACTTTTTTATTTTCTTCATACCTTCCAAAAGGATAGCTGATGCATGCCTGCACGAACTCCCTAGTACAATATGAACATCCGACCGTTTCTATCACCCCCGACTGTTTCATAACCCAAGCAATAAGCTTAGGCTGGTTATCACTATGACTCCTGTCTACCTCTGCTTTCAAAAATACATTCCCGTGCTTCAGTAAAGAAATGCGCTGCACGCTGAGTTTTGATTAATTAATTAGACGAGAGTCCAGTTCACGCGCCGGCGCCTCCGTGTCATGATGATCTATTTTCTTCTATGTTTACTACTTATTTATTAAATCCAGGCAATTGGTTGATGAAACATTGATTAAAATTAAGATACAATTAATAAAAAACTAAATTCACTTTAAAGAAAGGCTTTGTGCTTTCTGTTTGAGGTCTCTGTGAAAGTTTTAAAGTCGCTTTCAGAGCGGTCATGTCTGTAAAACTATCACGTCCGCAACATAGTTTTTTCCCCTCATAAATGTGAACACGGAAAATAAAATAAAAATAATATTTTATGTTCTGTGGAGGCCGACCCTTCTTTTATCACTGACAACAGTAGTCCGGCCAGGATATTGTCATTTAAAAAGTGAAGTTGCAGCCCTCAACTGATGTTGATGTTGTCATGTTGTGTTTTGGTCTGAGTGCCACCCTCCACCGATCCACCAATCACGATGTCTGTAGTGTTGCAGCATTCGGGTTGCCAGCTCTGCTCTAGTTCCCACAGCTGCAGCTAATAACATGTCGTAATCGGATCCTGCAGCATATCTGGCAACCTTGAGTCAGTAATTTGAAAGTGATTGCAGTACCAGTTTTGGCCACAATCTTACATACTGATCCTTTAAATATAAAACGCATGTGTAGACTGATATTTTTCTAATGTCTCGACTAGAGTGCTAGCATTCTATGTAAACAAACACTTCAAACGGAAGTAGAAAACCGTTTAGTCAGTTGAACCCGCTATGAATCATGGGAAACGAAGAAAAAGGTGGATAAATCTCATGCTTCACAGCCAACACAAGCAAGGTCGGAAGTCTACTCTAACAAAGTCAACACTATTCAAATAATTTGCTTAAAGAAGCTTACACAAACGTGATAATACACGACTGTTAGTTTGTGGATGTTGTGGGCCCCCCCTTCGTCACATTATCATATCTTGTTCCTGCATCACGAATAAAGTCTGTCATACTAGATCAGACAGTTGTGTTCTATAGCACGTGTCCCTCTGAGTGTTTGTGGGGAAATACTCAAGCTGCTGTAATACCAGTAGTCACCCAATCCAGCCGATTCCAGTTTCAGGTGCCAGCTGACATGAATCGTCCTGTCTCAGCTGCAATGTTTATGTGTTGTGGAAACTGCCCTCTCTTTTTCTCCTTTCTCTCTTACAGTCTACGATATCCATTCAAATTACTTCCTGAGGTTACACTGGGTTCAGGTGCTGGGTTGAATTGTTTGGTCATAGTTTTAAGTGTGAATAGTGGCATGATTTTAATGCTTCATTATCACTATCCTGACTGAGAGAGATTTTTTTTTGCCACTGCAAGATTAATGGAAATACAATGCTAAAGGTTACAAACAGTATTGTTACATGTCCTCATTATCATTTTATGCTATATTTTTAATTAGAATTTTTTTAAAAGTACATTTTATAATACTTTTAAAACATAGTACTTATTTCATAAAATAATATAGGCCTACTTAATTGCAAACTGAATGTAATGTTTGCATTCAGTTAATTTTTATGTTAATTTTAATTAAATGAAAATATTATAGTTTACATTTAATACATTTTATTTAATTAAATACAATAAGTTGAACTTTAGATTGTTTTTAAGAAGGACTTAAGTAGATATTTATATATCATTTCATAATTACTTGTCTGTAAAATATGGTTAAAGTGTACATACAAGCATTTAATTTATACAAATATAGTTTAAATTAATAAACTAAAATGTACTTTAATGTAATTTCTATTGATATTTCTATGTTGAAATTTATTTACACATTTGTAATGATGAAGTTGCAACTTAGTACATTAAAAATGCTTTACCTGTTAATCACTTTAAGTGTAATATTGAATAGCACACTACAGTTAAAATAATAATCAAGTTTAAAGCATGAGAAAGGATTACTAAAACATAATTATTTAAAATATACTTTAAGTAAGACCATTTTGACATTTTAATTTGTGAAATTTTACAAAGAGCAAGTGTGTTAAGAACATTCACTTAAGTGGCCTTTAAAACTACATTATCAGTAAGTTTTGTTACAAAATATACATTTAAGAACTGAAGTACACTACACATGCACTTTCAATACAATTAAGCACACTTTACACATCACAATGGTTTATAAATGAACAATATTGATACATGCTAATTCATGATACCTTGTGCCTTAAAGGGGTCATGACATGGTTTTTTGTTTTGTTTTATTATGTTCCCTTAGGTGCAATTATAGTTTTTTGTACAAAAAAAACTTTAAAAATGTAGTGATTTATGACCTTTTCCCACCCTGTTTCTCACCTCTGATTCAAACAGTCTGTTTTTGAGGTGTTTCCCCTTTAAGAGTTCAGTGTTAACGCCTATACTGTTATGATTGGCTAACATCAGTGCTGCTTATGCATAAATTATGTTAATCATTTTGTATCACATGTAGACTACACAATGCTCCACCACGTGAAATTTTGGTCTTCCGATCTTTTACCATTTTGTCAATTCTCAATTGATTTTGATTCATATGCGTGGGGGAGGGGGAGGGGGAGGGGGAGAGAGAGAGAGAGAGAGAGAGAGAGAGAGAGAGAGAGAAAGAGAGAGAGAGTTTGAAGGCGCGCGCGCCCGGGGCTCTCTCTCTCTCTCTGCTCGTTCTTTCAGTAGCAGCTAACATGCCCTGTCACACTCTTGATCTGATCACTCACCGTTCAAATAAAGCTTTGGCGCGCTGCATATGCTGCATATAAACTGCATCTGACTGCTTTCCCTGACGTCTGGATCGTTTGGCAGCATATTCAAACACTCAAACAGGAACAGCAGATCTGCGTGGCATCGCAGTCATCTTGTAAACAGACCCATTCGCTGCACGTCGACTGAATGTCATGAGTCATGACCTCTTTAAGTAATGTTAAAGTATAGGCCCTTATTACAAAGTGTAACCAACAGTTCACTCTTAATTTCTCTTTCACCATAACACAGTGTGATGCGTCAGACGTCCCAGTGTTTGGCTGAGGTGATGGAAGAGTTCAGTGGAAAACACCTGGAGAGCATGCTGGCCAATGGAGGTGAGTGAACGCAGAGAACACAGGCTCTGTAACGGAGAAACCTGTTCCATAAGAAGAAAGCAGAGAAGAGCTCATTAGCACAAGGCCACCCCCTCTGAGCCAGGCCATGGTCACCATTAGATCAAGTTACATATTACATAAACATGGCCTGATGAATAGGTTTCTATCTGCCTTGCAATATTACATTTTTTGGACAGTTAATCAAAATTCTCTGCTGTACTTCACTGTAAAAAAACAAAAAACAAAAAAAACACTGAAAATAATTATATTTTGTTTATTTTTTGCATGGGCTTTTTGGAGTTTTACTTATATTCCAAAAGTTGAGATAACCTTTTATTAATTTGAGAATTCAAAAACATTGGACAAATCTATTAGGTAAATTTTTTTTAAAAAGTTTATTTGACTAAAATCAAAAAAATATTTTTTTCTATATTCTCACCAGAGCACAAGACTAACCAGAAAGGTCGACGGTCACCATTGAAACCGTACTGCCAGACCATACAAGGCGAGTTAACTTTCTGTGCTAATATTATAAACTTCATATTAGTAAACTAACCTCGTCTGTGTAAAGTTATAAGCATATCACAGTTATGCCTCATATATTGAATATGCACTTATATAGTCATTGTATAGGTATAGTCATAAAAGTGTAGTTTTTTTTATCTGTCCTTGCAGATAATATAATATTAATTAAATGAAAGGCAATTTATGTGTACTGAAAGACAGTGCATAAAGATTTAACCAGTTTATAGCTACACTTTGTGGATTATACTGTGTAGATTAATGACCAGTTGTGTGTACATTTTATTCAACAAAAATGGTTAAAGAGATATATTCGGTATAGTAAGTCAAAAATATCTTTGTCTGGTTGTTGTAATTATGCTCCTGATTTGCTTACACATTGCTATGTGTAATGTGAACAGGCCTTCATTTCAGATGCATTTATCCAAGAATATTCCTTTAATATATTTTGTGGTTTACTGCTTTCTGATTCAGTGCTTCCTGATGTTTCAATGGACTTGGCAACATATGTGACCAGATTTCAATGGGACAGAGCCAAATACCCCACCGCACAGCCTCTAAAGACCCTAACTGAGATCATCTCCAAAGTATACACCTTATATAAAGCATTTTTTAAACAATAACAACGATTTGTTTCTATATTTATGTCCTATCGGATAAATGTTTGTCTGTGTGGGTGGTTGTGTGTGTGTTAGCAAGTTTCGCAGGTGGACACTGAGTTAAAATCACGCTGGGCTGCTTACAGTCACCTTAAAGCCAGCATTCAAAGCTTTGAGCGGAAAAATGAGTGAGTTTTAATTTCTAGAAATATTCATATTTATATGGGGACATACATAATATTGTTTAATAATGTCTATTTTTATTACCTTTTTTGCATTGGTTTCTTGATTCATTACGTTTATTTTCACTAAAAGGACATAGTGATAGGAAAAATGAGATTGGAGGAAAATGTCTTGTGTTACGTATTTTGCGTTGAAGCTGTGGGAATGCTTCTGTGTGAGCAACAGATGCCTACTATTATTTTTTTTATTAAAAACAAACAAGCAAGCCCAGTCCAGATGAGGAAGTTGGAAGTAACACAAAAGTAATGTAATACATTCAAACATTTCCATGAAAAGTACCTAAATAATGGATTAGTTACTTTTTAGGGAGTAACGCAATATTGTAATGCCTTACCTTTAAAAGTATCTTCCCCAACACTGGTCATGAAGTAGCATAGCGAGTCAATAAGTCCATAAATTGACAGCAAAAATGTGTGTCGACCAATTCTAATTGTCTAACTGAGACATGGCAACGCAATGTCGCATCTCGTTCCCTTCTTGGGGAACTGAGTTACATATACGTAACCTGAGACATTCCCCTTCGAAGTCGAACTTCGACGCTGCGCCATGGTGTTGACGCTATGGGAACTTAAATACAAATGTTACCACACCCAAGTTAACAGAGACTCCCAACAATGATGTGTATAGGGCTTATTCGCAAACACCAGAAGTAGCTAACCGCGGCCATATTGTTGACATGACATCTGTCCTGCCCCTAGCCGCACGCAGATTTGAGTTGAGGGGAGCAGTAGCCTAATGGTTTCATCTCGTCGGTATCAAGAGAAGATAAGCTTGATTGGTGTGGACCCACATCAAATAGACCCAATAGCATTAAGTAAAGATCCGTCCTTATTGCCAGCCGTAACTTATCCGGATTTATAACTCTCATTCATTCATACAAACTACAATTTACCTCAACAAGGCGACATAATGAACGACACTCGTCTCATTCGTGGAGGTGGAAAAACAAGTTATTTGTGACATGCTAGATTTGTTGTATTAAAATGTAAATGAAAAAGAAAAGGAGAGTCGGCTGTTTTTGTCAATTTTAAGTTTTAATTTAAATTGTTTGCGATTTTAATATAAGTGCATGGTTAAATATTTGACCACTTGCTTGAACAACTTAATATATAGAAGTAATGCATGGAATTATTGGCCTGCGTTGATAAAATAGCGAGTATGTGTTTGTGGTACAGCCGCGGATCAGTTACGCACTGCAAGAGCAGCATATAAGCACTAACGTTATAGCGCGTGCTGCTCCTGTACCGTAAACGCACCGCACACGGAGTAGCTGCTATGTGTGAAACGGCTGTAACGTTAGCTCTGGTAAAATAATGGGAACAGATTTTTATGTGGAGTTGGCTGAAAGTTTAGCCTATTTATCCTAGCTAACGCAACACACCATCGCGCTGTTTAAAAACAAATACAGCGATAAATACCATGGATAATACCGACGCTGCCTCGCTTGTCAATTGACAGACTGACAGTTGCCGTGGTTTCTATGTCAACAAAATGGCCGTCGCAAACATTGATGACGCAGATTGAATAACACCTATAAGCACAGACGATTGTTAAGCTCAGACTGGACTTGGGTCAGCCCTGAATGACTAAAGATCCTGGGGTTAAATCAGCATCCAAACTGTAGAACCTGATGAATGTGTGCGGAGAGGACCAGCCTGCAATTGCTACCGGCAGATATGCCTCAACTGTCTGGCAACGCACAAGAACAGAGACACCATGGTATCCCTCCCAACCAAAGGCATGTGGCTAACGGGAATAGCCAGCACTGGACCATTCGGGCAGTTAACTAGATTAACCTCATGTTGTTCACACAATGTTACAAAGAGTTGCCATTTCAGGGCATACAACTTCCTAGTAGGAGCTCTAGAATTGAGGATTGTCTCAGTGACCTCAGCTAAAAGACCATAATCTATGATCTGGTACTCCTCAGGGGCCAGACCTAAAGCTTCCAGATCTCCGGCTGGGGATTAAAAATATTGTCCCCTGCACTTGAGAGAGAAGATCTCTTCGGATCAGGATCTCCAAGAGGATGCAGTCCAGGAGAGACACCAGGTCCGCAAACCGGCCAGAACAGAGCAACTAGAAGGAGGTGAACTTAGTCCTGGCGGTCCTGGTAGACAGGATGTCTGCCCCCACGTTTATATGCCTCAGAATATAAACTACTCTCAGAGAAAGGAACTTTTCTTCCAGCCAGAGCAAGATCTGCTGCTCCTACCTGAAAAGGGGGTGCGAACGAAGCCCGCGCTAGTGATTGATGTAGTAGACTGCCAAAGTGTTGTCTGTATGAACCAAAAACATGGTAGTCCCTCAGCTTTGGAAGGAAGTGTTTCAGAGCTAGGAACACTGCCCTCTTCTCAAGCCAGTTTATGTGCCAGGAGAGATGAGGGTCCCCCCATAGACCAGAGGCTGGTCGGCCATCGAGAACCGTACCCCAGCCCGCAACAGCCACATGCTCCTAGTGTCAGGCCCCTGTTGAGGCACCCAGGCTTCTTCCAAAGTTGAAGAGCACATAGCCCATGACACATGACTCTTAAGACTCTGCAAGGATGATTCAGAGGATGAAAACCTATGCTCTTGAGCCAGAACTGAAAATGTCTCATGTGCAGCAGACCCAAAGGAATAATGTTGGCTGCTGATGCCATGAGACCTAACAGCCTCTGAATTTTATAACAGAAAGCTCCTGACTTAGCTTGATGTCACTTACAGTGTTTAGAATCGAAACCACACATGCAGGAGACAGATGTGACTGCATTGTGGTCGAGTCCCACACTACCCCCATAAGGTAGTTCTGTTTGGAAGCAAGTACACTCTTTATTCTGATAGATAGATAGATAGATAGATAGATAGATAGATAGATAGATAGATAGATAGATAGATAGCACTTTATTGTCCGTGTACACGGAAATTTGTCTTGCAATACAAGCTCCAACAATTACAACACAACAACCTAAAAAAGCTAAAAACATGAAGTATCAGTTAAAAAGAAAAACATAATACTCAATTAGTCAAGTCAAGTATATTTATATAGCGCTTTTCACAACATAGATTGCACCAAAGCAGCTTTACAGTCAAAAGACAAAACAATGAATCAAAACAATAAAACAATGTTCAACCTCCACGTTTGGTAGGGCTGATCAATGGTATTAATGATTGGTAAATTAATTTGAATATCCCCAACTGAGCAAGCCAAAGGCAACAGTGGCAAGGAACCGAAAAACTCCATCAAGTGACCTAATGGTGTCCAAAAACTCCATCAGGTGACCCAATGGAGAAAAAAAAACCTTGGGAGAACCCAGGCTCAGTCGGGGGCCAGTTCTCCTCTGGCGTTTATGAACTAGATTGCCGGATTTACAGTAACTGTAAGATAAAAATGTATATGAATGTCTCTAAACAGACTTTAAACGCGAACCTGTGATAAACGCTGATGGCGTTCACATGCGCATTAAGAATTTATTCTATAGTTATGTGCGTTTGAATATACGTGCGCAGGTTTGTAATTCCCTACAAAACCATGCCTGAACAAACTACTTGTCTTGTCTATAAATTTGATACAGAATTTTGTTTCATTTTATCACTTCGGGGTAGGTACGCGAAACGAAATTCACAACACTATCTGTAGAGTGGGAAAGGGATCCTCCATAGGGAGAGGCTAGTTGGCACTTCAGCACTGCATTGTCATCGGGTCCAGGCGAAGCTCCTCGTCAGATCTGGATACAGCCTGGATCCGGCAGGCTGCGGGAAAACCTCGGGATAAACAAAGACACTCAAATTAGCGTAGATACCATTCTTCTTATGATGTAACGAGTACATCAGGATTTAAGGGAAGTGTTCCCAGTTACGGCTGACCTAATTTATGCAGCCTAACATTGAATTATAGAAGTCTATAATGTATTATGTGTATGCTAGGGCAAAGAGATGTGTCTTTTATCGAGCTTTGAACTGACAGAGTGTATCTGCTTCCCGGACAATGGTAGGAAGACTATTCCAAAGTTTTGGTGCTAAATAGGAAAAGGATCTACCGCCAGCAGTCGATTTTGATATTCTAGGTCAGGGGTTCTCAAAGTCTACATTCAAAGGTCCAAATCTGAATTTTCAACAATGTCAAAGGTCCGGAAATAATTGGTTATTACAAAACTTGTTTTTAATAAACATGCATAACAAATCAACGAACTAAAAAAATAAATAAAGTGCCTTTTGCATTTAAAGATACATTTATAACAAGTACAAAAGTGGCAAAACACTTAGTTTAAGGATCAGCATTTTATTTAGATTTTTTTCAAAATCAAAGACCACAATAAGAGAGCCCTGGTAAGATCATCTCGGTTCTTTACTTTTAATGAAGCTGATTGTGTGAAGCGTCTGCGACTTACTTTCATTTTGATTTGCGATAGTTCGCTGGTTGGATTGATAGATGATCATCTGCGGTAATGCTTGTTGCAGTAGCGTCGTCATATCTGGCTATAACATGTCTTTTAGCCTCTCACACGTTTATTTTTTAGCATTTTTGTAAGGAGTAAAATTGACATAGCTACTCCTTGTTTTCAACAACCAGATGCATTTACACTTGTCCAGTTTCGTCTGGAATGCGGCCCAGACCTCCTCCTGAAGTGGTTTTTGAGCGATTGGATTTAAATCCGTTTCGAATGCGTTTCGGAGGGCATTACACCTGCCATAGGTCTTTTCACGATCAGATATCATATCACAGAAAACGCATGAAGTGGCCAGGTGCACTCCAAATGTCGCGTTACAAATCAAACAGAATGGCTTTGTGCTGGATCTCTATTGTATTTGAAAACTCTATTTTCTTCGTCAATTTATTTTTCCCCTTAAACTGACTAAACTAAACGCTCACTGCGGTGAAGCTGTCGCCCGATTACGTCAAACTTCATACGCTCACTGGATGTCATGACAACAATATCACGGAGGAAAACTTTAAATATCTCGCTTTCGCTTTCATTTCGGACCATCTCCAAAAATACATAAAAAAACCCAGAAACAAATGATTTTAACAAGCGTTTATCAAAGTAGGAAATCCACACTTTTAATCCCTTACACACAATTAGTGCTCTTGAAATACGAAATTGAGGCGGGTCCGGATTGATTTCTCTCCGGGTCCGGATCCGGACCGGAGTCCGGAGTTTGAGAAGTGCTGTTCTAGGTATTATCAACTGGCCGGAATATTGAGATCGCAATAGACGTGAAGGACTATAATGCATTAAGAGCTCGCTCAAGTACTGCGGAACTAAACCATTTAGTGCTTTGTAAGTAATCAACAATATTTTAAAATTCATACGATGTTTAATAGGCAGCCAATGCAGTGTTGACAGAACTGGGCTAATATGGTCATATTTCCTGGTTCTGGTAAGAACTCGAGCTGCTGCGTTTTGTACTAGCTGTAGTTTGTTTATTAAGCGTGCAGGGCAACCACCCAGTAGAGCATTACAATAATCTAGTATTGATCTCATGAACGCATGAACTAATTGTTCCGCATTTGTCAACGAGAGCATATGACGTAATTTAGATATATTTTTAAGATGGAAAAATGCGGTTTTACAGATACTAGATGCATGACTTTCAAATGAAATATTGGCATCAAAGAGCACACCCAACCCAACTTAACTGACGATGAAAACTTAACAGAGCAGCCATCAAGTGTTAGACAGTATTCTAGGTTATTACGTGTGGACGTTTTTTGTCCAATAATCAGAATCTCTGTTTTTTCAGAATTTAGTAGTATGAAATTACTAGTCATCCAATTTTTTATATCAGCTATGCATTCCGTTCATTTTGTGAATTGGTAAATTTTGTTGATAGGTTTTGAAGAAATATAGAGCTGAGTATCATCGGCATAACAGTGAAAGCTAATTCCATGTTTCCTAATGATATCTCCTAATGGCAGCATGTACAGAGTGAACAGCAACGGTCTTAGTACTGAGCCTTGCGGTACGCCATACTGAACTTGTGATCGATAAGACATCTCTTCATTTTAATATAATTAATATAATGGGGGTGGCCCATTGTCGCAGTGTGTCAACTGGTGTCGCAGACTCCTCTGATTGAGCTAGTATCACCTAAACATTTATATAGATGATCTATATAGACAAGGCTAGGCCTAAAAGATTAATATATTGCTATGCTTCACCCCTGAAAGCAAACCAGAGAAACTTCCTGTATTCTGGCCGAATCTCAATGTGAAAGTAAGCATCCCTTTAGATCTATCGTCACAAACCAATCCTCGAATTGGATTTCTGACAATATGAGTTTGAGGGTAAGCATCTTGAACCTGTATGTCAGAAGAGTATGGTTCAGGAACCTCAGATCTAAATTTGGATGCAGCCCCCCATCCTTTTTGGGCACTGCCTCTATCTCTCTGGTAGGGGTACATATTCTATGGCCCCTTTCGCCAAGAGAGAATGCAGCTCTTTTTTAAGAAATTTTTCATCTGCCATCTGGCACACCTTCATTGCTACCACACCTCGGGGGGATGGGAAGAAAACTGAGTCTTTTAACCTTTTTTTATAGTGTTCAGGACCCACTGATGGATGTTGGGCAGAAGTTGCACTGCTGCCGCAAAGTCTGACAGAAGAATACTTTTTTTCGATAGCATCAGTCTGTTTGAGGCCCTGAAGCAGTGAATTGACAGGGACCATCTGAACCAACTGAAGGGAGGATTCACTCATGAGAGAAGATGGGGCGAATGGCCCATCAGACGCCTTCACCTCCTGAATCACCAAAGGTGGCGGGAAAAGTAGAGATGCACCCTGAAAACCTGAAGAAAATCTGGCACACAATGTTGGTCTTTGAAGGTCAACTAGTCATCAAAGATATTTAATGTACGGTATTTACTGCATCGCCAAACAGGCAAGAGGGCAGGATCAGGGCGTCAAGGAGAAATGCCTTGTCTTTTCTTTTATTTCCATAAGGTTGTGCCACAGATGCTGCTCTCGATCGCAAAATGTAAAGTTTCTTAGGAGATGGCAAAACAAAAAATGCAAGGGCATTGACTTATAATTTTTCCTTCCATCTCATATTTTTATGTCCCTTTTCAGGGTTCCGTACAATTACACCCTTATTGTCAAAGAGTAAAATAAGGTTCTTAGTTTTTAAATGTGACCTAGACATGTTCATGTGAGATTCAAAGAAAGTTTAATAACCATTGCTACTGCTGTACCTAACCAGGGGAAGCTTGCAGACCCGTGCATTGACCAATATTGTGAAGAAGGAGGACTTGGTTTTGAATTCAGAGTACCTCACAACACTGCTAGTTGTGGTGCCCAGGTCAGTGTGAACTCTGAGAGTAGATAGCTCATATATTAATCATCAAGAGTTTTTCTGAATGTATTTGTATATTTATCTCTATAGGAAGGCATATGCGCTATGGGAGAAGACATATGAGTCGATGTCGAAGTTTGTTGTTCCTCGTTCCAGCCGGTTAGTCCCCATGCATGTTTGTGAATAATTTATATTTAATGGAAAACCTGAAAATATACATTTTAATTGTCTAAATATATTAATTACAATTATTGGTATATTTTGATGTCTGCCCCAGTAATCTCTAGAATATGTGATTTAGCATTCATGAATGATTGAAAAAGTTGTTGAAAAGTCATGAGAATTAATTGCGCAACCCAAGTCTTTAATACCCACTGTTGTTTTGACAGGAAGTTGGTTGAGGATGCAGATGCAGGGATTTTCACAGTAACACTGTTTAAGAGTATCATCGGTGAATTCAAAGCCCATGCCAAAATTCACAAGTAAGCATACTGTCAAAGTGTTACTACACTCCCTTGTGAAAAATTGAGCATACTTTAAAAAAGAGTGCTTATTACAGAAATAACATACCTAATAAAAATATTTAACAAAAAGTGTTTTCGGGCACTATTTTAGAGTGTCCTTACGGCCAGATTTACTAACACCTTGAGCCAGCGCAATCCCTCTTTTGGCGTTAAAAAACTACTGTCAGAATTTACCTAAGACACGCAGAGATAAATAAGCTCTGAAAAGACATGGACATGGTTATTTTTGCGGCTGACCTTATTGCATATATGCATTTGTAGGAGTTTCCTTTCCGGAATCAAAATTTATGGGAGGAGACTATTTAAATTAATCATGCAAGGTGATTTACTAAGGTTGCGCTAGTAAATTTTCTGGCATTTGCGCCATTATTTAATAACCAAAAAAGCATGTCTTAAACCAGACATTTTTGCGCTGCTCTTGGTAGATTGCGTTGGTCATTATGGAAATTATCTGTCTGTGTTCTTTAATTTGCACGTCATCAATAGATCAGCAGCAGAACTTTCCACTCCCATCTGCACTTTTTTGGAATTGAGCTCTCATGCTAATTTGCCCTGTTTAGTCAATCTGGTCCTTATTGTTCCTCTGTTGGGCAACAGGTTTACAGTGCGGGAATACAATTCGGATGAGGCAGAGAAGCAAAAGCAGGAGATAAGCCGTCTCGCTGTGGATAAGAAGGAACTGTATGTAAGTAAAACAAGAACAAATGTAGGGTGGGACTTGATTTTGTCCATGGGAATTGATTGGATGGCTGGATGACTGTGGTTTGCTATTGGTTGGTCTCATGTGAGTGACAGGTTGCCCAGCCTTGCGCCAGTTAACAGGTCATCAAAGAAGAGAGGAGCTGTTGCTGCAAGAGGAAGTTATTTTGATTCAAGATTATTCATGACATGAATTTAAAACATATATTATAATTTAGATTAATATCTTCAACTTGTTCACCTGTGTTTGGCAACCTTGGGTGATTCTGGGATAGTGAGAGATTTAATTTGATAAAATACAGAAAAAGAAGAGGAAAACAATTGAAATGCTATGATTATTTTCAAGACTAATGGCAGGTAAAAGTTTTATCCCATGTCTCAAGAATCAATGCAACAATAATAGGGTGCTTATTTGTCCCAACAGAGAACATTTGTGTGTTGGCTGAAGGTGAACTTTAGTGAGATCTTTGTGGCCTGGATTCATGTCAAGGTCCTTCGGATATTTGTTGAGTCAGTTCTCAGGTAAAAGAACCTCTTGACCAAGCAATGAATCAAAAATATAAACAGATCAACACACACATTACAGTTTCTCTGCTGTTGGTTAGGTATGGTCTGCCGGTCAGTTTCCAGGCTGTTTTGCTACAGCCCAGTAAGAAGAGTATGAAGCAGCTTAGGCAGCAACTCAACTCTATATTCAAACACCTCGACCCAGCGGCTGTGACCGGTAAACCAGATGTAAGATTTTTCTCTCTCCCATTCTGTACCTGAATTCCCACAGCCACTTATAGTTAAAAGATTAGTTCACACAAAAATTAATATAAGGCAATATTTGCCATTATAATTGCATTTGTTGCTTTACAACAACAACAACAAAAACATTTTGGCAGAATGCACAGACATTTTTGAATGACCATCAAAGTGTCACAATCTTTTATAAGCCTAGCAGGTAACACTTTATTTGAAGGGGTGTGCATAAGACTGACATGACACTGTCATAAACATGACATAACACCTGTCATGAACATGAAGGAGTCTTTATGAATGTTTATGACTGTTGTCATTAAGTGTCATTCGGTAAATTATGACACTTTTAATGCAAAGTTGACATTGTTTAAAATGTCTTTGTTATGACAACTTGACATTAACAAAGACAAAAATGTCTTGATTATGACAACTTGACATTAACAAAGACAGAAATGTCTTTGTTATGACAACTTGACATTAACCAAGAAATCATAACCTGTCAACCTGTCACAACTTTGGCCGTCATGACACCATTATAACTGTGTCATGAATATTTTACTTGTCCTCAAGTAAAGTGGAACACATTGTACTAGTTATAAAGATGTCATTAAGGGTTATTACACTGTAAAATGCTTTAAGTTTGATAATTAGACCTGTTATGACATATTTGTGACAGGTTGACAGGTTATGATTTCTTGGTAAAAGTTAAGTTGTCATAACAAAGACATTTCTGTCTTTGTTAATGTCAAGTTGTCATAACAAAGACATTTTTGTCTTTGTTAATGTCAAGTTGTCATAACAAAGACATTTTAAACAATGTCAACTTTGCATTAAAAGTGTCATAATTTACCGAATGACACTTAATGACAACAGTCATAAACATTCATAAAGACTCCTTCATGTTCATGACAGGTGTTATGTCATCTTTATGACAGTGTCATGTCAGTCTTATGCACACCCCTTCAAATAAAGTGTTACCGTATAGGAAGTATAACAAAAACAATTTCATTTAAGTCTTTAATTATTAAAGGTTGTATCAGTCATTTCAGGCCCAAAAACAATTACCTAATCTTTCCTAACGATCCGCTAGCTGCCCGCCCCATAAGCATGCCGTCCAAAAACCGCGTCTCTGTAGGCAGCCTAGGCTCTGAGATCTGCACACAAAACAAATGGGTACATGCTTATGGGGCGGCATGCTTATGGGGCGGGCAGCTAGCGGATCGTTAGGAAAGATTAGGTGAATGTGATAATTTATGTTTCTGCCTTTTTTGGGCCTGAAATGATAGATACAACCTTTAATCTGGTTTCACTTTATTTTGATGGTCCCTTTAATACATTCTGTTGACTATAAGTAACATTACACTTACATGTCTACTAACTCTCATTAGAGTGTTAGTAGAGTATTAGTAGACTGTCAACATGTAGTTGCAAAGTTACTTGTAGTCAACAGAATGTTCAAAAGGGACCATTAAAAAAAACAGAGCAGGCGAAAGGCAGAAAGTGAGTGGCACTGGTGGCAGGAGAGACCAGGGGAGTGATGAGAGTGGGAGGAGTCAAGGAGGAGACAGAAGCAGGAGGACCCAGGCAGGGACCCAAAGTGCAGTTAGGATGATGGCCCACGGCGGAGTTGAGGGAGGGAGGAACTACGGTCTGATGCAGATAGAGCCGATGGAAGAGGAGACCAGGGTGCAGATGGTGAGCTGACAAAGACCGGCCGACACGATAGTCCTGAAGGTATAGGCAGAGCTGCAGTGACAAGCATCTGAGGTGAAGCCAGGGGGCCAGAGGACTGAAGTGGAGTCGGTACGACCGAAGACCAAAACAGAGCCGGAGCCCAGTGGAGGATGGAAATGGTGAAGTGGTGGAGGGACGAAGCGTAGCTGATGGCCTGTAAGTCCATGGTGCTGGACTTGGTGCAATTTCTGACCAAGGTGGAGCCGGAGGAACGAGGGAGCCCGGTGGAGCCGTAAGGGAGGAGCCAAGACGGAGCCAACAGGTCAACGGACCGAAATGGAGAGACGGGATTGACGGCTGGAGGCAGAGGCATTGGATACTTTTGACTGGGGTGGAGACAGGAAGAACCGAGGCAAATCAACACAATAGAGAGGTGTCAGAAGAGGAGCTTAGGGACTGAAGGGAACCAGCGGAGGGTTGGCAGAAGACCTGCCTGACCTTGGAAGAGGAGGTGGGAGAGGAAGGCTGGGTGGGAACTCTGGAGACACAGGAGATTTTGAGATGGGCGTAACCAGCAGAGACACAGGAGATTAATATAAATATCCTCTTCCAAATCCAAATAATGTCGAGAGGTCAGCAGCAGCTTCCTCCATTCCCTCGCACTCCACTTATACTCCCACAGTGGCACACGTTGTTGCCAGCTCACGCACCTGGTCAGACATTCCGGGATGCTTGGGCTCCGGGGCAATGCTTGGCTGAGTCCTCTTACCTGCCGCTGGCTCGTGCATCATAGCAGGCTCGAGCTCACTGCGATAAAGCCAAAACAATCTCTGTTACCTTAAATTATATGTTTATCCCTGTAAAGCTGCTTTGAAACAAACTACATTGTTAAAAGCGCTATATAAATGAAGATGACTTGACTTGACTTGTTTGCAGCGGGCTCTGGTGTCATGTCCGTGCAGCAAGGCGAATGACTAGCAGGGCTCTGGGTCCGGAGTGGGGCTGGTGAAGTCCTGCCCTGGGCCGATGGTGAAGGCATATCCAATATCCACCAGCACCCACTCCAGCACAGCACAAAGAGGAACATACACAATATACAAAGGAGAAATATGCTCTTAAAGGATTAGTTCACTTTAAAAAAAAACTTTTGCTGATAATTTACTCACCCCCATCTCATCCAAGATGTCCATGTCTTTCTTTCTTCAGTCGAAAAGAAATGAAGGTTTTTGATGAAAAGACCCCAGGATTTTTCTCCATATAATGGACTTCGATGGACCACAAAACGGTTCAAGGTCCAAATTATAGTTTCAGTGCAGCTTCAAAGGGCTTTAAACGACACCAGACGATGAATAAGAGTCTTATCTAGCTAGACGATCGGTCATTTCAAAAATAAATTAAAACGTTTTATAAGCACAAATGCTCGCCTTGCTCTGTTCTGTGATGCGCGTTCGTGACTCACGTAATACGCAATTATGTTGAAAAGGTCACGCTTCTGTCCTGACGAAAATTTTCTTTTAGCCTTTTTAATATTAAAACACCCAGGATACGCACACGAAATGGGCATTTTAAACGATAAACTGACACAAAGACATTTGAATATGTGTATATGGTCCTCCTTCCTCACATTTGTAAACACTGACTTGAATCTTCCGCCGACGCATGACCTTTTCGACCGTAATTGCGTATTACGTGACGTCTCGAACGCGCATCACAGAACAGAGCAAGGTGAGCATTTGTGCTTATAAAACTTTGACTTTTTATTTTTTAAATGACCGATCGTTTGTCTAGATAAGACCCTTATTCATCGTCTGGTGTCGTTTAAAGCCCTGTTGAAGCTGCACTGAAACTGTCATTTGGACCTTGAACCGTTTGGGGTCCATCGAAGTCCATTATATGGAGAAAAATCCTGGAATCTTTTCATCAAAAACCTTAATTTCTTTTTGACTGAAGAAAGAAAGACATGGACATCTTGGATGACATGGGGGTGAGTAAATTATCAGCAAAAGTTTGTTTAAAGTGAACTAATCCTTTAATGGCCAGATGATGTAGTTACCCATGTGACTTTTTATTTCTTCTGTGGAACACTAAAGGAGAAATTCAGAAGAATTATAGGCCTTCTACTTGCTCTTTTACAATGAATGGGAACTAAAATGTTCAAGCTTCAAAAATGACACAGTAACAGCTTACTCAATAAAATCACTTTAGTCCGCATGGCTTTATTCCAAGTGTTCTAAATCCATAACGAACAGGCTGAAATTTTGGTGTGAACAATTTATTGAACTGGCCATTAACATTAGCTATGTTTCCATCCTGTCAGGGTTCTGTAACTTCTGTCTAGTTTATATCTGGGTTTGGTGACAGAGCTGTGACACTCCTGGTTTGTCATGTGCTTGTGTTATAGTCCTGTCTGTTGTGAGCACATGGCTTGTCATGTGTTTCCTTGTGCCATGTGCTCTCCTGTCATGTGTCTAGCTCCTCCCATCTTGTTACCTGATTATTGATTCATTTTCCCCTGCTTTTCTCGTTACTTTCTTTTGTTTGCTTCCCTATTTAGTCTCCCTGTGTTTGCAGTCCTGTGCTGGTTCATCACTTTTATGTATCCTTGTGTTTCTGGTTTTCCTGCCAAAGTCAAGTTTTGAGATGCCGGTCTTTTTTTCCCTGGGTAGTTTTGTTAGTATTTTTGTTTTCTTTAGTTATTCCTGCATTTGAATCCTCGCTTCACTAATATTCCATCCGTGACACATCCAAGAAATCATGCGCACAAATTATGATGGAAATATTTAATGAATAAATTACTGGCTGCGCAACTAAAAATTCAAGTGACAGTCAGTCAAGCCAGAATTAGTGTAATTATGCTGTACCTTATGACCACTGCAGATTAATTGGTGTTGTTAGTGCTGACATAATGCATAGTTCCAAATCCGAGGTCCAGCTCCATGTAGAATGTCACGTTCATGTTGTCATCTCATAATTACGGTAATTACAACATGGTGTGATTGCAGCATTTGACTGAACCAATGTATTTGAATAACTGGACTAGCCAGTGGACCAGTCTCAATTTACACCATCTTAAATGTTGTTTTAGTCATTCGGAAATGCCTGAGTGAAAGTTTGTCATTAAAATTATTTTCTATAATCACCACCTAGAGCTCTCACATGATTGCATTCCCAAACAACAGGCATCCAAACACAAGATTACATGACATGCCAGTTACCCAGGAAGTGACGATTTTGTCCTCTAGATCTAGAACACATGGGATGAAACTGCTTTATTCGCAGCTGTTTTAGTGCAGTTTAATTTGTAACTTCGGATGGAGATATAGCTAGTGTGTAATTAAATGAGGACTTGAATGTTTTGCTCTTGTTGTGATGCTTTTGCTGTCACTCTTCTTAGGTGGGGCTTGAAATCCCAGATGGAAGCACCGGACAACAGGAGTATTACACCTACATTTGCTATCCTATCAAAATTAATTTGGTGGATCCAAGTTAGTGCTAAATCATGAAATGAACTCAGGAATTTTTGAAGTAATTTGGCTCTCATTTTTCTGTTTTGCATCTTGCATATTAAAATAAACCTTGACAAACAGATAAAATACATGGCTACTGAGTGTGTACTTTTTTATGTTAAACAGGAGTAGTAAGACTATGTGAAAACTCTGAGTTTTGCCATTTATTTCATTCTAATGCACCTTAAAATAACATTAAAAGCGAGGATGTATTTCTAAAATACCACTTCTAGTGCTCATATGATAGGTTGCATGCAGAGTATGCTGCTTTAGCAAATCGTGCTACATTACTGCCGTTCTCGACATGTGCCTTTGTAAGTGGAGATTTAGCACTTACTAGCATGTAGAACAAATATAGACACAGATTGTGCACAGAGATCGATTTAAGACTCAAACTCTCTTCAATACAAAAACATGCCCTTTGTGAATTCTTGTTGTTAATGTTGATTATATATTAAACAAGCAAGACTGTAATTTTTCACGAATACACACAAGATTGCAAATGTGACGTTGATTTTATCTCATAATATTATCTATGCCATTGTAATTGTATTCAAACAATGCGTAAATACAGTACATCTAGATGCAGCTTGTGCCACTGCAGAGCAAAGAAGGCTTTTGTTGATACTGATTTCATTTGATTATTATTGATTTAGTTTAATTTGTTGCTTTATTTATAAAATTAATAATTTAATTAATGGAATTTTAAGAATTCTACCAAAAAAATTACACATTTAACTTTTTTTACCGGAAAATCAATTTAAGGGGGCAAATATTGTCACCTAAGGTGTGACTGCTGTTATGAACCCCCTTTCAAACAGAGATTCCGGAAAATACACGGATAATGTGTCCCGGGATCGTTTTTTTTTTTTGGTTCATTCACACTGCCAGTGATTTTCCGGAATCTGTGAGTGTGTTCACACACATCCCGTAAAGACACGTGACGTCAGGATGTGATAACTCCTCTTCATCATTTCTACACGAAGACAAGTCCATACTCCCCAGTAGCGCCACTGGGTTTGCCGAGTGGCTCGTTCCCCATAGGTAGCATAGGTTGTAGAAAGGCCCGTGTGATGGCACTTACGTCATCACTACGACACACCCCTTATGCAACATAATAGGCTTGTTTGAGATCTGCACTGAACCGATCACCGGTATCAACACAAGAAGCATGCTGATGAGAAATGTGCCCGAATGTGGAGGGAAGGATGCAAGGAAAGAAAATGAGGATGGAGGAATCAAAGAAAAGCTTATCTGTACATTGGTATATATATATGTATACTCAAGCATCAATTCAAAGCATCATCAGCAGCGTTCAAGGGATCTGCCTTTATGTTGTTAAAGTTTGGTTAAGAACTAAAGAAAAACACTCTATTTCTCTCACCCGACTGCGTTGAACAAGGGTATGATGGGAAAAGACTTGCTGACGATATAGCTTAATGGCTATGTAGATTTAATAAAATAAATCAAATCAAATCAAATCAAATCAGACTCCTTGGTGGGGGATAAAGAGGAGGAAGATGATGACACTATTGTCCATCTCTTGGAATAGGATGTGGAGGAAGATGAAGAGTATCCACTCCTCCGTCCTAATCTCTTTTCCAGACCTGGTAGTGCTGTGAGTGAGTCTCCCACCCCATACAAGGGGACTTGGACCTTATAGAGATGTGTTGGAGAACATCTGCTAAGCTATTGATTGGCAATGCACTTTCCTGGCCAAGCAGCTGATTCCATCCTTCCCAGAATGCACACTGTTTCTGGGACAAGCCTTTCTCTCATAGAGTGCTTTTTAAAGGTTTCTCTAGGTATGATATGCATAATATGGAGGAGTTAGGGATATCCAAACTCTAAACCTTATCTCCATCCCATTCTGGACTCTGGAACCTCAACAAACACCTCAGAAAAGCATAAGTAAAAAAATCTGATACTAAGGCCTAGTTTCACAGACAGGGCAGTTGTTCTGAAGGGTTCATATTTTCACATAAGCATCTATAGATAATCTATATATAAGCATCACACAGAAAATTCCTCTGGTTTGCCCATCAAGGCACAGCCTACAGATCTTTGACTGTTCTTTTCATTAGCCTCGCGAGTGTTCAGCAAATGTGTTGAAGCTGCTCTGACGCCGCTGAGAATTGTGGGTCTCAGAGTGTCAGCTTATCTGGATGATCTGCTGCTCTGTGCTGTCACAAAATGTTGCAGAGATACAGTAGATATGAATATGTTAATGTCTCATTTAGAGAACCCAGGCTTCAACATAAACGAGATGAAAAGCTGCTTGGTGCCCACACAAGAGATAATCTACCGAGGTCTCAGACTGACCTCAGACCTTTATCTACTGTTTCTGCCAGAGAAGCGAATCAGGTCGATTTGCGGCTGTTTATATATTTTTAGGGAGGGAGGGAGGACGGTCCCATTCAGACTATGTTAACATCTTCTGGGACTGATGGCCTCGCCCTCGACAGTTTCTGTAATTGACCCTTCGCGTGGAGCTTGATTGACAGGTAATCTGACCAATCATACTTCGCCATCCACCATTTTGTCCGACAAAGCAGTCAGGAAAGATAGTAGATTAACATGGGAGGATTTGAACTTGAAAAAGTGTACTGACACCTTTCCATGGTTAAAACAACATTCCTTCTTATGTTCATTCATGTTTATTTGATGCTATAAATGAACTAGAAGGAAGAGATGATCGGATCACGAGCAGCTTTAACTGATGCTCTACAGCGATCTGTCACGACACATTAAAGAGCCACAAAACGGTATTTATTGTTTAAATTTCTTTAAAAAAATTACCAAATTTGAAAGGTGAGACTTTGTTTAATATGTTTAATGTCAAAAATAACCGAAAAGTAACCTGGTCTGTCCTGTCTGTCAGCGTGTTGTCCGTCTCCTCTCTGCTCCGCGATGTCTTTTTCACTGCGTGAGAACATGAAAGCGGCGTAGCTTGTCGGACATAGCGACAGTAACTAAGGGGGGCGGGTCTTTGCGAAGGGTCAATTCCATTAGGATTGTTGCAAATTTCAGAATTATCGATTATGTCTTGATCCCTGACTTAAGGACTTTTAAGTTGAAGTGTTCTCTGTTCTCAATGTTTCTGTGTTCATTCCTGTGTCCTGCAGCAATGTTTCTAGTTTTGTTTCCCCTGTTGATTAGTCTTCCCCAAGTGTGTCTTGTCAACTTGTTAAGCTTGTTTGCCCCTCTGTATTTAAACCCCTGTGTTTCCTGTGTTGTTTGTCAGGTCTTGTCCTACACGGATGTACGTTTGGTCCTACTCATTCTGTTCTCTGGTCTCTGTGATATTGTTATGTTTATTTTGTTATTAAACTACTCTGCATTTGCATTCGACCTCATCTCATCCCTATGCACCCGTTACAGAACGTAACACAGAACGTTTAGGGAACGTTAGTTTATGGTTCTCTAAAGGTTAACCAAAGGTTTGAACGAAACCAAAAACTAACGTTTAGGGAATGTTCCCTCAGGGTTATAACGTTCCCTGAATGTTAAGAAAACTTTCCATGGGAACCAAAACCTAAACAAAACCTTAAGGGAATGTTCCTGCAACCAAAAACTAACTTTCCCAGAACGTTCTGGGAACCATAAATTGTTAGCTGGGTAACCCCAATGGATACAGCAATTAGTTTAATTCAGCTCCAACAAGGCAACCGTTCCCTCGAGGACCACACCAAAGATTTGTTTGGAAATTGCCTATCTCACAGATTTCCCAGACTTCACCCTCATTGACTGTTACTAGAGATGAGGCAGTTGATGGGCTCTGATGCTCCAACGCAGTTTTCACACACTGTACCGATCCTTGTATCAAAATTGATGACGTTTGAAGCTTCGAACATCATAAAGTATTGAAAGGTTAAAAGAGGTGGTTTGAAAAAATTGCCGCTTCATGACCACACCTGATGTATAAAAGGGAAATGATTATCGAGGAGGCATTATTTGTTTAAATGATTTAACACTATTCTTTCCTTTAACATAAATAAAGAATAAATAAGAAAACAGAACACCCAAAATATTTGTTCAACTACTCACGTCAATTACTAATTATGATCATACTTGTATGGGCCTAGTTTATATTAGTGATCAATATGTGAATCTGATTTACGCAGAAAACAATGATTTCAGAGAAGAATGGACAAAAAAGTAACTATGCCTTTATTCTTTCTGTCAAACTGATGTGTGTTGTTTGTTCAGAGACTGCAGTGCTCATAAATAATGAAAATATTATTAGACCTTTTAAATGTTCTTCTGCATCTCTCCCTCTTCTTGGGAGTTTGTCGTACTTCATATAGTTTTGTTTTTTTATATACATCAAGGTGCCATCATTTTTTTTTTCTCAGTGGTCATATTTTAATATTTATTTTGCTGAGTAATGAGTGTGTTGTAGGTCTGTGTTTTATTAGTTGTTGTCCCCCCTCTACACTCCCACTTTTCAACAGCTTTAAACACCCATTTCTTGTCTTTTTCAACTCTGAGATGCAGGGGGCTTTCATGACTCTTTAAAAATGTTATCCTTCCAGATTAGGTTATTAAAGAGGGCACAGAACTGCAAAGTGTGGTCCATACGGTACTGGTTCCCTGTCTAAAGGAACAACATTTCCTCTGCTGGATCCATTTGTGGTCGAGTCTTCTATAACGTAGAGGGAACTCAAAAACGAAGGAGAGCTGGATTCAAACACAGTGAACAGAGAACCAGGAACAGAATGATCACAGAACTAATCAACAGGAAGAACTAAGATTTCAAAACATGTAAACATAAGTTGGCAAAACTCAAAAAATTCTACGTTTAAGTAAGCAGAACTGGCAAGCTGCATGCACCACTTGTCACCATGATAGTAACTATCCCAAAACCAACATTAACAGAAATTCTTCTAAATTAGCATAACAAAACATAAATCACTACCAAATCTCTCACTTAACATCTTGCACAAAAAACAACAACATTATATTACACTTAATTTGAGCATTTACTCTCGCTTTCGAGTGCCATATGTAAAGCATGCTGGGAAATAGACATTCCAGCCATTTCAGTTAAACTTAAAAAAAAAAAAAAAAAAATTCATAAAACTCAAACCAATGAAACAGTTCAGTTTACTTAAAATATATCAGTTCTGTGACCTTGAAAGAAAAATAAAGTGCTAAATAATCATAAAAGTTAATTTGACTCAACTAATTAGTTTAATTTAAGTTTGTCCTACTCAAACCAATTAATGATTTTGAGCGTTAGGGTTTACAGTGCATGGCAAAGAGGAGGAAATTACGCAAAGCCCACACAAGACCAGGGGAGCACAGGCCGGAATCATTGAAATTGCATACTCTCAGACACTTATTCTGAATAAGTAATGACTTCACAATGTGTGCAGTATTAATGTAATCTGGATGTGTTGTTGTAGGGGTGTGACAACACACTAATCTCACGAGACACAAGGTTGGGCTCACGTGACCGAGACAAGATTTTTGCACAATATTATATAAAATCCTCAATGACAAAATTCATGACTGTAAAAATAGCCTGCATGTGCATTTTGAAATGTTTTACTTATAATCTATTTTATATCTATTATATGATTTAAAGTATAGATTTTAATATGATTTCACATGACCTCTCTTCAGACCTTATACTGTACATGAATAATGAGCTTCCAGATCTTCTGATTTTGAAGGTGTGTGACCTTAATTGAACTCTTCCATATTGAACATAGACATAAATACAGTATAAATAACAAAAACAAATAACAGTTTTTATTCTTAATCTTTTTAAGTGCAAACATTAAGTGCAACCCCAAGTGCAAACAGAGACCAGAGCCAGATTTACACAGTCCAGAGATGGGTTTGATATTGGGAGATAGTCTGTTTTATGCAGCATAATTTACACACGTGTTTTACTTTCACTTTCGGATTGTGTGTAGCGAGCAGCAGTGCTGAGCACGCATTATACACGATAAGACATTTATCAGATGCTCAGTTGCGCAATGAATCATCCTCCATGTCATCTCGTCTCTCATCACGCGATCAGTGAACTGTAATTCCTGCTGCACTGTGTGCGACTGCAACTCGAGCTGGATGAGCAGAGCAGACGTTTATAATAGTTTACATTGTTTTTAATTTTTTTATTAAAAAACAGCAAAATAACAGTGGAGGCGGTGACGCTATGGGCACCGTAATGTAGCCTAATGTGATTGTAGCAGTGGCATATTCTATGTTAATAGGCTTGTTTGAGACGAGCAAAATCTGCGCAGAACCGATCACCGGTGATCACCGCAAGATGCATGCCGGTTAGAAATGTGTCCGAGAGCGGTTCGCCTTGCTCTGATGTCATGCTGACGTATGTAAAAAAACTCTTGCAACAGCAAGGCGCACGTGTCGGATTCTGCAGTCGCGCGCAGTTGCTCTCCACCGACTTCGCTGATCAAAAGCATGATGGGAAACGACTTGCTGACACAGCTTAATGCTCATTGGTTTAAACAACCGTGATGTTCTCTTACGAGAGGTTCTCTCGTATTGCGCAAGTTGCTTACACTAGGGGTAAAGTCATCTTTTCTCAAGATCTGAAGCCAAAAAAGGCTGCCTTGAGTTGAGGCTGGTTGAGCCTAGGGCGGCCTTGGTCCCGAGGATTTTTGAAAATGACCTTTCATGTAGTGTGTAATATAGCTCTAAGTGAATGAAAACACCCTGCAAAGTTTTACATCTGAAAGTGCACCGTATATAAAGTTATTGTCTTTCAACAATAAGAGTCGACTCTGAGTCAAGGAAATGAATTGTTTTTCAAACGAGTCATAAGCCTTTTCGCCGTGACGTCAAGACGAAACATTAGTCCGCCCACTTATTGCACGCGCACCAGGGAAACTTAAACCTCAAACCAGCAGCTGATCCTGTGGACACTGGAGAGATCATGTCGAGGAGACACTGTGTGACACAATGTGACGGTAAAGACATTTTTTTCCACTGCCTTGTTTTACCAATGTTTATGTTACATCAGTCATTCACGCTAGAGCTCGGCTATTAGTTACCTCAAACTGAGTAGTGAATCACTGAAACGTCCTGCTCGAGTCGTCCTTGCGATGGATGTTCGGGTTGAATTAATGGTTCTTCTTCTAGTGTTTCGTCATCGGACTCGCGCTCGGATTGATATGGTAAAATCGACGTCATTGTTCGTTACTGTGTTTAGTTTACGGTGTAGGAAGCCTCAGGACACGCAGAGCTGTCGGTGTTATGGCAATGGGAATTACGCGGTAAACCAATCACAACAGACTGAGCTGTCTGGCCAATCAGAGCAGAGTAGCTCGCGGAAAGGAGGGATTTAGAGAGATTGATTCATTTGGCGAGTCGTTTGAGAATCATTGAAAATCTGGTGATGTGCAAATGTATATTATGAGAAAATGAAACAGTTTTTTGACATTTTTTGCATGCAAACCTGTTGTAGGAGACTCCAAAACAACATTAGGAAACTTTAAAAAATCCATGATAGGGGCCCTTTAAGATTTTTTTAAAGGAAAAGTGGCAGAGTGGTGTTTTATAACATATTTTGTTTTATTCTTGCCTAAAATATACATAAAGAAATAACTGTAGTAGCCAGAACGTGCTGAGTGACGTGATCAAGAACGCCGCTGTTCCATTTGCAGAATAACCGCACCTGCATCCTCTTGTCCTCGGGAATTCGTTCTCCTGAGTCGAACTTGCCAAGTCCGAACTACCAAGGGCGCAAGTCCGAAGTTTGCGTACTTGGTATACACAAATCTGGCGAAACACGGAAGTAAAGCAGCGCCGCCATTACTGCGTGCCTGGCTGCTAAGGAAGTAGCGGAAGTAGCGTGTTGGTCCCGTAGGTGGCTGTAGCAGATGTTAGCTGTACGAAATGTTATTTTTATTTAGTTTTTTTTGAGTACATATGCTGTCCAGTGATGCCGGGAAGAGCGTGTTGTGTGGTTGGCTGTTTCAACAACAGCACAAAACTACAGGCCTGGAATAAAACTATTTGTGAAATTCACAAACCTTTGTTGCACATTGACTGCCCATGTTTACGGCCATACGGATTACACAGAGTTCCTGGTCGAGCAGAGGACCAAGATGTGCGTCAATAGTGGATGAAACACATAAACCGAGATGGCTTCAAGCCAAACAAGAATACTGTGGTAAGTTTGGCTCTGACTGTTCAATCTGTTAATGCCACAGATTGCATGTAGTGTGTGTAACATACAAGGGGGTAATCCATCCGCCGGAAACGGAAGCCTCCCTGGGGGGCGCCATTGTAGCAGACTATCACCTGCTGTTAGCATTCCATTGACTCCCATTCATTTTGCCGTCACTTTGACAGCGAATAACTTTACATCTGAGGCGCTTAAAGACTCCATTTGTCCATTATTTATTTCTAAAGAAAAACGACAATGTATAAAAGGCTCCATTACCTTGTATCTTACGTTATGACTCCGTAGAAGCAGTTTTTGTAAAAATAGGCTAACGATAGGCTAACGATCCACTCGACTCTCTGTCGCACATTAGAGAAATTATTGTATAGACAGGAGGAGAAGCTCGCGGGCAATCGGGGGGACGTGGAGGCATAAAGTCCAATAAAGTAAAGGCAGAAGCCCATAGAGTCTCATAAAGTTGATCCTGCTCCTAGCTCATGGACAGCTACTCATGCTCTCCGTCTCTGTGAGATTCGGAAGGGAATTATTCAGATTTCTCTCGACACAGCTACTAGAAGACATACAGGATGCTCACTTGACATCTACGTCGTCAAGCTCAGTTTGAGCCTGCGCAGTACGCTCAGCCATCAGGAAGTGAGTGCTTCTAATGGGCTTCACTTTTCTCTTTTGAAATCTATGGGGTCACTGTGTCCATTTCTTTTACTGTCTATGGCAGGGGTGCCCAATCCTGCTCCTGGCGATCGACTGTCCTGCACAGTTCATCTCCAACCCTAATCAAACACACCTGAAGCAACCAATTAAGGTCTTCAGAGCACGTCAGGATCACTTGAAAATTAAAGGCAGGTGTGTTTGATTAGGGTTGGAGATGAACTGTGCAGGACAGTCGATCGCCAGGAGCAGGATTGGGCACCCCTGGTCTATGGTAACATACAGTGAAACAGTGCTAGCTAAGTTTGCTAGCAATATCTTGTTGCTGTGTAACTGGAACTTTCGCAAGCTCTTACGTTACTGCTTGGTAAACTGAAGTTACTCTCTTTGCATCAGCTTAAATGTTAGTCCTCGTTGCTTGCTTTGGATAAAAAGATAATTAAACTACTATGTCAATAAGTTGGACAGGACAGATAAACAACAGTTTTGGCCCTCACCCCACAAAAAGAACAATCATGTACACCCCATTTCACGCATTATAAATAGGTTGGTAAAGTGCAATTGTGCATGTTTGACGTTAACTAAGAGAGTGCAGAGTGCTATTTAAAGTGCTGTCTTGTTCACACTTATTTGAGAAGTACTTTTACCACCATTGCATCGCTCATTATGTATTCATTTTCATTACCACTCTAAAGTGTGTGGGATACATTTTCCTGACGGACAACCTACAAGAGCAAACCCCTATCCTGTGTTGTTCATGGATGTCAATGGAATGTCATGCAAGTAGGTCTCTTGGATGGCCATATTATTGCATCACATTTCGTTCATTTAAATATGCTTGATTGTTGTTTAACTATGTTTAACTAATGCACCTCTCTTTTTTTTTCCCCTTTAGGTAACACCAGCTAGACCTCCCCTCAAAAGAAGATGTCTTCAGCCATTACACCAGAACTCAACTACTGAACCTGAAGCTATGGAAACAGATGTGGATGTCGGGAATTTGGAGAATATGCCTCTGCAGACGTGTCATGTTGGAACCCAGAGGCCACATTAGGTTCTGAAGCTCATCGCATGCCAGATGATTAATAAAATAATCTTGAATACCTGTAAGAACATGTATTTTATTGATACAACTGGTCGTGGCTAATTCATGAGTTCACATCTACATATAATTATTATGGATAAGGTTATGCGTACTTGGCGTGCTGTCCGGGTGGAGGGTTCCGAGCTCGGAATTTCTGCCCGAACCCAGAGTACTGTTGGTAAGAGTAGATGGAACTAAAAGTGTGGAGATGGAACTAAAGTGAGGAGATGGGGTGGAGGAGGGATGCTGATAAACTGTCAAGGAACAACGGTGGGTTCTGCTGTTATTTATCCTATCTTGAGTTGATTACAGATTGAACTCCACTCGTGCTATTTGGGTTAATTATCTGCACCTGCTCCTCCCGAACCTTGTTAATAAAACATCATTAGTTATTGCAACATACTTGTGAACATATTAGCAACACAGCTAGTAATGACAGCGTTCGGTTTTATTGTTGTCATCAATTAACACACGTCTTAATTACATTACATTACATTTGGCTGACGCATATTTACATGAATACATTATGTTGTCAATAAATTACCTTTATCGGTAAGTTTTGGCCTCTGCCTGACATCATCTACCCAATGTTCCCTTTCACCAGACATTTTCTTTCATTAGCAGGATCCGCTTTCATTGAAATGTCATTAGAGGGCACGGGCAAGTGTCACGCCGTCACACTTCGCAGGCACGCAGTAATGGCGGCAGGCAAGATGGCGGCGCACATAGAATTTGCGGCCGATTTGTGTATTGAAAAACGGCCCTAATTTCACCCTCACGCTCCGTCATGGCAATATCGTGAGACAGCTTTTCACTCGACGAGAAATCTTGTCACATTTTAGTCTCGCGAGATCTCGTGGCATGAGAACTCGTCACTCCAGCATCAGTTGCATCGCTTCACTGCCTTTCACAAATCCTCTCCTGTGGCCTCATGGGACAGTAATCGGATGCACACTTCAGAATCTGTCCGGAAGCAGTAGGTCATCCAGGTACTTTTCACCTACTCTTTTATGACATTTACATTTAACATTTAATCATTTAGCAGACGCTTTTATCCAAAGCAACTTACAACTGAGGAGAACAATAGAAGCAATCAGACCACTAAGAGGGCAACAGTATACAGTATAAAAGTGCTGTAACAAGTCTTAGTTAGTACAGATAAAACATTGCAAGCTTTTTTTTTATTATCAGAAAAACAAATAGAATAGAATAGGCAAGTGCCAGTATTAATTGGTCAGGTGCTGGTGAAAAATATGTTTTTTTAGATCTTATTTGAAAATGGCACTAATTGAGATCATCGCAGGTCATTCCACCAGCAGGGAACAGTCCAGGAAAAGGTCTGTGACAGTGATTTTGTGCCTCTTTGGGATGGCACCACGAGGCGTCTTTCACTTGCAGAACACAAGCTTCTGGAGGGTGCATAAGTCTAAACTAGCAAGTTTAGGTATATTGGTGCAGACCCAGTGGTTGTCTTGTAGGCAAACATCAGTGCCTTGAACTTGATGCGAGCGGCTATTGGATGTCAGTGCAAACTGATGAAGTGGGCGTGTAACGTGGGCTTTCTTCGGCTCGTTGAAGACCACCCTCTCTGCTGCATTCTGGATCAGTAGCAAAAACTTAATAGTACATGCCGGAAGGCCCGCTAAGAGAGCATTACAATAGTCAATGGATAAAACAAGGGCTTGGACAAGGAGTTGTGTGGCCTGCTCTGATAGGAAGGGTCTGATCTTCCTGATGTTGCATAAAGAAAATCTGCAGGACCGGGCTGTTATAATAATATGGTCTGTGAAGCTTAGCTGATCATCAATTACAGCTTCAAGATTCATGGATGTCCTGGAAGGAATTATGGATGATGGATGAAGTTGTGCTTAAGTGTTGGGTTATCCGGGACCACAAGCAGTTCTGTCTTAGCAAGGGTGAGTTGAAGGTGGTGGTCCCAGGGGGAGGAGGTCCCAGGGGGGCCCTTGCCCGAACGCTAGAGTGGCGGAACCCGGGGACGCCCCCTACCTGATTGCCGTTCGCTGGGACCCCCGATTTCGAACGGCTATAACTTGGGGACCTGGGCGAGTTGGACCTCAGGGGTGAGCTCGTTCGAAAGGCCCCGTCCAGCACTAAGATTGACCGAGATATAAGCCGAAAAACATGCGCCTTTGACCGGACGTAACTCCCTGACCGTCTACAATAGACTGTATATAAAAGGAGAGAGGCTCGGGAGCGCGTGTGCACATCACATCCGTTGGATATCGCGGTAAATCCGACCCGGAGCCTTCACATAGAAATAGGAATACTGGCCTTCAGAGGTAATAGCAAAACCTGACAAGTGGATCATTGTAATGTGTGATTACAACCCCTTCACACACAGGCAATAAAAAAAAGTATTAATTTTAGTAGAAAAGTTACATATAGCACCTTTAAACTAAAACCATAAAAAAATTAGTTTTTACCTGAAATGAAATCAAATTAAAGTAGAGATGCACCGATTGACCGGCGCGTGACCGGAACCGGACGATTTTCACGTGATCGGCCATGACCGGCGATCGGCCGGTCAGTCAGACATATGCCGATTTTATACCGGTCAAATGCACTCGGGCGCCGCATGATTAACATTGCGCAACATCAGCATCACACGTGCACACAGAACGCACATGTAGGAAACCTCGTGAATTAGGGCCGTTCAGACCGCAAGCGCGTATTTTTTTGTCGGCGTGCATGTTAATCAATGAGTGCATTCACACCGGGAGCGTGAGCAGCGTGTGAGCGTCAAGCAGAAGCGTCGCGTGAGCAGTGAAACGTTTCCGCGCCGAGTCTATTTGCTGCACTGCTCATGCTCAATTAAAGTGAAAGCACACTTTTGATGGACAAAATAGCCTAAATATGATTTCACACAAAAAGTGCACAAAATGCACAGAATTTACGTGTTTTATCAAGAACTGGAGTAGGCTATGTCAGAAAAGAAAACGTTACACTCAAAAATATTTATAGAACATGAACCCATTTAAACTTTAAACCCATTTTTCAGTTTGTACAAGTGATTGGAATAGGCCTGTGTGTGTGTTTTGAGAAATATCTTTATACTGCAAGGCTATATTTATAACAAAAAAAATGTATATATTATTTTATTGCATTACCTCTTTTCATACAGACGTTTAGTTTGCTAAATATATATCTAACAAAAAATATTGGATATTGGATGTGAAAAGGAAATGGTTCTTCCATAACACTGCACTTTAGATGTGTGTGAATTTCCCACACCAGGGGTAATTTATATAGTTCTATTTTATAGCGATTATCTGTTAAAAACATTATGTTCTATGCAAATTGTAAACTGTTCTATTAAAGAAAAGATACAAAATAAATATTTATGTGTGCTGTAAAGTGGTTAGAAAAAATGAAATCGGAATCGGCTAAAATCGGTATCGGCAGGTCAAACTCAATGAAAATCGGAATCGGCCTAGAAAATTGTAATCGGTGCATCTCTAAATTAAAGATAAAAACTTATTTAAACATTTCTTATTGTCATTTAGTTTAACTTGATGTACTAAAATAACTAAAACTTAATAAAAACTATGTATTTTGATGGAACGGCTGCCTCTCCCTTGTAATCAGCGCCACCCCGTCCCTTAACTCGCCGCCCTTCGCCAGTGTAACGAACTGCTCCGAGACACGAAGGTTGAGAATCCAAATGCAGTTTTTAATGGGAAAATCCAAGATCATAAACCGTATAACAGGCAGTGGTCAGAAGCACGGTAATCAGTCCAAACAAGGACAAACAAATCCAGAGGGTGAGACAGGAACAGGGAAAACAGTGGACAGATAACGAAAACCAAGAACATGGAAAACAGTGGAAATGCTCAGAAATGCACTGTTACACATACAAGACTTCGCATGGAATGAATGTAAAACCAGGCTATTATATGGTGAGTTAAACAAGGCAATGAGACACAGGATGCAATCAGGGATGATAAGTCCAGGCAGAAAGTTATGGGAAATGTAGTTTCATTAGGGAATGACAATAGTCCGGGGTGGAGTGTCCTCTGTTGGTAATGATCGGCACTCTCGCTGGTAATCGTGACAGCCAGGTTCCCGACTGGAGTGGGTGTGATTGGAGAGGAGGGGTACTGAAGAGGAGAATTGGAGGCGTGTGAAGCTAGCCCTGCCTCTCAATGTCCATAGTAACCATCCTAAACAGTATGTGAGATTAAAATAAGTGTGTCCCAAAGCATAGTATGTTGAAAAGAGTATGCCAGAAGTCCCCGGATGGTCTACTATTTCCGGTGGATAGTGTGGATCCGTGCACACTCTAAAGGCTAACATTACCCACAACCAGTGGCGTAAGTTTGTTTTAAAAAAGTGGGTGGGACAGGTGTGTGTGTGCGCGTGTGTATAAATGAATGAATCACGTGAATATATACATATATCCGACTAATTGACGCGTGTCCTTTAATGGTCCAGTGGTAGAACTTTTGCCGAGCATGTCAGATGTTCTGGGTTCTGGTTCTAATCCGCACGAATCGTTGTTTTTTAAAAGTTTTTTTTCATTAAAACCGAATATGTTCATCAGTGGTTGTATTATATAGAGCAGGGACACGTTTGTGTACATTTTCTTTTTGTGATTTCACCGGAACGAACAAAGAGGGTCCGAAACGGATTGAAGCGCGCGTGCATGTGAAGACTGTGTGTGAGCCACGATAACTCTGTAACACTGGCGGCAACGAGCACTTTGATCACTTGATTAAAAAAAAACACGTATTTCAGCGCCAGATCGCCTCTTATTTAACAAACGAACGAAATTAATGCTCTGCCAGCTGGAGATGTTTTATTTATTTCTATTGGTACATTCGTGCCGCCAGATGTTTTAAAAAGTGGTGGGGACAATATCGACCCTGGCAAAAAGTGGTGGGGACATGTCCCACCTGTCCCACCTGTCCCACCCGCAAATTACGCCCCTGCCCACAACCCACTGCGCTTTGGAGGAGGAACTACAAACAGGAGTAAAATTTTTTTTAAATCTACAAAACATGGTGGTTTAGATAAAGATTTGAGTGACTAATCAAAGTTTAACCTGATACAAAATATGTAATTAATGATATCCGTGTGTAACAGTTCACCTATTACAGGGGTGAAATTGTTCATCCTGGCCTCAAGAGGGCAACAAAGAGAGGAAATGGTTTTCAGGTTGCAGGTAGTATAGAGGAAGAGAGATGGAAGCATGGTGATGGAATGGGTTGAATGAGGGTGAAAAAAGGATGGAATCACGTTGTGTTTGCAGAGAAGCTCACAAAGGACTCTGTAATGGGGCTTTAGAGGAGAAAAGAGAGTTGTGATGATATCTACTTCTTACCTGTGTTGGATTACGCCAGTGGAATTATTTGAATTTATTTACTATAGACCTTATGCACGAGAGAAACGAGGGCGCCGCCATCTTTAGAATATTGTCTTTGAACTTCCGTTTTTGCGGTCGCTCTGTATATCTCTATGGCATCGCTGTCGAGGAGTAATTAGCTGGTGAAGTGGATTTACTTACTGTAGAGTTCCATATCAGGAACTCGAGCTGCGTGAAAACGCTGTGGGAATGGCCCTTGCGTTGTGCGTCGTGAAGCGCGTATGGAATCAGCCTCAATGGTGAGACGGAACGTCATATGCGGGTGACGTCATCGACCAGTAAACTATAAAGCACCCCAAGATCACAGTCGCGACAGCTTCTGTTGTCTTCAGCAAGCGCTCTGTGTGTGAATCTGTCTCAAGTGTTTTTGTCTGTCTTTAGTGATTGCTAGGCAGGAGTTTTTCACATTTAAAAAACTATATATATATATATATATATATATATATATATATATATATATATATATATATCATTATGACGAGCGAGCAGCCATTCAGAAAGTGTGCTCCCCCTGTACTCGCTATCTCACAGGTGGGGATACACACGATCTGTGTGTTGTTTGTTTGGGAGTGCAGCATGCCCAGTCAGCTCTCGAGGGGGCTGACTGTGAGCATTGCGAGCGTTTGCCTCTAAGAATGCTCCGCTCCCGCCGATCACTCTTCGAGGAGAGTGGTTCGGTTCGCGCTCCCCGCGGCTCGGGTCCCGCTTCTGTCGAGGCAGAGCGGCGGCATTTGTCGTGGGGATCGCAAATGGATCTGACAGCGGGGTTTGAGACGGGCTCTGCCTTATCTCAGCCTTTACCTATCAGTTCCAGTGCCTTTGTCCCGGGTGTGGAAGCACGCGCTGCGGTTTCTTCCCCCCAGGCAGTGGCACCAATGCTGCAGCTATCCAGTTCTGAGGAGCTGGATGTTGTCAGTATTGAGACATGGGGGTTCTGAGGACTCGTCACCTCATTCCCCAGGAGCTTGTGGAGGTGCTCACTCGTGCTGTTGCTAAGTTAAGCATTGAGCGGCCAGCTGGTAGGCAGGAATATATTTCTAAAAGTAAGCTTGATGAGAGATTTCTGCCTTCACGAGTTCAGCCTCCTCGCAGGTGCTTACCATTTTTTCTTGACCTCCACACCGAGGTGTCGAGGTCGTGGAAGAAGCCTGCATCATATCGTGTGTTTAGCCCTCAGACCTCTACATATTCTAATATATCGGGGGCTAAATTATATGGTTCCCTCCGCTCACAACCAGATGTCACCATCTCCTGAGTACTAACTCTTTGGACTGCATTTCCCAGATACCCCGTACCTGTGGCTGATTTGACTCACAGGTGTTTCCCATTGACTCTCTCTATTTAAACTGTTCTCTCAGCTTCCTCCTTGCGAAGTCTTGTCTTGCCATGCAAACATTTCTAAGCGTTTATTCCGTGTGTGATTTCCCGTGTATGACCTGGACTGTTTACTGGACTCTGATTCTTTGCCACCTGCCCATTCTGATTGCATCTGCCTTGTCATTTGATTACTTTGTGTGTTTGCCGCCTGCCCTGATCTTCAGCCTGAACTCTGACTTTGATTCTGCCTTATCTACATTGTGCTTGAAGCCTGTGATTGAACTCTACCTGTTTGACTTGCATTCTGTTCTAATAAAGCTGCATATGGATCCTCACGACACTGCCTCCTCGTTACAGTTATGGGGCGATGCCCAGAGCAGAAGAGACTCTAGCTAGCCATCTTTCTGCTGAGTCTGCTTCGTCCCTTAAAGCACCTGCATTGCCCTCCAAGCCTCTAAGAAATACCTCGGCTCTGGTGGGCAAAGCTTATTCGGCGGCTGGTCAGGCTGCGTCATGTCTGCACACTATGTCCATACTGCAGGCATACCAGGCTGATTTATTAAAAGATGTTAGTGAGAGTGAGGAGGTTAGCCACTGGCGTCAGGGTACTGAGGGTAGTCCCCACCGTGAGAGGAAGGTGTCCCCCGCTTCAGACGGTGCCCGTTCTCTCTCGTTGCCCTCAGGGGTCCCATCTGCCAACCCCGCCTTCGTGTCGGGGCGTAGACGGGCCCAGCGAGTGTGTTCCCGAGGGACGCTCGCCCCCTTTGAGGAGGGGTTTAGAACAGTCAGACCAGTCGTTCCCTGCCAGTCGTTCCAAAGAAGGATGGGGGGTTGCGTCCAATTTTAGATCTGCGCCTGTTAAATCGCTCAGTAGCAAAGCTCAAGTTCAAGATGCTCACTCTGAAGCAGATCCGAGGACTGGTTTGTCACGACAGATCTGAAGGACGCGTACTTCCATATCTCCATCCTTCCGCAACACAGGAAGTTCCTGAGGTTCGCTTTCGGGGGCGAAGCGTACCAATATCGGGTTCTTCCGTTCAGCCTAGCTTTATCTCCCCGTACGTTCACGAAATGCATGGATGCAGTGCTGGTTCCGCTGCGACTCCAGGGTATTCGTATTCTGAATTATATCGACGATTGGTTGATTCTGGCTCAGTCGGAGCAACAAGCGGTTCGGCATCGAGATGTCGTCCTCGCACACATCAAGAAATTGGGGTTGAGGCTGAATGCCAAGAAAAGTGTTCTATCTCCATCACAGAAGACATCTTTTCTGGGGGTATTATGGGATTCAGTGGTGATGCGGGCTCTCCTGTCTCCTGTCCGCATCACCTTGATTCTCTCAGCAGTAAATCAAGTAAAGCTAGGCCAGTTGCTCACTGTAAAGCAGTACCAGAGACTGCTGGGTCTCATGGCGGCAGCGTCCAACGTTATTCCTTGCGGCCTGTTGTACATGAGACCGTTACAGTGGTGGCTCAGAACCAAGGGGTTCTCCCCGAGGGGAAACCCCCTCCGCACGATCAAAGTTACACGGCGTTGCCTCCGTTCTCTGGTCATGTGGAGGGATCCTTGGTTTCTGTCCCAGGGTCCTGTGCTGGGTGCTCTTTGTCGTCATGTTACACTAATGACAGATGCTTCCCTCACAGGCTGGGGGGCGATCATGAGTGGTCGCCCAGCCCAGGGTCTGTGGCAGGACCATCATCGATTATGGTACATAAATTGTCTAGAGATGTTGGCGGTGTTTCGGGCTCTGAAACACTTCCTCCCAGACCTGAGAGGTCATCATGTTCTTGTCCGGTCCGACAATAATTCAATTCAATTCAATTCAATTCAAATTTATTTGTATAGCGCTTTTCACAATACACATTGTTTCAAAGCAGCTTTACAGAAAGTGCATTAGAAATGTACATAGAAAATACAGTTAGTTCATCATGTATTAATTTAGGGCATAACATATCGCCGGCGTTGAGTCGTCTCTTCACAGGCGTCGAGTCGTCTCTCCACAGGCGTTTAGTCGTCTCATCACAGGTGTTGAGTCGTCTCATCACAGGTGTTGGATCATCTGAAGTCTCCGTGAGAGGCTGGATACAAACTGTAGCTGACGAACGCTATTTACCTCGGGACTTGCGTCCCGAGATAACAGCAGAAAGGCAGATGAGAAATAATTAGCATAGCTGATGTTCATAATATTACTGCATTCGATCTGATTCGGCAGTAGTATAAAAGGTAAGCATTATGTGAATGCTTGGTTAAAGAGATGCGTCTTTAATCTGGTTTTAAACTGGGACAGCGAGTCTGAGCCTCGAACAATATCAGGAAGGCTATTCCAGAGTTTAGGAGCTAAATGTGAGAACGCCCTCCCTCCTTTAGTGGACTTAGATATCCTAGGAATGACCAGAAGCCTCGAATTTAGTGATCTTAAAGAGCGCGACGGATTGTAGGGCGATAGAAGGTCCGTTAAATACACAGGAGCTAAACCATTTAGAGCTTTATAAGTCAGAAGCAATACCTTGTAATTGATACGGAACTTAATAGGTAACCAATGTAGAGATGATAAAATTGGTGTTATATGATCATATTTTCTTGATCTAGTAAGAACTCTAGCGGCTGCATTTTGCACTAACTGTAGCTTGTTTATTGAGGATACAGGACAACCAGCTAATAAAGCATTACAGTAATCTAGTCTCAAGGTCATGAATGCATGAACTAACTTTTCTGCATCAGAAACGGATAGCATGTTACGTAGCTTAGCAATGTTTCTAAGGTGGAAAAAGGCTGTTCTTGTAACATATGATATATGAGTTTCGAAAGTCAAGTTGCGGTCAAGTATGACACCCAGGTCTTTTACTGTAGTGGATAAAGTAACAGGGCATCCTTCTAAATTAAAGTTGTATTGTAAGGGATTTTGTGGGTAGTTTTTTGGACCAATAAGTAATACCTCTGTTTTATCTGAATTTAATAGCAGGAAATTACACGTCATCCAGTATTTTATATCTTTAAGACATTCTGTCAAGTTATGACATCGGTGGCATCGGTGACATCGGTAATACATCGGTGGTCTCTTATATAAATCATCAGGGGGGTCTGCGCTCTCGCCCGTTATACAAGCTGGCTCGCCAGATCCTTCTATGGTCCCAGGGAAAGCTTCTTTCAGTGAGGGCGATTTATATCCCAGGGTACCTAAATCAGGGAGCGGACATCCTGTTGAGGCAGGGGCCGAGGCCCGGGGAATAGAGACTCCACCCCGAGGTGATGGAGCTCCTGTGGATGCAGTACGGTCATGCCGAGGTAGACCTATTTGCGTCCAGGGAGACATCACACTGTCCACTGTGGTTCTCTCTCAGTCATCCAGCCCCGCTGGGGTTGGACGCTATGGTACAGCCGTGGCCGAGGTCACGTCTGTACGCTTTTCCCCCGATTGCTCTGCTCCCAGGAGTTCTGGAGAGGGTTCGCCGGGACGGGGGCAGTCTATTGTTGGTAAGTAAGTAAGTAAACTTTATTTATATAGCACCTTTCACAGACAAGAAGGGTCACAAAGTGCTTCACAGTAAAAACAATAAAAACAAAATTAATAAAACAAATAAAAACCACAAAACACATAGCAAACAAAGCCATATCGCTAGTTAAATGCTTGTCTAAAAAGGTGTGTCTTAAGGTGTTTTCTAAAAGTTTCCACAGAGTCCAAGGCTCTCAAGGCTAATGGAAGAGAGTTCCAGAGCCTTGGAGCAACCACACAGAAAGCACGATCACCTCTTGTCTTAAGACGTGTTCTAGGAACATTAAAAAGGTCTTGACCTGAAGACCTCAGAGAGCGACCAGGAGTGTGTGTGTGCAATAGATCCTGGATATAAGATGGAGCTTGACCATGGAAGGCTCTGTAAGTAATGGTTAAAATTTTAAACTGCACTCTAAAACTAATTGGAAGACAATGAAGAGACTTAAGCACAAGTGTAATATGTGATCTCCTGTTGGTCTTTGACAATAGTCTTGCAGCAGCATTCTGTACAACTTGCAGTTTGTCCATGGAGGATTTGTTTAAGCAAGTGTACAGTACATTGCAATAATCCAGACGAGAGGAAATAAAAGCATGAACAAGCATCTCCAGCTCTTCTTTAGAAACCACAGATCTTATCTTAGCGATGTTCCTGAGATGGAAAAAACAGGAACGAACCACAGATCTAACATGACTTCTAAAACTCATAGATTTATCAAAAATGACACCCAAATTTCTCACAACATTACCGTCCGGGGATGGTAGAGCCCCAATGACCTGCCTAATCTTTGGAGTAATGTTGTCTGGAGCAAAAATCAGCACCTCAGTTTTGTCTGAATTTAGTTGCAAAAAGTTGTCTGCCATCCATTTATTAATGGAGGCTAAGCAATTGTGCAACAAGGAAAGTTTGTCCAGTCTATCAGGGCTAAAAGATAAATATAATTGAATATCATCAGCATAACAATGATAAGATATTTCTCCATAACTAGCAATAATATTTCCGAGAGGAAGCATATACAGACTGAACAGCAGGGGGCCGAGCACAGAACCTTGGGGCACACCACAGGACAAAGGAGCAGAGTCTGACATATATGGTCCTACGGACACAGAGAAACTCCGGTCTGAAAGATAGGATGAAAACCAATCCAGAGCGGATCCAGTAATGCCCACAGTTGTTTTCAGTCTATCAATCAGAGTGCAGTGATCCACAGTATCAAATGCTGCACTGAGATCTAATAGAACCAGCACAGAACATTTACCCCCATCAGGAGCCATCAAAATATAATTTGAGACCCTAAGGAGGGCAGTCTCAGTTGAATGTTTTTTACGAAAACTAGACTGAAACTTATCAAAGATATCATGTGAATCCAAAACATTATTTAGTAGGGTTGGGTATTGACACAAATTTCACAATTCGATTCGATTTCGATTCACAAGCTTGCAATTCGATTCGATTTCGATTACGATTCGATTCGATTCAATATTGATTATTTTGGATATCAGTTACACTAAATGGCAAATTTTCTCAAGGAAATCAAATCTCTTAACTAATTCTGTAAACTATGGGAGTCTAGTTGTAGCCTACTAGGCTTCATTAGCCTAATATGAAGGTAATAATTAACTGTTTTGTAGCTATACAAACACTACTTCATAGTTCAGTCTTTGTAATATGTTTATAATGTGTTTAGAAATTATTTTTTTTATTGCCTTTACAGGGACTTTAAATTACACTTTTATTTATTTTATAATAAGAAGATTATATGAAATATAAACATTTAAATGGTGGCTGTCATAAAAACTTGCCAGATTTATTCAAATATGCATTAAATATTGAAGAACGTTAAGATTATAATGCATACGTAATATGGTGCACATATTTAGCAAAATGCTCCTCTCTAGAGTAAATTTTTCTGGCTGACTAACGAGTTTATGGTCACATGTGGTTTTTCTGAGGTAAATATGACGATCCATGACATTGATTACAAGCTGTTTAACTGACGTGTTTCCACGGTTGAAACACTGATTGAGCGAATCAATGTGACATGATACGGATTTCGATAAGTTGTACTCTATCTTTTAACACACTTTCAGATGCTCATTCATGTTTATTTCGCGCTGTAACTGGTATTATTAAGGCGGAAGAGATCAAAGCGCTCCGCGCTGCTGCTTCTCTTGAGCTGCGCGAGAGCGATCTCGCCACAGCGCCAAAAAGGTATTTATGTTTTTGAATTTAGAAAGAAAATGGACGTAATTTGAAAATTTTGACTGTTTCATATCAATAGTGACAAAGGACAAAGATTATTGCGATGTTTTGGATGCGTGCTACAATGTTCCATTCATTCAAATGAAACAGGATGACTAATCGATTCTTGAGATTTAAGAATCGATATCGGTTCGTAAAAATGAGAATCGATTAATATCGAGAAATCAATATTTATTACCCAGCCCTATTATTTAGCTGGTTCGCAACAACCTTTTCTAGAATTTTAGAAATAAATAATTTCTGAATGAAGCTGCATCAAGATTGTTCTTTTTCAAGATAGGCTGAACAACAGCATGCTTAAAACAGCTAGGAACCTGGCCCAGCTGAAGAGATAAGTTTAAAATTGAAACCAAACATGGGCCAAGACGTTGTATGGATTTTAAAAGCAAAGACGTAGGTAAAATATCAACAGGGCTTTGAGAAGGTTTCATCGTGCCCACTAATTTAATGATGTCATTCAGGGTAATGGGGCAGAAGGAGTCCAGTATTGAAGGTCTGTGCTGTTTAACTATATGGGGTTTTGCTGATGGAACAATGCCCTGACAGCTCTAACCTTGTCCACAAAATGAAGCAAAAAGTGGTTGCAATCAACATTTGAAGACACCGGGACAATACATGTAGCAGGAGAAACAGGTTTCAAAGAGAGCTTTAGGATTTCTTTTATTGGCAGATATCAGATTAGTAAAATAAGAGGCTCTAGCATCCTTAATCATTTTGTTTAAGTCCATTAAAAGCTCTTTGAGATACAGGCGGTGGACTTGTAGCTGAGTCGCTTTCCATAAGCGCTCAGTCCTCCGACAAACACACTTTAAGCTGCGAATGGCATCATTTATCCACGTGGATGTATTAACAATAGAAATTTCTCGTAGCCCCGTATTGGCCGGCCCGAGTATGGTTTGCGGACCTTATATCTCTCCTCGACGGCTCTCCTCTGGAGATTCCGATCAGGTGGGACCTTCTCTCTCAGGCGAGTGGGTCGATCCTTCACCCCCGCCCAGAACTGTGGAAACTATGGGCGTGGCCTCCGAGGGGGCCCAGCTCGTAGGTGTTGGTCTCTCAACTGAGGTTGTTGAAACCATCCTTCACTCCAGAGCTCCGTCCACGAGGAAGTTATATGCCTTGAAGTGGAGACTTTTCACTTCTTGGTGTAGAGAACACCAGCTAGACCCAGTTAACTGCCCAGTGGGTGCAGTGCTAGAGTTTCTGCAGGAGCGTTTCTCTACAGGGTTATCCCCCTCCACACTAAAGGTGTACGTGGCGGCATTTGCTGCTTACCATGTCCCTTTCGGTGGAGTATCATTATGCATTAAAGCAGCACTATGCAGGATTTTTGTTGTTTTTATTAATAATTGCTGAATACAAATTTGAAAGTTAACACTGATTTAACCCATGTCTGCATGTCCATTTAAAATCTATTTCAGTAACAATAAAAATGCATTACGGAGCAGTTGGTAGGAAAATTGGTATGCATGAACATTGTAATCAACCTTTTGGGGATTTAATGTGCAATGTACTTTGATCTCTTGCACACTCATTTCTGCAGTCACTGCAAGTAAAGGTGGTTGCTTGTGCTGGTTGACTTCAGTGCCTGCTGTCTCTGGGCCAGCATCCTAACTAGGGGTTTTTAGGGGGCTTTCCTCTCAGGGCGAATGAGAGGATGCATAATTGCTTTTTACCTGACATCTTTGAAAGACAGATGCAATGAAATGCATCCATGGCCAGGATATAATTATAAAATATGACATGATTTTAAAAGTGACCTATAACATAGACTATGCAATACACTTTCATTATTTTAGTGCTAATAAAATTTGTAAGCCTATTTGGAGAGAGAGATGTTTATAATGTGATAATATGTAAGTCATCGTGTATTCGTGTGATAACGAGAATATGACTAGGCCTAGACTATACTTGTTCTGAGCAGGTGTTAGTTTAAACTGTTGGCTAAGTTACAGACACTCATGAAAAACTGATGCTAATTATCTGGGAAACATTATCTAACAGCAGTCAAGCTGGCATTGTTTGTGTCAAACAAGTTGTGAATTTGTTGTAACATTAAAACAGGAGATCGTGACTTACTCTGTGCTCAAAGTGATGCTCGGAGATCCAATGTTTCCTGAGTGAACGAAACTTGCGGAAGATGTTGTGCAGAATCACGTGAACAATTCCAGGATATGCTTTTTTTCATTGCATTAAATCTTACCCAGATACAATAGTGCTATTTTCTGATTGGCTATTGTGTTTTTTTTTATTGGCTGGTAAGTGGCAGGCTCGACGTTTATTTGAGGGAAACGGAGGAGGAAAAACGGCGCATAAGGCAAGATAAGCTGTTATACCTTTTATTTTACTTTATTTGTATATTTGTAAATGTATTTTTTTAATTTATCCTTGCACTCAATGGACTTAAAACTAGTTAACGCTAGAATAGCTGCTGATAATGCATAACATTTGCGGATAAATAACGTTAAAGCAATACCTTATTTTAATAAACGATTTGGCCTTTCTCTAACGTTAGAGAAACTACATCTGAAGGCACCTGACCACCAGTTTATGAGCATAAACTGGTGGTCAGGTGCCTTCAGATGTAATGGTTATTGAACTGTGTGTATATTGGTGTGTGTGTGTGTGAGAGAGAGAGAGAGAGAGAACAAACAAACAAACGTTGAAGCAGAAAAAACTTCTAGTTCTCTCTCACACACACACACACACACGCACACACACACACACACACACACACACACACACACAGACACACAGACACAGCAATATCCTACACACAGTTCAGTGAAGATTACATATCCTACAGTGAAATGAATGGCCTATAGCTCCTAAAGGATAATCGCATTATTAAGATTTTGTTATTTATTCATTAAGCCTGTTTTAACTTAATTTTCAGAAATGCTATTGCTCAACTTTTCCTGACATAGACAACGATTTTGAAGACTGGCATTGAATGGGAGCTTCTGTTCCATATGGATGAGCAGACATTTTACCGCCATCTCCGGGTCACCCATTCGCAGTTTGTCTACCTCATTGAGGTCCTGAGACAGCATGGTCTAAAAGGGGACCAGCATGATGGAGGTGTTAAGATTCCTCTCAAGCAAAAGGTAGACCTATGCCCTGATTAAAGACTTGTTGTTTGAAAATCCTGAAAATGCTGCCGTTTTAATAGCCTTGCCACAATTAAATACATCATATACATTTCTCCCTTTGTGATAATTTGTTGGTTGTCTGGGATAAATTATCTGTTTACAGGTTGCTCTCTTTCTCTGGTACATGGCAAACCAGAATAGTTTTAGAGAAATCTCAGACAAGTTCTCTGCACACAGGTAGAAAGTTTAGGTGTTACATTGCTGCTAGAAAAACGATTAACAGACTGATGCTAGAATTGAAGAATAAACAGTTTGAAATATCATATATCAATATTGCTATTTCAGTGCTATTCTAATCTGTTGTATCCTATTTTACAGATGTGTTGTTGAAGTGCTGAGAACCTTTTGCACTATGGTTCCTACTTTTGTCAGCTGGTTCACCGAGTGTGAAAAGATGTTAACCTCTGCTGCCTTCAGGGCAGTGTGTGGTATTGACTGCATCATAGGTACATTATGATAGCTTTTACTCATCCCCAGCGGATAGGGACATTTAAAGTTTTCACAACCGCAAGGTATACACAGCAGAACAGCAGACATGGCATTGTACATGGTGACAAAACTACAAACATGTCATTACAGTGCACACTGTTACAGATATGCTCAGACACACTATAGGGCACACATAGCAGCACTCGAAGAGGGTGGTGCAAATGTGCATCAAAATCATAACTTCTACCGCGTTCATCAACTCGCATTGTCTCTTCCAAATTAATAAAGATTTAAAACCTGAGAGCATTAATATACAGAGCATACTCAGAGCATTAATTTACACTGTATTATAGGATCAGTCAATAAAATATTACCACTAGTCAAATTGTATATCTGTCATAAACTGTGCATTGTTATTGTGTACTGCAGGTGCCATAGATGGATGCCACATAAAAATACAGCGGCCACCTGTCAGAGGAGGGGACTACCTGAATAGAAAAGGCTATTATTCTGTAGTCCTCCAGGGTATTGTGGATGGAAAAGGGAGGTTTCGGGACATCTTTGTAGGAGCACCAGGTAATTGTATATTGAATCCTGTAACTGTCATGCACCAATATACCACAAGCACATTCCTTCGAGGCATAGCATACACAGCAATAAACCACTTCTGATATTCAGGCAGGGTACATGACTCCAGGATCCTCAGGAAATCCACCTTCTTCGCGAGATGGGCAGAAAAAATGGGGAGGTGAGTATTTTGTAGTTATCTTGGAGAAGACTGATGCTATGTGTATACTTTTCAGTACCCTCTGTATAGGCTGGATGAGAACATTTAGCTTAAAACCCACAATTGCATTGGTCTGTCCTCCTCCTCTTCTACCAATGTCAGTCTTCTAGAATAAACAAATTATTTTGTTATACAAGTATGTAATTTGCACTACCCCCTGTATAAGCTCTGTGCACAGCTGCAGTCTTGACAGAAAGGTCCTAATTACTCCTGAAATTGGTGAATCAGTTTGCCCACCTTTCTATCAAAACTGCTCACAATACAGCCAGAAGCCCACTTTCTTCAAATGTTCTAGCTGCTCTTTCTCACCTTGGGAATATGACTTAAGCTACTCGGCGACAGCGCCTCGCGAATACCCATTTATTATCACACCAAAGCGGGACAATGGTGCCCTGACCACCCAGGACCAGCAGAGGAACACACAGATCTGCAAAGGACGTGTTGTGGTGGAACAAGCTTTTGGCAGGTAAGTAACTGCCCATAGGGCAGAGCCTATCTCCTGTTTTCCTGGTGTGTGAGCTGATTTGTGTACTGTCATCTTTTGGCAGGGTCAAATGCAAGTGGAGGAGAATGAGAGATCTGCAAAACACCAGGCTGGATGTGCTGGTCATGCTGATCATGTCAGCATGCATGCTCCACAACCTCTGCACCGGACCTACAGACATGTGCAAAGACCATCCCACTGGGTGCCCTCGTCATGATGATGACAACGTTTAAAGAGTTTACAAAAACAGATCTACTTTTTTGCAAGTTGTCTTTTGCTGCACATTCAAGGCAATTGTTCTTAGAATTAAATATTTATTTGTTGTACCAGGTTGATAACTTCAGTTGCTTTATTTCACTATTTTGTTCTTCTTGATGTGTTTTTGTTAATTGTTATGGCAGCAATGGATTCAAGAGTAATCACTGTACTAGCAGCGATGTTGTAATGTCTACCTGACCATCACATGGATGATGCTTGGGGCTGTTAAGGCACATGGACATATAGGTATTATTATTGTGTATTTATCAAACAGCAAAATAGACAATAACTGCAAATATATGAAGACAAAACTATATTTATTAATGACAACAATTTCAAATGTTTAAAACACAAGTGGAACAATGCTCCAAAAATATAATCAAATTAATAGAATACATTAACACTACTACAATAGCCTTTTGTGAGAAAGAGAGGGGAGAGGGGAGAGGGGAGAGGAGGGGTGTGTAAAGGAAGAATGCTTATGTGAGGATGTGTGAAGTAATTGAGGGCCTTCTAGGCAATCAGAACAGCCACAGAAGAGACAAATGGGATTTGCTTTATTGCTTGCTGAGATACTCTCTCATTAAATTCTCAAAAGAGATCCGCTGAGCTCTCATTTCCTCAAGTATTTCATCGTGTCTCCTCTGGCTAGCTTGTTTTGAATCCTGGATAACATCTACAAGTTGGTTTGCCAGTGCCCTAGTCCTCCTCAGTCTTCGTGTGTTTGATGTCTGTGTACCCCCTGTTCTGCTATACCTGCACAATTCTCCCCCCCTGCACCCAGCACCTTCGGCCTACAGACATTTAGGCCCCCCTCATTATCTCCCACAACTGGGAATTCAATGTCATGCTGCCCTCCTAAAAGGGAATCCATCTGATCAAAAAACTTGAACCGAACTACCCCCCTCCCTGTATTATTATTGTCCTTGACACCTTTGTAGCCATCGACAAGGGTCTGCCATTTGCGGGACACTTTGGCTGAAGAGAAAACCAGGCCAAATTTGGCAGTCAGCCTACTGGCCATTTCCTCCCACAACTTTTTTTTCGTCCCCTTTCCCCTCTTGATTCTGGTGTTGAGCTCCTGCAGGCTCTGAGGGAGCTCATTGCCATCAGACTCCAGGTTTTCCCTGTGAGAGGAAAATCATTGAAACAATGAGAATGTCTGACTCGATTAAATCTTTTTTTTTATCATTTAATTAATTAGTTCAGCCACCAAAAAATTAACACTATGCCTTTCAGATGGAAACTTCTCTTACATTATGGATGCATGTTTTTTTATATATATATAGTTATATAGTTCCTGTCATACTACAGCATGAGACTCTTTTTCCAGAAAAGTAAATCCATGATTTGTTCTTATGAAAACTGACTAACAAGTCTATATCTTTCATTTGATTATGATGCAGTGGAATCCTCTTATAGTGAGCACATCCATACAGGTGAAATTGATCACTATAAATGGTTAGATAAGCAGAATTCAAGCATGTGTATAGAAATGATTCTGACATAGGATCACGACACATGGATGATCACAACAAGTTGGTTCCACTGCATGAACTTATCTTATCTATTACATGCCTCATCAGCTCGATGAGAAACATGGTGCTCTCCACAGTGAATACTGTCTCCTGCCCTGACTGTGAAAGACTGCCGGGGCCTGGGTCTGACTGGGATCCAGTAATGCTGGGGCCTGACTGGGACTCGCCTGACACTCCCTCCACACACACGCTTTGTGACTCCAAAAATGGCTGGCTGCCATTGTTCGTTCCTTAATCAAGAATGAAATGTATTTGTCTATGTCAAGAACAGCATGCAATTGGATATAACGGCACAGCTTTTAACTATAACTGGCAACAATATGCTGACAATACAATACAATACAATGGAATCCTCTTATAGCGATTATGTCCACCCGATTTTGTGCCTTTTTAATATAAATGGATGACTACTATAGCCAAATTGAAGTATGTATATAGGAATGATTCTTTCCCAAGCTTTTGGATCACTATAAACAGAGCATCACTTTTAACAGTGAACACTTTAAGCAGTTACCATTGTGATTTCAAGTCCTTGACAAAACATACCAGTTGGAAGTTGTAGAAGTACCCTTAAAGTATGGCCTTCATCCAAAAAGTATAACTCCTGGGGGGACTGGTATAGGGGAGTCAAGAGGGGTTGGGTAAGGGGTTCTGTCCACATCGACAAATCCCCGCATCTCCTCATCTAGATACAGTGTTCGAATGGAAGCTGATTTCAGTACAGCAGATGTACATGGATTGTACTTTTGATGATAAAAGCATGAGATCAAGCTAGCTAAACACTGTATGCCAATTTCGCTATGCTGAGAAATTGTATGTTAAATTTTTTTTTTCATTAGCATGATCAATGCTGTCAAGTTCAGGTTTACGTCACCTTAACATTTCCATGCGGCAATACACTTTCACGACATATTTATTGTTTCAAACACATAACATTGTAATACATAATCGTGTGTGTATTATTATCATTATTATTATATTATTATTAATTTGACTGCAAAGTTATATTGTCCTAAAGTGTATTCTCACCGTGTACCGCCGGCAGAAACCATAGACAGTATAAGAAGGGCAGAAACACAGCATCTGTAGGGGCTGCCATTGTTGTTTTGTATGGCTTCGCGGGCTATGTGACGTCAGAACTCGTAACTGGGAGTACATCGATCTAGTACGAGTTCACAGGGGTGGGAAGTCACGGGTTTGACTGGCGTTCCAGTGCACTTTCACGGGTATAAGGTTGGAAAAACACGGGTTACAGGTAGCCTGGAACGTATGGAACGCCAAAAGGGTAAATTTTCGCGACTAACCAAACGCCTTACATTCTCAAAACGGCAGTTTTTACGGCGTTTAAGACGAAAAGACGCCGCAAAGTACGGCGTTTTGTGGTACAAACGGCGCAAATTACGGCGTTTACAAAGCAAATTCGCCGTCATTGGCTGGATAAAAAAACCGCCGATAATGACGGCGAATTTGAATTCACCGCAGGCCATCCATAGTGTGCCGTTATTTACGGCGCTTCTGTCTGACAAAGACGGCGTAAAAAGCGGCGATTTGTATAATATTATAATCAGCCCCACCCTTTTCTTTAAAGCTCAGCCCATGAAGTAGATGGAAAGACATACGTAGTAGATTGTCGATCTGAATGGGTTCTGTTTTTCTAATGTTGTTGGACTATTTGGACTGTATCGTGTCATATTTTTATTGCTTCATTGGGCACGTGGTGTATCCCCCTTTTTCCTTTATCATGTGGGTATATAGTAGCTATGATTCATAGATTCTGATTCAGCCTCTGTTTACATTCATGTCTATGAAATACATTAGATTACCCAGCAAACCATCTTCAGTAGGGCATTGGTCTGCGTGCACGGGAAGCAGTGTTGTTTGCTCTTATAGTGACAGGGTTCGACTCGAAGGTCCGAGCGTATTTTTATCGCCGCTTCGTTTCTTTTGCTTCATTATTTTAAACATTACAAATTAAAACGTTTTTAGTAGGCTGTTTCCATGAGAGCGAAAAGCGCGTTTCTGAAGATTCCACACTCAGGGCCGTCGCCAGAACAGGCTACTCATTTCGTTTTCATAGAGGGGGGTGAACAATTTTTTTATTATGATCTGAGAAACAGACTTCTCAGCAAAACTATAAGATCCCGTATTATTACTGAAGTAGATAGTCCATCACCACAACCCTTTTGCATTAGTCTGCTATATATTCCCTATACTTCGTAAACGAGGAACAAAAACATTTCAATTCCTCCAACAACACAATGATAAAAACAATACATACCAAATACCAATAAAATATGAAGCCTACATCTAAGGGCTGCATAATATATCAAAATATCGCAAATGTATTTCGCAATATGCATATTGCAACGGCTTGCAATAACTGCATGAGCAAAAGATGAAGAGAAAATCACTCTGCTCTTGGCTAAATAACTTTTGTAGCTTTAATAAGAATCAGTATAGCCTATATTTAATTGGGTTTTTATTTTTTACATTTGATTATTCAGTTTCAGTTTTCATTTATAACCCTAATGTAGGATAACCTGAACCCCCAAACCCCGTGGTTTATATCTTGATGTTAAAATAGCACTTCTTATAACACACTGATGTTCATTTTATATAAGTTGTAGTGATGTTTTCCTGTCACAAAAAGAATGTGGAACACATATGGGTTATATCATTTTAAATACATTTTAAAGATAACATATCGCATTTTTCTTCAATCGTGCAGCCCCAATCTGTAGCATATTGATGTGTAACAAAACATTCACTGTACAGTATGCTGTATACTCACTATCTAAGGCGGCTATTCTCCAAGTGATATTCATTTATAAATAAAATAGGCTAATGTTTCAAAGTTTCCTTTTGTGTAATAAAGCATATTAATTTTCTGACAGGCGGAGGGTGCCGCGCTTCCCATTTAAAAACAAGTTTCAAGTTACTTTTCACCGTGACTCTTCAAATTTCTTGAATTTCGTTTTGTATAATGTGTATCTTAATTTGAATAAATATTTCATCAACCAATGGCCTGGATTTAATAAATAAGAAGCAAACCAAGAACATCGGGTTTGGATTAGTGAGTAACAAACAAACCATGTTTCCGCGGCCTTTGATGCCGAAAAAATATAGCCTATGTCTTTCTGCTTAAATGAATGTCTTGCATGTCTCAATTACAGTAAGCCTCTAGGAAGTTATGATATTTGTGGCTTTAAAGCAATATGCTGTATTGTATAAAGTGGTAGGCTATATAAAAAAATTAAATAAAATAAAAACCTTGTATTAGGCCTACTTCAGTAAATAGTCCAAGTTTGACTGAAACAATTAAATTCAAGATGTTATTTGAGAAAAATACAATATAATTATTTTTTTAAAATACACATTTAAAAGAAAAAAATATATATATAATGTAGCATTATGGAAACCGGCATCTCACAACTCTTTATTATTTACAGTCCATAAAAATAGGGCGTGTAGCCTATTATACGATTAGGCCTATAATACGAGAATATATTTACAGTTTCCCCGTGTATTTTTACTGAGGCATTGTATTGTGTTGTGTTGTGTTGTGTTTTAAGGTTTAACGGAAAATTCCGTAACATTGAATAAAGTCTTGGCAAAGCTCTTTTTCATGGTCCCCTAAAAATAACGCCAGAAATTCTGATTCTACAGAAAATGAATAATTTAGTGTTACAAAAGAAACGACATTTATAGTATTTTATGACATCAGATCAGAATGAACAAGGTAGTACAAAATATTTTATTTACTGTTAGCAATATTAATGTCTATTTTAAGGCAATGGCAGCGTGATAATAAATAATTTATATGAAATATATTACAGTCATGTATGGTCAAGAGCAGCGGTAGTCCTCGCAACAGCGGTTTTCCCGACAGCGCTTCCCGTGCACGCAGACCAATGCCCTACTGAGGGTAGTAATTTGCTGGGTAATCTAATGTATTTCACAGACATGAATGTAAGAGGCTAAAACCATACTATATCATGATAAAGGAAAAAGGGGGATGCACGTGCCCAATGAAGAAATAAAAATATGACACGATCGCCCAACTAGTCCAATAACAACGTTAGAGAAACAGAACAAGACGGGTCGCCATTCAGATCGACAATCTACTACGTATGTCTTTCCATCTACTTCATGGGCTGAGCTTTGAAGAAAAGGGTGGGGCTGATTATAATATTATACAAAACGCCGCTTTTTACGCCGTCTTTGTCAGACAGAAGCGCCGTAAATAACGGCGCACTATGGATGGCCTGCGGCGTCAGAAACGGCGTCATTGGCTGGATAAAAAAAAACGCAGATAATGACGGCGAATTTGCTTTGTAAACGCCGTAATTTGCGGCGTTTGTACCACAAAACGCCGTACTTTGCGGCGTCTTTTCGTCTTAAACGCTGTCAAAACCGGCGTTTTGAGAATGTAAGGCGTTTGGTTAGTGGCGAAAATTGACCCTTTTGGCGTTCCATATATCCACGCGTATGTTATCACACGTCATTGGTCACGGCAAGGTACGCGACGTTTGACACGATGATTGCTAGTTTGCAAAGTAAGTGCACAAATCACACCTCATAGCGGTACAAATTTTTTTTTTGGTAGGCTAACTGCGCGCGCGGCTCCGCATCCGCAGATGCACGACCTCGAGCCAAATTTGGCCGAGCATGTATACGTCTACTGCACCGTCACCCAGTTTGTGCATCTAAAATAGTTGCTTACATTTGCGAAATTAGACTTAAGCTGACATAAGCCTTTAAATTAAAATGCCCATATTAGCCCTTAAAGGCCCATATTTTATACAAATGTTCACGAAACTAAATTAAATTATTTACAAAATATGTAAGATTTTGTTAATTTAGTTGTATAGGTTACGTTCTCATATAAACCAGGGCAGGCTTTACACCACCTGACATCACTCCCTGTGTCTGTCGTTTGCTTCTCCAGCCACAGTAGATATTTTGACATATAGCCTATATATAAAAATAAAATAAAAAAATAGTAACACATTCAAAAAATTAATAAAACTATCTAAATGATATTAAAATAACACTGGCATTGTCTACTTATAGAGATTAGAAGTGTAATTTGACATACTTGCATTTAAGAGATCAAAGCTTTCCATGTGGGCTTAAAAGTCAAATTAACTTTCTCATTGGTGTGGGTGGACGAAAAGGACATAACAAAAAAGCTTTATCAGATAGCAGAAGCATGGAAACAACAGAGACATTTTATCAAAGCTGTTTGTGACAAAGCCTCATGATCTCACATATGGGCCGGTCTACACACACCAGAGGAACTCAACACTGAAGCAGGTCGACACAAGTGAACTCGTGGTGCATTATTCCTCTCTTCTCCAATCAGTCCGAAGAACTTTAAAGAAGAGCCCGCTTTGAGGTACAGTATTTTAAACACAGACATTCATTTGATACAAGTGCATGTGTTCACAGTAGATTATACACATATGTGCTATTAGGAATGTGGGAAAAAATGTGCTGTTATTCAAGTTTGGACATAATGAAAGTTTAAAAATATTTATATAACAGTTCATTCAATACAGATCAAAGCAGCTTTACATTAATACACATAAATAACAGTGTTAATGTTTTACAATTCATCAATTATGAATAAAAGCAGCTGTACAGCAGCTCTACAGAAGACAATAGAGTATAATTCACCTCAAGTCAGTTAGTTAAGTTAGTGTCATTCTCATCTGATAGTGTCAGTGCAGTTAAATCTATAATATAAGTTAATATTTGTTGTCTTTTAAACAGCAATTTCTGGCTATGCTTTATTCTTAAATACTGTACTTTGGGATAAATTGTCCCTGGGCATGGGTTTCTTAACAAAATGAATACTTAATTTTCCCTTTATTACTATGTTTTAATGAACGAGTTGGAGTGAGTATTACTTAAAACATAAAATGTTTTACTTAAAAAGAAGTAGATGCATTCAGAATGTGCATATACCTGCAGTGCATGTCTGATACTCCTTAAACAAGACACCTTTAAACAAGGACACAAACGTCTTTCATTTTTCGTAATTATAACTGTGGTGTCATTATCTTATCTGATATCTATACAGACGCAAACATGATGCAGAAATATTTGCATAGCTTCCCTCTCACGCATACAATTAGGCAAAACTTGTAATCCCTTGTGTAAAAAGTTTACCATACTTTAAAAAGTATCTTCCGTACTGTTCTCTATAATGTTTCAAATTGTTTCCCCAAATTCAACTGAAAATGCAACTTTTAATGACTTCTGCAGTCTCAAAATTATTTGACTTTAAACTTTATTTTCCATAGCGCCTTTAAAAGTCACATCTCAAAGCTCTTCACAAAAATAAGGAAAATAAAATAAATACAATAATATAAAAGAAATGCATTCATAAAAGTGAAGTACATTCAGATATACAATACAAAAATCAAATGAAATATGTTATCAAAACAATTAAATAAAAATAGTATAGAGAAATCAAATAAAAACCCTAAAAAAAGTATGTTTTGAGGGAAGATTTATAAATGCTAAGAGATTCTGCTTGCCTAATGTCAGAGGACAGAGAGCTCCATCATTTTGGAGCAAATGAAGAGAAAGCCATATCACCCTTATATCTTAAACGTGTTGGTGGGACAGTTAAATGACCAGCGAGAGTCAAACCATGTGTAAGGCTGGTGCCAGTATGTCTGGGCTCCCCTAGAGAGAACAAAAGGCTCTCCTGAGAATTAACACTTGAACTATCTCTTGCATATGTAACTCCCTCTTGCATATGTAACAGGAACTTTGGAGACGCAGCACACAGTGCAGTTCACACTTCACACCTGACTCCTCACCTGAAATACACTGAAAACATATGCAATGTTATGTGTGTACAAAATGTAACTATTCATGTTTGGTGTCCTTTAAAGTGTCACAGTGCGCCTGGTAAAATGGTCTCATTTTCCCAGCTATAATGTTAATTTTAATTTTATGAACAGATTTTTGTCATTAATGAGTTGCATTTATAATTTTAAAGTTAAGGGCAGGCACAATAAGCTTTAGCTTCTGCCTGCACCTGGTCATCTATAGTGTTTATGTTTCGAATGATTTGATTGAATGATCTGTAAATGACCAAACCGAAATAAATGAAATGAAAAAATAATGAAAAGCTAAAAGAAGTTATGAAATATGAGAAAAGTGATGTGTCCCTTAAAAGATGTTCCATTCCCCAGATGCCCGATTCAAACTACCTCCTGTATGCAAAACAAGGCAGATCTCACAGTGTAAGCTCCTGAATAGATAACCAAAATCTAATTATAATGACAGACACCACCATTTGGTAAGAATTGAATTATCTGGGTTTATAAGGAAAAGATGCAAAAGGCTTGAGGAGTCTGTAGGATGACTGCCTGCACAATCGATCGCTGTGCGTAATTTGGTTGACAGGTAATAATTTCTACAAATTCCGTGATTTCTGAATGATTGTTATGATATGCTTAACTGATGATTTTATCCTTTTGAATTGGATTTCGAATTATTGCTTCATTACCTGATCAATAAATTGTAAACGTTTGATTTTATTCTAACCGACTCTGAGAATTGTTTGTTCCCAAATAGATTATCGGATTCGTATATTTCCACAAGTTCGCGTCAGAGTTTAGTGACGACTAATACCTGATATCAGATTCAAGTGTGCTTGAGTGAGGAGACGGGTTAATTTCTGTCTAGGATCAGCTAGATCAACCTAGATCTGGTGACGTCTAAATACCTCTGTTCTAATTTAATGTTACTTTGCACGTGGAATACCACGAGATTGACCAAACCAAAGCCATTTTTAAGGTAAAGTTGATCGGCTAATATCTTTAATGGCGGTCAGGACCTCTACTAGAGTAAATTATTGAATTAAGTTCCTGAGGTGGCATTCAAGGGGGCTAATGTATATGTGTTCGATTGTGTACGTATGGAGTACGGCAAATCCCAGATATTTAGCCAAATTACCTCTGTTTTGATAATCGGGAACTGACGAGATTGTGCCGGAGACCTGATTGTGCCTATAGTTTCCTGATCTTTATTGGGTAAAATATAATCAGAGTTTAAAAGAATAATCAAACATTCGCTAACTTTTAATGATGCACGGATATCATTAAAAGCCTTGTTCATTTTTTGGAGTCAGATGAAATAACGAGCCAATAAATATGAGAAAATATATTGCATTTAATCTTGTTGTGTTGCGTGAAAAGGAAAGGCAGGAATACTCAGATATCTTCCCCGTATTACTGGAATCAAAGCCTTATAGGTAAGCATGAGAATTTTAAAATCAACACGAAGCCTGTGTAAGGACTCCAAAATAGGAGTAATATGTTATCAATGCAAGAATATACAATTAAATTAATTAACTTTTCAGCCACTGTAAATGACAGCATAGGACACAGTCTGGTAAGGTGAAAAAAGACGTTTTGACAGTATTCTGGAAATGAGGATGAAATGTTAAATTAGCATCAAATATCACTCATATTTTTGTATATCGCTTCAAACTCTAAGATAAAGACATCCACATTTAAAGTTAAAGACCCAGCTTTACGTAGCCGGTGGAGTGAACCTATGAGTATAACCTCAGTCTTTTGTCACTGAACATTTTGAGACATTGATTTTCTTTTTAAATCTCAGAAGTACAGGCATTTTTTTCTGGTACCTCTCTTTCAAATGTCTCCACACTGGACTTTCATTCTCTTAGTAATGAGGTTTTTGAAGTAAAATATGTAGTATTTGTCTTTGGATGCCTGTAGTATTTGTCTTTGGAGGCCAGTAGTATTTGTATTTGGAGGCCTGTAGTATTTGTCTTTGGAGGACTGTAGTATTTGTATTTGGAGGCATGTAGTATTTGTCTTTGGAGGACTGTAGCATTTGTCTTTGGAGGACTGTAGTATTTCTCTTTGGATGCCTGTAGTTTTTGTCTTTGGATGCCTGTAGTATTTGTCTTTGGAGGCCTGTAGTATTTGTCTTTGGAGGCATGTAGTATTTCTCTTTGGATGCCTGTAGTTTTTGTCTTTGGAGGACTGTAGTATTTGTCTTTGGAGGGCTGTAGTATTTGTCTTTGGAGGACTGTAGTATTTGTATTTGGAGTCCTGTAGTATTTGTCTTTGGAGGCATGTAATATTTGTCTTTGGAGGACTGTATTATTTGTCTTTGGAGGCATGTAGTATTTGTCTTTGGATGCCTGTAGTATTTGTCTTTGGAGGACTGTAGTATTTGTCTTTGAAGGCCTGTAGTATTTGTCTTTGGATGCCTGTAGTATTTGTCTTTGAAGGCCTGTAGTATTTGTCTTTGGAGGCATGTAATATTTGTCTTTGGAGGACTGTAGTATTTGTCTTTGGAGTCCTGTATTATTTGTCTTTGGAGGACTGTATTATTTGTCTTTGGAGGCATGTAGTATTTGTCTTTGGATGCCTGTAGTATTTGTCTTTGGAGGCATGTAATATTTGTCTTTGGAGGACTGTATTATTTGTCTTTGGAGGCATGTAGTATTTGTCTTTGGATGCCTGTAGTATTTGTCTTTGGAGGACTGTAGTATTTGTCTTTGGAGTCCTGTATTATTTGTCTTTGGATGCCTGTAGTATTTGTCTTTGAAGGCCTGTAGTATTTGTCTTTGGAGGCATGTAATATTTGTCTTTGGAGGACTGTAGTATTTGTCTTTGGAGTCCTGTAGTATTTGTCTTTGGAGGACTGTAGTATTTGTCTTTGGAGTCCTGTATTATTTGTCTTTGAAGGCCTGTAGTATTTGTCTTTGGAGGCATGTAATATTTGTCTTTGGAGGACTGTAGTATTTGTCTTTGGAGTCCTGTATTATTTGTCTTTGGAGGACTGTAGTATTTGTCTTTGAAGGCCTGTAGTATTTGTCTTTGGATGCCTGTAGTATTTGTCTTTGAAGGCCTGTAGTATTTGTCTTTGGAGGCATGTAATATTTGTCTTTGGAGGACTGTAGTATTTGTCTTTGGAGTCCTGTATTATTTGTCTTTGGAGGACTGTAGTATTTGTCTTTGGATGCCTGTAGTATTTGTCTTTGGAGGCCTGTAGTATTTGTCTTTGGAGGCATGTAGTATTTCTCTTTAGATGCCTGTAGTTTTTGTCTTTGGATGCCTGTAGTATTTGTCTTTGGAGGGCTGTAGTATTTGTCTTTGGAGGACTGTAGTATTTGTATTTGGAGTCCTGTAGTATTTGTCTTTGGAGGCATGTAATATTTGTCTTTGGAGGACTGTAGTATTTGTCTTTGGAGTCCTGTATTATTTGTCTTTGGAGGCATGTAGTATTTGTCTTTGGAGGACTGTAGTATTTGTCTTTGGAGGCCTGTAGTATTTGTCTTTGGAGGCATGTAATATTTGTCTTTGGAGGACTGTAGTATTTGTCTTTGGAGTCCTGTATTATTTGTCTTTGGAGGACTGTAGTATTTGTCTTTGAAGGCCTGTAGTATTTGTCTTTGGAGGCATGTAATATTTGTCTTTGGAGGACTGTAGTATTTGTCTTTGGCGGGCTGTAGTATTTGTCTTTGGAGGACTGTAGTATTTGTATATGGAGTCCTGTAGTATTTGTCTTTGGAGGCATGTAATATTTGTCTTTGGAGGACTGTAGTATTTGTCTTTGGAGTCCTGTATTATTTGTCTTTGGAGGCATGTAGTATTTGTCTTTGGAGGACTGTAGTATTTGTCTTTGGAGGCCTGTAGTATTTGTCTTTGGAGGCATGTAATATTTGTCTTTGGAGGACTGTAGTATTTGTCTTTGGAGTCCTGTATTATTTGTCTTTGGAGGACTGTAGTATTTGTCTTTGAAGGCCTGTAGTATTTGTCTTTGGAGGCATGTAATATTTGTCTTTGGAGGACTGTAGTATTTGTCTTTGGAGTCCTGTATTATTTGTCTTTGGAGGACTGTAGTATTTGTCTTTGAAGGCCTGTAGTATTTGTCTTTGGAGGCCTGTAGTATTTGTCTTTGTAGGCCTGTAGTATTTGTCTTTGGAGGACTGTAGTATTGTAGTCTTTGTCTTTGGAGGCCTGGAGTATTTGTCTTTGAAGGCCTGTAGTATTTGTCTTTGGAGGACTGTAGTATTTGTCTTTGAAGGCCTGTAGTATTTGTCTTTGGAGGACTGTAGTATTTGTCTTTGGAGGACTGTAGTATTTGTCTTTGGAGGCCTCTAGTATTTGTCTTTGTAGGCCTGTAGTATTTGTCTTTGTAGGCCTGTAGTATTTGTCTTTGGAGGACTGTAGTATTGTAGTCTTTGTCTTTGGAGGCCTGGAGTATTTGTCTTTGAAGGCCTGTAGTATTTGTCTTTGGAGGACTGTAGTATTTGTCTTTGGAGGACTGTAGTATTTCTCTTTGGATGCCTGTAGTATTTGTCTTTGAAGGCCTGTAGTATTTGTATTTGGAGGACTGTAGTATTTGTCTTTGAAGGCCTGTAGTATTTGTCTTTGTAGGCCTGTAGTATTTGTCTTTGGAGGACTGTAGTATTTGTCTTTGAAGGCCTGTAGTATTTGTCTTTGGAGGACTGTAGTATTTGTCTTTGGAGGACTGTAGTATTTGTCTTTGGAGGACTGTAGACTTTAGCTATGGCAGTAGTGAGGGGCACATAGACACTCAGAACAAGACATTCGAATTAATTAAACTGAGAAACAGCCACAGTACTCATATTGTATTGTTGATTATGCAACACAATGATACCCCCACCTCTACCGGAAGGTCGCTGGAGATCAAATAATCCATATTTGGCAGGAGACTCGTTGTGCCATGTTTCAGTTAAGCACAAGAGGTCCCAATAACGCTCAGAGATAAAGCAATAATCCAACTGGTGAATCATTGTTCATTTTGAGACTGCAGAAGTTATTAAAAGTTGCATTTTCAATTGAATTTGGGGAAACCACCTGAAACATTTGTTGTGTTGGCCTATTTAAATTACTATTGTTTGATCTGATCATTGTAAACAGCTGAAAGTCTCTACATTTTGCCAATAAACGTGATTTGCAATGGGGGTTGAATCATTTTGATTACAACTGTACTTAAGTGTGAACTGCATGCTACTTTCAATTAAATGAAAATGATCCATTTAAGTACATCTTTATATGTAATTTCATAATTACAACTGCGTAATTACAACTGTTTCAAGTCTAGTGCTGGAATGTCAGACAAGCATTGATGGTAAACTAAAATTTTATGTAATTTCTATGTAATGTATGTTAGTAAACACAGCAATGTACTTCTTTATTCACTGATTATTAAAACAGTGCAATGAACTTCAGTAAATCTTTTACTTTGACATTGCAAAGTGCACCTTGTGTAAAGTGTACTGGAGTGTGTAAGAAACAACCGTGAAAGTGTACTCTCTTTAAGTGGCCTTTTATTACATTAATATTATCTGCAAGTACAGTAAAGATTTAAAGTGCCCATTCAAAACAATTAGGGCACGAGCTTCTGTCTGATATGCAAAAGTTGTCATAGTACTGTGTGGTTTCTTTGATGCTCTTTTTAATTTCACTCCATCTGTCTCTTTCGTCTCAAGGTCAATCGTACAGATATGACTAACTACACGGAGAACGCCTCTTATAATGATGATGATTATATTGACGACGATGACGCATCGCCTTGTAACCTGACGGGGTACAACAAGGATGAAGTGGCCATCCAAACGTACATCTACTCCCTGATTTGTGCTCTCGGCCTGGTGGGCAACGTTTTGGTCCTCGTAACGTACGCCTTCTACAGGAAAGCCAAAACCATGACCGATATCTTCCTGGTTAACATGTCATTGGCGGATCTCCTCTTCGTCGTGGCCCTTCCGCTGATCATATACAACGAACAGTACAATTGGAGCATGGGCACAAGTGCCTGTAAGTTGCTGAGAGCCGCCTACAGCGTTAATGTGTACAGTAGTACGCTCCTGCTAGCCTGCATTAGCGGCGATCGCTACATCTCCATCGTCAAAGCCACACGATCCGTCCGGATTCGATCGCAAGCTCGCGTGTACAGCCGCCTCATCTGTGGGGTCATATGGCTGCTTGCATTCATTTTGTCTTCGCCTACGTTCATATATTACCAGATGGAACAGAACGAATGCGTCTACATCTTTGAGAAGTCTCAAACCGCCAAGCTAATGAAGATCCTGATTCCCAGCATGCAGATGCTCATCGGGTTCTTGCTGCCGTTGATGGTCATGATATTCTGCTACTCCTGGACCATTGCGACGCTGCTCAAAGCAAAAACCTTCCAGAAGCACAAGGCGGTCCGAGTGGTGTTGGCCGTGGTCTCTGTTTTTGTCCTCTGCCATCTGCCTTACAACGTGGCGCTCCTCGTCTACATCAGTAAACTGTTCACTGAGAGACTCTGCGAGAAGGAACAGCTGACTCTGACGACGCTGTCCATCAGCAGGAGCATAGCGTACCTTCACTGTTGTTTGAATCCCATTCTGTACGCCTTCATTGGGGTTAAATTCAGGAGCCACTTCTTTCAGATCCTACAGGACTTGCGGTGCCTGGGGAAACGGTACATTTACTCGGGACGCTCCTCCCAGCAGACCTCTGACTTGTACGTATCGGCATTGAAAACCGTTGTTGAACACAATCATGACAACCAATCGTCATTTACAATGTGACATAACATTAGAGGGATTGCTGTGTGGTTGTTCTCAAGAACGCAGTGAATGATTCTGTGTATGATTTACCAAGTACTGTTATATGCTAAATATTTTGTTAACACTGTACAATAAGGTCTCATTAGTTAATGCATTAACATTACCTAATAATAAGCAATACATTTGCTACAGTAAGGGATTATTTACATCCAAGAATATGTTTAATAATCTGTTAATGTTCTATTTACTGTTAGTTCCAGTCATCTCAGGTTCATTAAATAATATCAACATACAACTGTTGATTTTAAAATAATGCATTAGTAAATGTTGCAAGTAACATGAACTAAGATTAAGAAGGGTTTTGTAAACTAACTTTATTGTAAAGTGTTCCAAAACTTTCTTTTGAATTAGTGATATGAAAAATATGCAAACTATTTTTGTATGTGAGCAAAATGTTGTGATGTTTTCTTCATTGTCTTATTCAAATGTGTTTTACAGTAGTAACTTTACTGTGGGCCGACTTCTACAGCCCATGTCTGATTTGCAAGGCAAATGCTTACCAGCCTTGTCAACAATGTGGTATTAAACCAAATGAGTCTAGAAATGTGTGAAGGCAAAAATGTCTGTAGCTTGTAAATGGCTCAATATAACACATTATTGCAATATACAAAACAAGCTTTAAGAAAACCGAAACATTTAAGCATTATTAACCCTAAAGCCTAATGTACCATATTTGATACTCAAATTTCTAAGGCCTGTAAATGATCGACATGATCAAATCTTTGCTGAAAACCTGTTTCCTTCTGTCGTCTGATTGATAGTTTAGACTTTTTATATAGTTTAGTTGTACAAACGTGCCACTTCAGCTCGTGCTTCAGTGTCTTCTGCTGTGAAATCTGCACTGATTTTTATAAAGTAAACATGATAATAACTTTTATATTGTTAGTAATATTTCAAGATGAACTCTTACTAGACTGAAGCAACTCAGGTTTACTTGATCTATTCATATTTATTTATAAAAATCATGTTCAAATGCGAGTATCAAATATGATCTTCAGGCATTTGAGGAAGGTTTATTTGTTCATCTCTCAATTATCATTGTATTTGATGCATTGTATGTTTTAAACTGCAGAGTTTTGATCATAAAAATAAGGATTTAATCTTACTAGACATATTATTGGGAGATATACAGCTGATATTTAGATGCATTTCATGTAGGTTTATGTTATAAAGATCTCATTGATTTACATTACAAGCATCCTCATTTTATCTTAGATTTTGTCTATATAAATATCAGCATCTGCACCAAAATGCAAATTTTTGTTCAGTTTGAGCCATGTTTTTTCCTCCTCGAGTTTTAGCTCCATATTCTCACTATATCAGACTATGAGCCATAAAAGGCCATGTATTTTTAAAATGTATTTTGACTAAAGGTTTTAATAAAATGTTCAATTTAAAAAAGATGAGTATTATTTCTGACTATTATTGCCTGAGTTGTTGATTGAACAATAAAGTTCCACTGTATAATCATGAAACTGTGACGGTGCTCAGTGAGATCTGCTGGACAGGTTTGGGAAATTGATTAACCATCTATGGGACTAAATAAACAAATGACATTATAATTTACATAAATCATTGTCCAAAATTATGTTGCAAAATTTGACCTTTGACCTTTTTTAGGGTGCTGTTATAACCGACTTTTTAGGGTAAATTTTTTTTTACAAATTATCTGAAACTTCACACACTTACAAATGCGCTTTCACTATCTGAAAAGTAGTGAAAAGGTCTCATTGTTTTTTTTTGTTTTTTGTTTTTTGAACATTAAACAGCTTTATTATTAATTATTTATAAATTCAGATGCAACTTCACTGCCTGGGAAGTAGTGAAACCATATCTTAGTGTTTCAAAAAAACATTAAAAAAAAAATCTTTAATATTGTTCCAAATCAATGATTTGTCACTTGATAATCGACAGGACTCTTTCAGTGTAGCCCACACGTTCCACGTAACTCGATTTTGACCTATTTAGTCATCATTTTTGGAGCATTTGGTTGTATATCATCATCAATACTTTCTGGAAAAGACATATTTTCCTCTCAACCTAAAACACAGGCCAAAAGACTATCTGCCAACTGCCAGAACTGCTAGTGTTTTCAACACACAAAATGTGTATATCCCCTAAAAGGACTTTTATGCATAACACAGATTTTTTGGGTCTTTGGTTTTTTAATTACATAATGTGCATTTAAAATGACCAAAAACTTTAGAAAACATTTGGATGTACAATGCTATATATATATATATATTATTATTATTATTTTTTTTATTAATTTATATGTATTTGCGAGTCTAAAATGAACTCACGACAGAGTCTTGACCGCATGTGACCATATGTGCTAATGTCTCCTTCAAAGATGTCAAGCACATGGCTAATGGATTTTCATTTTATTACCAAAGGCGGATGTCATATGATAATGCTAAACTGTATTTTTTTTTTTTTTGGTTGAATATTATTATTGTTTTTTTTATTGCATTTTCTCTGCGGCATTTATACATGACGATCCACCATATAGGGTAAACAATGTTGTGTTTTGTAGAGAGCTTGTTTTTGGAAAGGGACTTTTGGCCCTGTGGTCAGAAATGGGCCCTCGATCTAATCATATTTTCACAAAGTGTGGATAGGGGCCAATGACACACTTCTTCTTCCTCTGAATATAAATGTACATGCATGGGTTTACTGAAAGTAGTGGGATGATTATCTAAATCTAACTAAATGGGCCAGAGAGCAATGCATGTGTATACAGAAAAGCTTGAACGTGAGTAACATCATAACCATGAAAGCAGAAAATATTATATGATGAAAACCCTACTGGAGAAAGAGGCTTTTCAACCGTCGCTACAAAACACAAGTTCTCTTTTCAGGTTATTTATCTATTTAAATAATGCTTGTATTTAAATGATGCTTGGCTCATTTCCTCATACTACATCAGCAAACAACACACTGCATTTGCATACATACACAGCATCGTAAAGCCCCTAAATTTGCAAGTTCACCAAGCAGTTTTATTAACATTTAGTTTCTAGGTGAAAGTCTCGTCTGCTCACCAAGGCTGGATTTATGTTTAAATTTGTGGAAATATTATTACTGATCAAAACAGCTGTTTTCTATGTGAATATATTGTAACCTGTAATTTATTCCTGTGATCAAAGCTGAATTTTCAGTGTCACATGATCCTTCAGAAATCATTCTAATATGATGATTTGATGCTCTAGAAACATTTCTGATTAATATCAATGTTAGTTGTGCTGCTTTGTATTTTTGTGAAAAACTGTGATACGTTTTCTTCAGGATTCTATAATGAATAAAAAGTTGATTAGAAATGTAATATTTTTGTAACACTGTAAATGTCTTTACAGTCACTTTTGATCAATATAATACATCCTTGCTGAATTAAAGTATTTATTTAATTTCTTGAAAAGAAAGTCTAGAATAGACTATTTTAAGGTGCCCTTGTTGTGTAATTATATAAATAAGTACTAATATTTAATAACAACATGTACTTACTATAGTAATAACAGTACATTATGCATAAATACAAGCAACTAACCCCGATCATATATAGTAAGTACATGTGTAACAGAGACACTGTAAAATAAAGTGTAACTACATTTTTATACTGACCCCAAACTGTAGAGTTAATTTTACCTTTAACAGTTTCAAAGGTCCTGTGGTGTTTTTGTAAAAGTATAAATAATCGTTTCTCTCTAGGAGAATGAAGTGAAAAAAACACCAAGACTTTTTTTTTTGACTTGGCTATGATAAATTCTTCAGCAAATTCTTATTTTCTGTGATAAAGACTTTATTATTTTCCTCAGACAAAGAGAAGGGAAAGATACAGAACACATATTTTGTTTCAGTAAAGTTCATTGTTTGTGAACAGTTGTACAGGAAACCTTTGTAACATGTTAAGAGTTACAGCAGCAAAAAATCATTTTGTAAAGAGAGCTCCTATTCTGAATATGAATAAACTCAAACTACGAGTGCAGCATTGCTTTACGCTTGTGGTACATGGGACTCATTTGAAACACAGAATCAGTGACGTATGTGGGGAGAATCGGGCATAAGGAGAAAAACAACAGATCGGTCCAGGAGACGAGCAGGTATCGGGTTCGAGGTCTGGGAGCCGTGAGAGCGTGTAGCATGGCATTGATAACCAAAGTGCAATCCTTAAACCCGGACGCGCACACTGAGTGGAAATATTCACATGCCATCTCAACGTATTTCTGGTTGAACTTCAGTTTACGTGCATCGTCAAATCCATCCCATACGTCTTGCTGTGTTTTCTTGCGCAGAATGTTTGTGGCTCCACCAAAATTTCCTGGTTGAATAATGCTGACCTACAAAAAAAATACAAAACAATTCACCATGTTGGATACTAAATCAAGAAATAGATTATGGCATGTTTTAATTATATTATTATTACTATTTCTTTGGGTTCATAGTCTTTTTTTAACATTGCGTATAAATTGTCAAATGGCAAATACGGTTGAATTTAAAATAGTGATTTATGTGAATATATGATGGAAGAACAAAACGCATAACTCAGTAAAGGCATTTATCTGACAAAATTATATATAAAAATGTATATAAAAAGCATAGTAAAACAAAAAGCTCACAGGAAAAAGCATAAATTGACTACAAAAAAATCAGTTATCAATGTTTTGTTGGTTCTCTCATTTTTGCATGTGATCATAATTTATTTGTATGACAGCCTGGCCAGAAATTATGTCGGCACAAACTGGAATATTTCATTGCGTTATCACAAATAAAACAATTGACTCCAAGCACAGCTACACAATATACTTTAACAAATTTGTAACAATATAATATTTGAGATATCTTAATATTTGCGAAGATGTCCATTTTCCAAGGCCAGACATTGAAATTGAATTTTGTGTTGAACCTTCTCAACAGTTAGTTGAGCACCTGATTTAAAATGTTGGTCTATTTGTAATGAATAAAATAATAATATATATATTTTAATTTATAAAAATACAAACAGTCCACTTCGGTCAGAACATGTGTGAGTTTCTACGGTTCCTCTACCAGAACGGATCAGTCCTTTACCTTAACGCCAAAACTGGCCATCTCCACTCTCAAGCAGTCTGCGAATGCTTCCAGTCCCCGCTTCGACACACTGTATGCTCCCATGTTCAGACAATTGAAGAAAGAAAAGATACTTGACACATATAACATACGACCTAAGAAGGAATTATGAAATTAAAGGAAGTAGTAAGTTATACACATACCACTGTCAAAAAAAGCTGTCAGTGGGGCAGCACACTTTCAGACTTATTTGACTTTGAATTATTGACTTATTTACCCCTGAAGTGTGCATATTAGTAGCTTGAAGGTACATATTACCTAAAGTAGTATAATTAGAATACCTAAATGGTAAAAATTAGTGGTTGGCCGATATTTGGCACTTTTAAATTATTGGGCAATACGTTTTTTTAAGTCTCGGAAGCAGCTTTTATTTGACAGTGCTAGGAACGGCTCACGAGCACAGATGTAATCTTTAAAGTTGGCATGAAACGGAAGTTGAAATAGTCTTTGTGACGTATGTCCGAGTAAAACGGCTTCAGGAACAAGAACAAATGTAGGGCGGGGCTTGATTTTGATTTTGATGGTCAAATTAATTTAATTTCAATTTTTCCTGTCTTTTAATTCAAGTTTTAACGGTTTCTTTATTTGGGAAAAAGACTACACTACAGTTGTACACAACACAACAGTACACAACACAACAGTACACAACATTCGTAGCACCAAATAAACGGCTCTGGGCATTCGTAAACCACGCCTCAAATACGAGAAAATGAACATGTGGTTCCCAGACCCACGTCTCAACGAGACTAGGTCTGACGTTAGCCAGGCTAACACTACAGTATAATCAACGCTATCTCACGACCAATTTGTACGAACTTGTACGAGTGATTAAAAACTGGCTAATTCGTACGAATTCATACGACCTCACTCGTACGGATTTGTACGATTTGTCTAAACCCACTCCCCAGCCACTCTCTAAAATATCAGTCATCAAAAAAAAATCCATATCTGTGACCACTAGTAAAAATGGCCTTTTGAAAGGCTCCACCCAGTGACAGCTTCAGTATATTTTTTTCCTGAGAGTGAAGGAATACATCAATCAACAATGACTTTAGTACATTATTGTAAGTCAGAATAGAAGGCATCAATGACCTTTGGATGCTCTAACAAGGGCCAGGAATGTGATGGTGACTCTGATGGCACCAAACAGGTTGACATCAGCCATCTTCTGGAAGTCCTCAGCGCTACTCCACTCCGTCTCTCCCCAGTCACTGATGCCAGCGTTATTTACAACAGCATAGAGACCTGACAATGTACAACAATATAGAGAGAAAAGGGCTTTTCATTTGTGACATTTTAAAGAGGCCAATTATGCCCTTTTACAAAGTCTTGATTTTGTTTTTGGGGTCTGCTTGAATAGATTTTCATGCTTTCATTTAAAAAAAAAACATCATTATTCCCATATACTCCATTGTTGCAGCTCCACTCCTCCCAGTGTCAGTAAGGGTTGTGTTTCCCGTACACACAACGTAACTCGCTGTTTCACCACCGTAGTGCGATACATCGTTGAAGACATCAACTAGCTAGTCACGACTGTCTAAACCATACTGTCGCAAATTGGTTGTTCAACCACTTTGGTTAATGATGTCACTCACGCGGTGGAGTAATAACTTTTTTTAATGAATCTGTTTGAGATCGAATTAACGCTAGATGTTTCGCTATAAATTACGGACATGGCATCTGAGGACTCAAACTTTTTCTCAGTTAATTTGCTTTATTTCCAGATTCAATCATAGGCTCGTTCTAACGCACTAGAGCACGTTCACACATGCACACTCTTCAAAAACGACGCTTAAAATCTCTTGACAAACTAAAAGACATAAATGACATTTGTATGTGTTCTAAATAAAAGATACAGATTGTACTGAATGTCAGCTTGCTTATTTTGCTCAAGATAAGGATTTATTGAGTCCACATGTCATGCAAACAAGAAACTCTGCTTCTAATCATAGGTTGAGAGCTATAGTTTCAAACACACAACTTTGCGATGCTGTTTGTGAAATTTCGTTGTAACTAGTTTCAGGAAACACAGACTCGTTGAACTGCTGATAACGACAGAACTTGTGACTACACTTGGCTTACGATGCTTTCAGGAAACGCACCTGTTTAGTTCCTGTCTCTGTGAAGCTCCTCCTTCTGAAAAGCACACTGTGCTCTGATTGGTCAGCTGGACCAGTGTGTTGTGATTGGTCAAGCACTTCAAGCGTGTTTGGAAAATGTCCCGCCCCTTACTATAACCGCCAGTTTCAACACACTACTAAGGCCCTGTCCCAAATGGAACCCTAAGCACTCGCGGTCTTCCTCTGAATCCGCACTTTCATGACGTAATGCCGCTTTGACTGTCGGGAAGAAGTCCGCTGCGGAGCCCGTGTCAGTGCGGGCTCGGCAAAAGTGCGCATCAAGGGAGCAAATCGACCACTTGGGGGCGCTCGCGAGCACCCTTCTGAGATCTAAAAATGACAAATGGGACACACGGCGGTCTCACGGACTTAACGGACACGCGCACGCGGCAACCATTGTAAGTCCACAAGACCGAAAGTGCTCATGAAGTGTGCCATTTGGGACTGGGCCTTTCTAACTCAACCAGGCCCCGCCCCTTTATTCTGCGTATGAATTATTTAAATGAGGAATATTTTAATGTGAAGACTACAATGGAGGCGTTTCAGGAGTTCAGAAACAGTGACACTGATATAGAGAATCATATATCTTTGGGCTTTGGAACTTTTTCATGCTCAAACAACAACATTACACTAAATATGAACATGTAAAAAAGCGTAATAGGTCTTCTTTAAATACCATTATGCCTTATAAATAATACAATTTGAAGTGTTTAAGTTACCTTTCTTTGGCAAGTTTGCTTCCACAAAATCTTTGGCCAAGCTTACATGTTCATCTTTGGTCACGTCCAGCTGAAGTACCTTCATACGGTCAGAGCCTTCTTCAACCAGACTCTGAGCTCCGGGACCATCAGGGCACAAACATCCAGCAAACACTGTGAAGCCCATGCTGTCCAGTTTCTTTGCAAGGTGATGTCCAAATCCACTATCACAACCTGTAACTAACACTGCCCGGCCAACTCCATCAGACAAGCCATTTCCCGCCCGGCGAACTGTGTTAGCCAAGAGTACGAAGCAGACGACGAGACCAAAATACATGCATATGTGATCACCCAAATAGATGTAGGAGATGAGCAGGACAGTCATGCTGAGGAAAAATGTCTTCATTGTGAATTAGGAGCTCACAAACTCAACCAATCACAAGCTCTGATTGAGAAACCTAGGAATAGACAAAACAAAAAAATAACAACTTGTTCAAATAACAACTGAAATTAGCACTGATATCAGGTGGATTAAGGAATCTCACAATTATTAGCAGTTGCATAAGAAGACTTAATAAACATGCAGAAATGCACACACACACACACACACACGCACGCACAAACACACACACAAGTAAGATTGCATTTTACCATAACCAGGTCATGCATAAAAAGACAGATTGATCCACTGATTAAGAGCTGTGATCGGTTCGTTTACTGTAAATTACAAGGAGTGATTGAAGATAATCTGCAGATAAAGAGACACAAACGTTCCAATTCGATTCTTGCATTTGTTTTAAAGGAAGATTGACAACCTTTCACATGCACATTACTGTAATACATTTAGATAGTTTATTGCTATTGATAACTCTTTGACTCTACAATATTTTAGAAAATAAAATAATACAAGGCCTAACTGGGAGGCTAATTCACCGTGGGTTCCTTCAGGAGATTTCCTATAGGATATTAGAAAGGCAGTTTTTGATTTATGAGTAAAAAACTGCCTGTGGCTAACATCACTACAAAACACTGCTTGTTCTGTAAATAAGGACTACAATGGTTGTCCATCTTACATCTTAAAAACATTTTCTTAAAGGGGTCATGACATGAGAAACCAAATTTGCCTTGATCTTTTGGTATATAAGAGATCTATGTACTATTAAAACTTCCTGCAAGTTTCCTAGCTTAAGACGTCCTCCCCATTATAAACCAAGCATTTATTTAATCAAGCTCTAAATACAGCTCCTTGTGGATCCACGGTATGAAGTGACGTCACGGTATGAAGTGACGTACCAGTCGTTTGCATATGACCGCCTCCAGCGCAGGACAACTACGCCTCATTTCGCATCATCGCATCGTTGTCACGCGGCTCGCGCCCACATGTGTTCAGTCTACGTGCAGCGAGTGGGTCTGTTTACAAGGAGGCTGTGGACTAACAACATGTTTGAATACGCTGACGGCAGGGAAAAATGGATGCAGTTTATTTTTTGTGGACGTCCCAGTCATGGCAGTGTTAATATACGCGTGTGTTCTCTACATTTCAAGGATGACTATTTTGAGAACAAATCGCAGTATGATGCTGGCTTTGCCAGAAAACCACTATTCTGGGCCCAACAACGATGCCGCAAACTGTAAGTGATGTAATTCATCTTAAAACTACTTTTTATGCATAAGCAGCACTGACGTTAGCCAATCATAACTCTTAAAGGGGAAACACCCCCAAAACAGACTGTTTGAATCAGAGGATGAGAAAGAGGGTGGGAAAAGGTCATAAATCACTACATTTTAAAAGATTTTTGTCCAAAAAAACTATAGTTATACTATAATTGCACCTAAGGGAACATAATAAAACAAAAAAACAAAAGCCATGTCATGACCCCTTTAATACTTTTTTTATAGAAACTGAATTTTTGGGTGAACTAACCCTTTAATTTAGGCCCCCATGAAAATCCATTTTATTTTCCCGTAAATGCGGTTTTGCATAAATCTTTTTTTTTTGTGGAATTCTGTGTTTTATGATTGAAAACAAATTTATATCAACTTGAACAATTTAATCAAGCTTTTAAAATGTAAACAAATTAAATATAACAATTAATTTATAACAAAACATTGCATTTTTATTTCTTTGTCAAATAGTAGGCTACAGTTTAGTATACAGTAGTGATATATTTTTGAAGTTAAACCGGACTTTTATTTTGATGGTTTGTCGTGAAGAATGTCTAATAATGGGAGAACTTCCACTCTCAGTAAACTTCCGGCTTCTGAACTGGTTGCCGTTCCACTCTGTTCCACATGAGGGCGCTCACAGGACGAGTGCAGAATGAATGGAGGTCTATGGAACTATACCCCTCAAAATACACTTTTCCTCAGGATATAATTTTTTGTCTAGTAATTTGAATGTTGTATTCGAAAAGAGATGCATAGAAATTACACATTGCTGGTGCTTATTTTCTTTAAAAAGTATTTTAAAAATGTCAATGACGTCATACACATCGTACGACCTGCAGAGATACTGCTTTACGGCAATCCTTCAGTCACTTTGGTGCTTTCGCGCTCTGCACTTCTTTTCTATCTAGGCATCGACAACACAGCTGACATAGGTAAATACACGTGCTACTGTGGAAGAGTTAAGTCCACCTTAAAGGATTAGTTCAATTAAAAAAAAAAACTTTTGCTGATAATTTACTCACCCCCATGTCATCCAAGATGTCCATGTCTTTCTTTCTTCAGTCGAAAAGAAATTAAGGTTTTTGATGAAAACATTACAGGATTTTTCTCCATATAAAAGGACTTCGATGGACCCCAAACGGTTCAAGGTCCAAATGACAGTTTCAGTGCAGCTTCAAAGGGCTTTAAACGACACCAGACGATGAATAAGGGTCTTATCTAGCGAAACCATTGTCATTTCAAAAATAAATTAAAAAGTTTAAGTTTTATAAGCACAAATGCTCGCCTTGCTCTGTTCTGTGATGCGCGTTCACTACGTCACGTAATACGCAATTACGTTGAAAATGTCACGCTTCTGTCCTGACGAAAATTTTCTTTTAGCCTTTTTAGTATTAAAACACCCAGGATACGCACACGAAATGGGCATTTTAAACGATAAACTGACACAAAGACATTTGAATATGTGTATATGCTCCTCCTTCCTCACATTTGTAAACACTGACTCGATACTTCCGCGTACGTCAAGCATGACCTTTTGAACTCTTAGCTACCAATAGCACTTGTTAGCATCTTAAAAGCTAAGATGTACAGGCTTCTTCAGCCAAAGTAATTGCTATGTGCAATGCTGTATCAGTAATGTAGGGAATAGTAAACGAGGGAAAAGGGGACGATTTCGAACCCAGCCTATAAAGTGCTTCACACAGCGTGTTGATCCCGGAAAATTATCATAAAATTGCCAGAGTGCCTTCTGTGTGAACGTAAACACGTCCCGGGATGTGGACCAAGTAACATTGCCGGGATCAGTCCCGGAATGCGCTCCGTGTGAGCAAAAGCTGTAATCAATGCCGTAAGGGGTGTGTGGTAGTGATGACACTGAAACTGAGATCGTTCGCCAGCTTAGTGAAACGGTACATAATGCGCTTATTTATGATCAAATCAGAAAAAAAATGCACAAGCGTGGAGACAAATCGCAGATCATAGGCAAACTTAAGACACTAGACATTACCCGTCACATCGATGTCACAAGTCTTTACGGCAGGGTTCCTCAAACTCGTCCTGAGGGCCGCTGTCCTGCAGTTTAGATCCAAACCTGATCAAACACACCTGTGAGTTTCTAATGATCCTGAAGACCTTGATTAGTTTGCTCAGGTGTGTTTGATGTGTGTTTGATATTGTAAAGTGTTACCATATCTTCTAATATAGCGTACAAAGAGAACATTTTCATGTGCAAGCATGAAAATTCCTTGGTTATTAGGAAATAAATTGTGATTATTCAGGACTGCAAACTCTCAGACAGTAGACTGGAGACACAAGTCACAGCCTGTTTTAGGCTGCCCAAACAAATATCATGCCACATTATAGTTATGAAGGGGACTTTAGTTTTTCCCACATTACATCTCAGTCCTGCCTTGCAGAATCTACTGCTGCATGTTTTTGTGTTGAACAAACGTTTCTCAGATGAATCATTTCTGAGAGTGTTTTTCCAAATTTTTTAACTTTTAATAAGTTTGGTTTTAAACTTAGTTTAGCTGGTTCACTAAACTTAGTTTAGTTTGAACTCCTCCACGATTTAAAATGTAAACGATTAACATTTGAAATGATTTACGACCTGTAATACAAAACTATTTTTTTTAACATTTTGGATTATATATCTAGATTTTTTTATATATAATTATTAGCTGAAGCATATGGAGAGTTCTGGTAACATGCAAAATCTGAGTGTGTAAATACATAATTATACTTCCTTCGAGCAGCTGACATTAGCTAGCAACCCTTGGTTATGGAGAGTTGACATGGTATCTCATGTAGGTCATAAATGGGATTATCAAATAAAAAAATGATGTTACAATATAAAACTGTATACAGTATTACTGTACATTTATTTTTAAGTATATCATTAATACATCACATGTATATGTTATGTGCTTCATGAGAATGGGTAGTTGCTGTCCTTTTCTGATTTCAACAGTAACAATGGGTGCCTATAGCCACACTTGCAGTCACTGGTCTACTTAAATAACGTTACTAAAGCTATGTTCAGACTGCATATCAGATATTTTCAGGCAGACTGTCCGCACTATATGTCCACAGCAATGGGGGTGTTTCCGCAGCCCTGGGGGTGTTTCCGCAGCACTGGGGGTGTTTCCGCAGCACTGGGGGTGTTTCCGCAGCACTGGGGGTGTTTCCACAGCACTGGGGGTGTTTCCGCAGCACTGGGAGTGTTTCCGCAGCACTGGGGGTGTTTCCGCAGCACTGGGAGTGTTTCCGCAGCACTGGGAGTGTTTCCGCAGCACTGGGGGTGTTTCCGCAGCACTGGGAGTGTTTCCGCAGCACTGGGAGTGTTTCCGCAGCACTGGGAGTGTTTCCGCAGCACTGGGGGTGTTTCCGCAGCACTGGGGGTGTTTCCGCAGCACTGGGGGTGTTTCCACAGCAATGGGGGTGTTTCCACAGCACTGGGGGTGTTTCCACAGCACTGGGGCTGTTTCCGCAGCACTGGGGGTGTTTCCGCAGCACTGGGGGTGTTTCCGCAGCACTGGGAGTGTTTCCGCAGCCCTGGGGGTGTTTCCGCAGCACTGGGAGTGTTTCCGCAGCACTGGGAGTGTTTCCGCAGCCCTGGGGGTGTTTCCGCAGCCCTGGGGGTGTTTCCGCAGCACTGGGAGTGTTTCCGCAGCACTGGGGGTGTTTCCACAGCACTGGGGGTGTTTCCGCAGCACTGGGAGTGTTTCCGCAGCACTGGGAGTGTTTCCACAGCACTGGGAGTGTTTCCGCAGCACTGGGGGTGTTTCCGCAGCACTGGGGGTGTTTCCGCAGCACTGGGGGTGTTTCCACAGCACTGGGGGTGTTTCCACAGCAATGGGGGTGTTTCCACAGCACTGGGGGTGTTTCCACAGCACTGGGGCTGTTTCCACAGCACTGGGGGTGTTTCCACAGCAATGGGGGTATTTCCACAGCACTGGGGGTGTTTCCACAGCACTGGGGGTGTTTCCACAGCACTAGGGGGGTATTTCCACAGCACTAGGGGTGTTTCCACAGCACTGGGGGTGTTTCCACAGCACTAGGGGGGTGTTTCCACTGCACTGGGGCTGTTTCCTCAGCACTGGGGGTGTTTCCGCAGCACTGGGGGTGTTTCCACAGCACTGGGGGTGTTTCCACAGCAATGGGGGTATTTCCACAGCACTGGGGGTGTTTCCGCAGCACTGGGGGTGTTTCGACAGCACTAGGGGGGTATTTCCACAGCACTAGGGGGGTATTTCCACAGCACTAGGGGGTATTTCCACAGCACTGGGGGTGTTTCCACAGCACTGGGGCTGTTTCCACAGCACTGGGGGTGTTTCCACAGCAATGGGGGTATTTCCACAGCACTGGGGGTGTTTCCACAGCACTGGGGGTGTTTCCACAGCACTAGGGGGGTATTTCCACAGCACTAGGGGTGTTTCCACAGCACTGGGGGTGTTTCCACAGCACTAGGGGGGTGTTTCCACTGCACTGGGGCTGTTTCCTCAGCACTGGGGGTGTTTCCGCAGCACTGGGGGTGTTTCCACAGCACTGGGGGTGTTTCCACAGCACTGGGGGTGTTTCCACAGCACTGGGGGGGGTGTTTCCACAGCACTGGGGGGGGGGGTGTTTCCACAGCACTAGGGGGGGTGTTTCCTCAGCACTGGGGCTGTTTCCACAGCACTGGGGGTGTTTCCACAGCACTGGGGGTGTTTCCACAGCACTAGGGGGGTGTTTCCACAGCACTAGGGGGGGTGTTTCCACAGCACTAGGGGGGGTGTTTCCACAGCACTGGGGGGGGGGGGGGGGGGGGTTCCACAGCACTAGGGGGGTGTTTCCACAGCACTAGGGGGGGTGTTTCCTCAGCACTGGGGCTGTTTCCACAGCACTGGGGGTGTTTCCACAGCACTAGGGGTGTTTCCACAGCATCTTTTTACTCTGTTGACAGTAAAGATGCACGGTTGGCGGTTACAGCCGTGACGAAAAATTATATTTTAATTACATTCGGGTGGGTAGTGGTTGAACCAATCAAATGAAAAAAATGTATACATTGTTAAATATTGTTACCTATATCCGAAAAAAAACGAGCACACTTTGAAATAGTCAAATTTTCATCAGGCAGTAATTTGGCGTAGTCGCGTCAATGCATGCTGCTTTGTTTATTATCAGAGATGGCAATGCCGGCGAAGGTGGTACGTGAGAAACTTAAAAAGGGAGAACTAAAAACCAAGGAAAAAGAAGGTCAGAAAAGTGCTGCCTGTTTTTAAGTAAGTTTTATTAAATGGTGAATCAGGATGACACCAGTGCAGGCTATGTCATTTGCAAAACCTGCGAAGCTGTTTATGTTCATGACAGTCACAAGACGGGTATGTCTAACATGGTGCATCACAAGTGTGGTAAACCCCAAACCTCCACGAACACCTTGACAAGTTTCGTCCGTCGAGATCCCAATAGAGTAACACAGGATGACGGATCAAAGCTGACGGATGCATGTGTGGACCTGTGCTCTCTTGATATGCGCCCGTTCGATATCGTTTCTGGTAAGGATTCCACCAAGTGGCCCAGACGTTGATTTACATAAGAAACTAAGTTCGGTGCCTGAACTTAGTAGCAGAAACTAAGTTGACGCTGGTGCTATCTTACCCCATCGGCAAACTGTGTGCGATCGGGCAAAGAAGCAGGCTTCCATTGATAAGCAGAAACTTTCGGAGGCCATCAAGAAAGCTCTAAACAGCAACGGTGGTATTGCCGTAACCAGGCCCATCGCGACAGGACAGGCAAACCAAGCAATAGGCTCTATGCACGAACGCAGCTGACGTATTCCCCGTAGAATCTCAGCCCGCGTCTTTACTTCCGCATAGTGCATTCTATAGCGGAGTGTACTAGCGGCAACACATTCATAAAATTCATTTTCTCAGAAACGGAGACAATGATTTTAGAAACTGATTCGCTAGTCGGATTTCGCATGATATGAGAGAATACTCACCCTGAAAGTTGTCGATGTAGCTCGAAATATATAATTTAAAGCCCTTCTCTTTCTTACTCTTATGTGTGACAGATAACTGCCTCACAATATTGTTAACATCATTCACGTTAACCGCGGGACGTTCTTGTCAACAGCGAGAGTAATTTGCCATTATCTCCACCTAACGCAAAAACGGCTTCAAACGCAGCACCGGATGTGACTGGGCGGGCTGAGACAGAACGCGGAAGCGATCTTGCATAGAGCCTATTGCTTGGGGCCCCGAGCTGGACTGGGGTCCCAAGACAACGACTGTTTAAGAATAAAATGCAACGACAAACTGTGAGCGTCCCTTTGATAGTCAATGCAGTAAAGAGCAATGATACTGTTATCGGAATCCCCCTCAAGGGAGGCCCCTCTCAGTAGTCGCTGACAGCAGCCAGCCAACCACGTGATCTCTGCTGCCGGGAAAATACAAACCTCCTCGGCAGTCATCATGAAGCGGAATTATGCTTCAGGAAGCCAGAAAAGAAAGAAGAGAAAGGAAGAGGAGTCCCATACCTGCCAACTCTCACGCTTTGGGCGTGAGACACACGCATTTGAGTGGTTTCACACGCTCACACGGGCGAGTTCTCACGCGGAAGTGTCAACCCGGTCTGTCAAATGCCGCGTGCATGCGAAAGAAAGACTGTGTTCCAAACTGCGTCGCGCGCATGCGCCCACCCTCCCTCCCGGTTGGAGAGGTTTTACTATAAGCTTTATTTACTTACCCCCCCCCCCCCAAGAAGTCTCACGCAAAGCTAAACGCAAAAGTTGGCAGGTATGAGAGGAGGATAAGAAAAAAACAACATAGTGGTAAAGTGATCAATTACACTGCATGAAAATAGCTCTACTTGTCTTGTACAAATGGTGTCATTTTGCAGCAGGTAATGTTAGGCTAGCAAAAATATGTTTATGTTAGCTACCTGCCTGACGGCAAATGCTGCTTGTAACGAACAGTTAGTGCAATTTTTTTTTCGAACGGACAGAAGATGGTTACATACTAAAATATGTTTTTTAACGGGATAAGGAAGACGCAGATCTGTTCCAGAATCACTGTTTATCGTATTTAATGACATGACATTGCTATAGCTTTGTAATAGGTTTTGATGAAAGTGGCATAGCATGCTATACTAACTATTCCACCATGATAATCTATTTACCAATGGGGGTTAGGAAAACCACACAATAAATTCCATGCATCAAACATTAGCTTGGGATGTTTTTAGCATTGGTAGTGAAAGCAGCATCCCTTCCCTTCTAATATCAAAATATGGAAAACTAAATACCATTAATAGATGGTAAATTGTTAGTTATTTAATCTTTAGTTAATTGTCATTTAAGCAAACAGTCTTTTTACTTAATAAATAATTTGTAACCTTACCCATCTATAAACATTATTTAACCTGAAAAAGGCAGAGGAACATGATTTTTTCATAGCTTATCTTAATGGCACTGTAAACATTTTTTTTTTATGCACAGTATATGCAAAAGCAGTATTTGCACTGTAAACCTTTTTTATTTATATAAAGTGTACTTAAACTGTATGGTTATGCTGTGGTTCCTGTAGGCTTTGCGTGCGTGCGTGCGTGCATGCCGGGGTTGGGGGGCCTCCATGTCCATTTAGCTTGGGGCCCCCAAATTCCTTCAAACGGCCCTGGCCGTAACCACAGATATGTGGACAGATGAATTTATAAAGTCATACATAGCACAGGGCATACACAGTCCTTACATGTCACTACATCAGTCAGTGGAAGCTGGAAAATCCAGCTTTGACCCTACCCTGAAAAAAAAAAAAAGCGGAAACCTTCATGAGCAGATAACCAGTGTGTTACATCCTAAGGAATACAGACAGACAAAATAGTTTTTGTTAGTGACCGGGGCTCGAACATAAAGGGCGCACTCCGGTCCAACCACTGGATTCAGTGCTCCGCACACATCCTTAACTGAGACATACGTTCAGTACAAAGGGTGACTCCGAGTCCGATGGCATTGAAGATGTAGTGGACATGATCGATTACTGCAAAGAGCTCGTTGCAAACCTGAAGAGTGCACACCGTGAATCAAGAATGTGATGTGCGATGGAACAGTAAAGTCACTATGTTGGAATCGATACAGAAACAATACCAAGACATAAGAGAGCTGCTAGAGAACAGAGACCAAGAACATCACCTTAGGCCCTGTTTACACGAGAACGCTCGTGGGTGAAAACGTAAAAATATTTTATCAGATGTTTATCAGATGAGGCTTAAAAACACAAAAAAGTGAACCCACCCTCCAGAGTGGAAATCTTAAAAAACGCTCCACCGTCGCGTTCCCGTCTAAAGGGTAAAAACACAAATCTGCTCACGGCGACTCTCGTCGCGTACGCGTTTACGTCACAGGCGTGCGCCAGTACAGGAAAATAACAACCAACATGTCGGATTATTTCCATACGTCGGACCCATCTTACATGAAAAATAAAAAAATAGTATAAATACACATAAACATATTTTAAATATGCATAATGGCTAACATAGAAATAGTACAGAAACTTAAATATTTTTCATGAAATTAGTTTTAGATTTCTCATCTTTGTTTTCAGGCTTAAATTAGACTTTGAAGAACCTCTCTGAGGATCTCAGATAGGCTACATGTAAGGCTATTTTGCCAGAATTTGTTTGTCGCGACTGGGATGGCGTATTTCATTATAATTCAAGTTTGTGGGGATGATTTATCTAGCTTGCCATAGGCATAGACTTTTCCATTTGATCCTCGCTTTCTTTAGGGAAAATTTAAATTTGAGATTCTGGAACCAAGATATACATTTAACTGGATCGGTCTGGTTGGGAAGAAATTTATTTTAAGCAGAGATAGCGAGTGAACACAGAGTGAATTTGTAGCAGGAGTGGGCAGGTGCGGGATAGAACCTAGTGGGAGCAGGCGGGAGTTGGACGAAAAAAAACTTAAAGCGCTACTTTCATATAACAGAAAGATTTTCAAAATGGGTAAACATAAAATAAGTCAAAGCTTTACCTATTGTTGTGGATTCAGTATGTGTGTAACGCGCTGATCCAAGGAAGATGATGATGATGATGATAAAGATAACTCACGATTTATTACGAACACAGAATAACAGGCAAACATGTGTGAGAGTGTGCTAATGCACAGACAACAACTGACAAAGACAGGAACTTAAAAACACAGAGATGATTAACTAAAAGACTAACAGCTGTGATGATTAGTGTCCATGGTAAATGATATAGTGGCGGGAAAACAAAGGCAAAGAAACACATGTGATGAATGAGTCAATGAACAGAACTAAAAAGGAACATATTGTGTCTACAGGAGTGTGTGTTCTAGAAACAGCATGTCAAAATGGCTTGAAATGTTGTTCAGTGTGACATGTCCGGTGGCATTACATGCTGCTGAAGCTCCGTCTAAAATTACTTTAAAAATCACTTTTACAGTTGTTTTATAATTCAAGCAGTTTTTATTACCACATAATAATTAAGAGACGAAACAGATTAAATATATTTTTAAAAATCAACTTTCTCAATTTGTCAACTATTGAATTGACTTATTGAATTAGTATCCAGCAGTGACAACATCTAAAATACACACTTTCTCCACATTGGTTGACCTAAAATGCTAATTGTATTTCCGTCCACAATGCATCCCTCCCCAAACTTACTTTTGGCTCTTGTGATGAATATCCTGGAATATGAAGAAAAAGATAATTAAAAAATACCAACCCTTTATTTTTCATGGGCTGAAGAGTTTGCCATCAGTCTCACAAGAGGATTCTTCAGTGAATGATGGAGGGGAAACCTTCTAACCCAACCTAACCAAATACATTGACATCACGACACTCGTGATTGCAGTGGGAAATGCCATGCATGAATTTGAATGAAATGGATAAACATCTACATTATAAGTATCTGACAAAGAGTATAAAACCAAAAAACCTGATTTCATGTCTTTGTGAATCAAAATGCTGGAACAGGAGCAACTGCAGCTGCAAGGCATATGAAAACTTAATGTATTCAAATCTGATAAAAAAACATTCAAATGCAAAGTTGTCACTCAATAATAACATAACACAATGTGCTAACACTTTACAATACCAGGGCATTAATAATCATGTACTAATACCTGAATTAATAGTTACTTCAACATGAACTCATGATTAGTGAAGATATGAACTAATCGTGAACCAATGAAGAGCGATCCTTAACTATGACAGAAGTCATAATAATGTATGAATAACAGCAGCCTTAAACATGTTAGTACACGTTTGATAGTTAATGCATTCATTAACATTTAGGGGTAAACTAAATCAACCATGCTCTGTAAAAATAAATAAGAAATATTTTGACTTTGAAATACATTTAAAAAGTTTATTAGTCATAATTGAATCTATTGACATCAGCAGCTTCATCATAAACATTACTGAAAGGCACAGGATTAGTTTGTCATTAATTTCACTGATCCTCCTTATCAAACATAGACAATACTAAATACACTAATCATTTCTCTTAAAAGGTCCTAATTGTTTTGTGATATTCTCTTTCCCATCAAACTAAACCTGCTGTGACTTATAACAGTTCCTGAGAAATCGGTTCCCAAAAAACAGGAAACATGAATGTAAACGTTCTGCAAAGTTGTACAGTCGAAAGTGCGTGATAAATAGTTATTGTCTCCCAAAAGAAGAACAGACTCTGAACCGCCAATAGGAGTTGTTTGTGTTTCGAGTCCTACTGTGTGACGGTTCTAGGTCAGTAAATATATTCGTATAATGCCCGCCTGTGAATTACTTTGTCCAACGCTGGATTTGCAAAACACCTGCTCTTGAAAGATGGGTCAGAACTCAGTTTATTTGGACCAGCTTGTGTCCCATTGCATGTACATGATTGCGTGTACATACAGTAGATGCAGTGTATGTAAAGTCAAATCTTTAGTTTGAAGTCATTCATGTTGTATGTGCAGTCAATTCTTTGGGGAACCATCCTAAGGCCTAGATGATGCAGTCCGGTGCAGAAGTCTGCAAAACACACGAACATGCTGTAACACAAGCATTTGTACACGCGCAAAGTCTGTTGTGCTGTGTAACATCACTCACTGTTGTGACTTTGATGGGCAAACTGGAAGGCACAACGCACCAGGCAAAAAAAACTAAAAAATCATAGTAATAAACAAAAAAAGATTAAAAGGTTAAAGAGGCTAGGTTTTTGTTTTGTAAATCATATCTTCTGTAATACAAAAAATACTTTAAAATACAATACTCTTTTTCATCACTTTAAGGGCTTTTATAACAGACAAACTCATAAACACACACACACACACACAACGGAGGAAACAGTAGTTTGATTAGGCTACTCGTTACTGAAAAAACCCCGCTGTTTATTTATAAGCTGCTGTTTCAAAGTTGAGATCATTGTTAAGGTCATTCCACTCTTCAAGGTGTTCATTTTAGGATGATTTTCTCTTGAGGATGTTCCTATGCGCATTTATGATTTTGTTTGAATGTCATCTTGTTTTTATGTTATTTTTTATTTTGTTTGTGTTTGTTTTTGTTTTGTTTTTTTGCACTATTTTCTTACATTTGTTCCATTCATTAAATACACTCACATGGCAAATTCTCTGAGATATGTTAGCTGGAACTGCAAGTCTGTCAATAATCTTGTTAAGTGCAACCGAGTCTTAAATCATCTGAAGAGCCTAAGGGCAGACTTAGTTTTTTGCAAGAAACACATTCTGCTGACGCATTTTGCTGCCCACTTCAGATTAAAAGGGATTTGGTGGGGTCTGATTTTCATTCCATATTTCACTTTAAAGTGCCGCTATTTTGCTATTTAAAAGTTTCCTGATTTTGTTGGGTCTCCTACAACAGGTTTACATGCATCAAAGGTAAGACAAACCCTTTCATTTTCTCATAATATATACATTGCACATCACCACATTGTTAAATGATTTTAAAACGATTCATTGGATGAATCAGTCTCTCTAAATCTCTCCTTTCTGTGAGCGTAACTATAAAGTAACTATAACTATAAAGACCTTACATAATGAACCGTTATGTTTTTATTACCTAAGAATGAGCCATTTCTATCTACATACACCGTGATACACTGAAATAGCCATTTTGCGCTGCCATGTTTCTACGGTGGCCCTAAACGGACAAACGCGCTTCATCACTATGTTGTTCTTTGTGCAAAGAAGCTAGAGAAAATCTGCAAATAAAACACTGACACAATGATGAACAAGTAACAATAATATTCACAACATATCGGTTTACTGAATAATTAAGTAAACCTAATTTCTTAATTTATCTTTGTAAAGAAACCTCATTGGTTAACTGGCTACTCTCTGCTGTCTCAGACGACGGCATCTTTTCCTGTCGGCCACCGCAACTTCTGTTGGCTGCAATTCACAACCTCACCACTAGATGCCACTAAAATTTACACACTACACCTTTAACACCTTATAGATTTTTTGGGTCAGAAAAAAAAGTTTCTTCAATCTTCTTGAAACTCTGGATTCTGATAGAGGGTGCTGAGACAGACATGAGGGCAAGTTTGGAGGCTCTACCCTTCAGAGCCTTACACGTTCGGGGGTCATATCCAATCTGCCATATGGGAGGAAAAAACGGGATTGGGTAACTTGAACCATGTAGTGTAAATGCGGCCTTAGTGGTTGGGGTGGGATACGTGATCATCAGCACAACCCTAACTTCTGCTCTGACGCTTCTGCCCTCAGACTGCTGTGTCGTGGTTCTGCAGTTAGATACAGGTCCTTCTCAAAAAATTTGCATATTGTGATAAAGTTCATTATTTTCCATAATGTAATGATAAAAATTAAACTTTCATTTATTTTAGATTCATTGCACACCAACTGAAATATTTCAGGTCTTTTTATTGTTTTAATACTGATGATTTTGGCATACAGCTCATGAAAACCCCAAATTCCTATCTCAAAAAATTTGCATATCATGAAAAGGTTCTCTAAACGAGCTATTAACCTAATCATCTGAATCAACTTATTAACTCTAAACACCTGCAAAAGATTCCTGAGGCTTTTAAAAACTCCCAGCCTGTTTCATTACTCAAAACCGCAATCATGGGTAAGACTGTCGACCTGACTGCTGTCCAGAAGGCCATCATTGACACCCTCAAGCAAGAGGGTAAGACACAGAAAGAAATTTCTGAACAAATAGGCTGTTCCCAGAGTGCTGTATCAAGGCACATCAGTGGGAAGTCTGTGGGAAGGAAAAAGTGTGGCAAAAAACGCTGCACAACGAGAAGAGGTGACCGGACCCTGAGGAAGATTGTGGAGAAGGACCGATTCCAGACCTTGGGGGACCTGCGGAAGCAGTGGACTGAGTCTGGAGTAGAAACATCCAGAGCCACCGTGCACAGGCGTGTGCTTTTGAACCAGAAACAGCGGCAGAAGCGCCTGACCTGGGCTACAGAGAAGCAGCACTGGACTGTTGCTCAGTGGTCCAAAGTACGTTTTTCGGATGAAAGCAAATTTTGCATGTCATTCTGAAATCAAGGTGCCAGAGTCTGGAGGAAGACTGGGGAGAAGGAAATGCCAAAATGCCTGAAGTCCAGTGTCAAGTACCCACAGTCAGTGATGGTCTGGGGTGCCATGTCAGCTGCTGGTGTTGGTCCACTGTGTTTTATCAAGGGCAGGGTCAATGCAGCTAGCTATCAGGAGATTTTGGAGCACTTCATGCTTCCATCTGCTGAAAAGCTTTATGGAGATGAAGATTTCATTTTTCAGCACGACCTGGCACCTACTCACAGTGCCAAAACCACTGGTAAATGGTTTACTGTGCTCAATTGGCCTGCCAACTCTCCTGACCTGAACCCCATAGAGAATCTGTGGGATATTGTGAAGAGAAAGTTGAGAGACGCAAGACCCAACACTCTGGATGAGCTTAAGGCCCCTATATCGAAGCATCCTGGGCCTCCATAACACCTCAGCAGTGCCACAGGCTGATTGCCTCCATGCCACACCGCATTGAAGCAGTCATTTCTGCAAAAGGATTCCCGACCAAGTATTGAGTGCATAACTGAACATAATTATTTGAAGGTTGACTATTTTTGTATTAAAAACACTTATTTTATTGGTTGGATGAAATATGCTAATTTTTAAAGATTTTTTATTCACTCCTTCAAATGGTCAAATGTTTAATTCAACACCAGAAAAACAGGAATATTACACAATAACAAAAAGGCAATACAAATAAATATAATACAATACAATACAGTAATAAAAATATATAGAAAATACACAATAGACAGAATTACATACATATGCAGATATACAGTTTTGTGCAAAATGGAAGTGTAGTATGTGGAAAAAGTGGAATGAATGTACGAAGGTAGAAAATAAAAATACGCTGACAAAAGGATTTACAGTTTATTATATTAATTTCACATTAAACAACATTGAAGAGAGCCTTTGGGCAGTTTTTACTGTTCAGGTGGAAGATAGCCTGAGGGGAAAAGCTGTTCTTGTGTCTGGCTGCTTGCGTGCAGTTCAAAGAGAAAGTGAGCTGGGTGTGTGTTGTCCAAGTTATTTTCTTAGCCCTTTTTCTTCCTCTGGAGCTGTACCGTTCTTAGAGGTTGGGAAGGGGGTGCCAATAATCGTCTCAGCAGTTCTAACTGTGCATTGTAGTTTCCTTCTGTCTGATTTGGTGGCTGAACCAAACCTCACAATTGAAGACAAGCACAGGATAGACTCCGTGATGAGGCGAGAAGACCGGTGTCAGCAGCGGCAGAACTTCTTCATCTGGCAGAGGACGTACAGCCTTTGCTGTGCCTTACGTTTACTTTATGAAAATCAGTGCAGATTTCACAGCAACAAAAACAAACGTTTTTACAATTATACTAAACAGCCTTTTCCTCTATCAAAAAGTATAAACTATTAATCGGATGATAGAAGGCATGTAGTAGTGGCAACTTTTTTCAGTAAAGTTTTGATCATTGTAATCATTTAGAGGCCTTTCAAATTCCACGTATGAAACAGTAGGGGTTATAGGGCCAGAGCAAAGCATGAGAATGTATCTTCTGCAAGTGGGTCAACAGCTGCAAGTATCCAAGGTACAGCCAACCAGTGACTCATTGTGTGTGTTTGTCTCATGCTCGTGTTGTTTGTGCGAAATCTGTTATATTCTTTTTGTCACAGCATCTTGAAAACAATGGAGCTAACAAACAAGCTAAATTGTGTGCGTGTGTGTGTGTGTGTGTGTACACATGTTTGCCTGTGATATGTATTAATGAAAACAGGTTGATGTTACAGGAATCAGAAAACATACGATTTAAACATGATTGCTAAAGATTTCCAGTCATTTACTATTGCTGAATGATGTTGGTGGGATTAAGGTATATGTGGATATATTAGATCCAACGTTCATTCTTCCATTGAGGCAATCAGTAAAAAAGGACATTTTGCATTTTGCTTAGTTTGCTATTATTTCTGAATGCTCTATTATATATAACAACCTAGAAGTAACGCTCAGACACGTTAAACTAACGTGAAACTCAAATGTTCTAGATAAAACGTTCCATGAATGATGTTCTTTTGAGAAGAACATACTGAGAGAACTATGCCAGAAATTTTGTGAGTTCTGAGAATTTTCCATTTTACCTTGGAGGCCAGCAAGGCAACAATAAACACTATTTTAATGTTGTTAATATGTCTGTGTGGTGTTTTTAATATGCTTTAAGACTAAACATGTGCAAATTCATGTCAACACCATTGCTGAGTATTTTCTCCTTAAAACTGCAGTAAACTAAAGACAGTCTCAAAAACACGGTTTGAAATCTCTACATCACAAACATATTGTAACCAATCCTGTCAATGCACAGACAGGCTTTAGCATATCATTAACTATTCTCTGAAGCAGGGAAGTCTCAAGAGAAGCCAGGTAATCCTAGTATATTTTTGGTGATATGAAAAATTGGGTAGATTTAGCAATATAGTGGCTGATTTATGATTATATTACGATGCTATGATGAACTATGCCTTTCTCCACCGACGTTCTGAGTTGTTCAAAGCGTTTCTAAAGATGCTGATTTTAGAGTCAGCTGATGACTCTGAGATGGTGAATGAGATCATGGTTTGTGTAACATTAGCAACACATTATTAGCAGTTTGATAACGTATAAGCCAAAGGCTAATCAAATCAATTACTGTTTTGTATCCGACATAGAGAGAGCGATACATAAAATGCGTTACCATTCTGATACATGAAGTTGTATACACGAGCTTGTATAATTCATTCTTCCACTTCTTTTTCATCAGTTTCTGGTTCATACATTGTATCCATTAAAACTCCTCTTTGATCACCAAAATGACATATTTAAACATTATTTTCCTGTGAAAGTAATTTATTTTATGCCCTAAAACAGCTTGAATGTAACTCTACACCCTTGCATCATTAAGTGGATCCATGAATATGCAAATTAGCCCTGTCTCCACTCACTCAAATTTACTGTAAAAAACGCTACATAATAGAAAGTGGAAATTGTGGTTTAAATCAGCTATATAGCTGACATTTAATGTACATTTATGCATTTGATCCTTTTATATGAAGTGACTTGAACTTTGTTATAGTTTATATGGATAACGCATTTATTGTGCTGTGTGATAAAACTGCACATTTTAGAGTGGCCTTTTATTGTGGCCAGCCTAAGGCACACCTGTACAATAATCATGCTGTCTAATCAGCATCTTGATATGCCACACCTGTGGGGTGGATGGATTATCTCGGCAAAAGAGAAGTGCTCCTCGGAAGTAATATCAGGGACAAAATGATAACTATGCAACCGTCTACTACGGTATCGGATCAGGGAATGCATTGTAGTCTCCCTGAGGAAAAATTTGATTCATTTGTTGCTATAGGAGAGGAAGAATTTTGCAAACTCGTTAATTCATCTAAACTGACAACTTGTATGTTAGACCCTATACCAACTAAGCTACTGAAGGAGATGCTTCCAGATGTCATAGATCCTCTTCTTAATATCATTAATTTGTCTTTGTCTCTAGGATACGTACCAAAAACCTTTAAGCTGGCTCTGATTAAACCGCTTGTTAAAAAAACACAACTTTATCATACAAAATTAGTCAATTACAGGCCGATCTCGTTGGCATTAATGGAATTGCACTAGCATGGTTTAAATCATACTTATCTGACCGTTACTAGTTTGTAGCAGTAAATTAAGAGAGGTCTTATCGATCACAAGTTCAGTATGGCGTACCGCAAGGCTCAGTACTAGGACCACTGCTGTTCACTCTGTACATGCTACCATTAGGCAGGCTTGGGAGGGTTTTCTTTAAAAATGTATTCCGTTACAGTTACAAATTACTTCATAAAAAAAGTATTCAGTAACGTAATCCAAGTACCAGAATATTAAAGTAATGTAACTGATTACTTTTGGATTACTTCAAGGACAGATATTATTTTAAAAAACAACAACTTTTATTTATTAAGAATTTCACAGCCCTGAATAAATATTTATGTAAAGGACTATACAGACATCTAGTGGCTACAGTATGGTATTACAGATTATTTTTGTTTTATTTTTAACTTGACATGTAAAAGGAAAAAATACAATAAAATTTTTTCTTCAACAGGAAAATAGATATACATATACATACTACTAATAACACTATATTAAGCGTTGCTTTAATGACTCACGACACGACTCGTGTGCCACCCGCTGGTGCATGCGCAAAATAACAGCTCTCTACAACAATCTCCTCAGACACAGATTGAATCACAATTTTCGTTGCTGGAAGGCACAGTTTGGACTGTACAACCATGTTGTTGGCATTTTCTTCTTTAAAAACAAAATAGCAGCGGAATTTCCAAGAAATTAAAGTATTTTTAACCGTGGGCAGGATCGTTTCTAGCAGCAGTGACTCGATCTGTGTCTGAGGAGATTGTAATAGAGAGCTGTTATTTTGCGCATGCACCCGCGAGTGGCACACGAGTCGTGTCGTGAGCGTGAGTCATTAATGAAGCAATGCTTTATATAGTGTTATTATGCCAAAATACAGATTTATTTAGTTTTAAATGAAACCATTGTAATTGTGGTGGTTACAAATATAAAGGAAAAGAGAAAAAAAAACTAATAATAATTAGTGTCATCAGAATATGTTGTTGTCATTGAAAATAAACTGAATGTCATTAATGCATAGAGTATGATTTTGGATGATAGCGATTGGTATTCCTTGCCTTGTATGGATGATCGCTCATTTGATTATTTTTGCCTTGGGATTTTCACATGCTGGGGGAGGGGGCGCGCGCGCTGCTCAGACAATACAGAGACTCAGAAGATATTGCAGCAGCTCCGTGTCCTGTGTCTTTTATTGACCATATATCTCCCCTAACCAGCGGTCAAGGTACTACATTTTGGAGGCCCCAGCGAGGATGAATGCAGTGCGAGTTGGCTTCCAGTGACGACAGCCCGCTTCCAGTGCCATTCAGCCTTCTACTCAGCCCAGGTGACCAGTGGAGTGAAGACGTTCGGTGTCCGTGTCGAGCCAGGAAGGAAAGTGCAAGCAATCCGAGGTTTATTTTCAATACCAGGAGCGCTGCAGAATTCCAGTCTGCTAAGGGCATTTCTTCTATCACTTTGCACACATCTAGACTGAGTAACTCATGGATCACGCAGAGGATCTGAAGCTTGAGGTGATAGGAGCAGTATATGCTCTCTCACAAGAAAATTTGATTGAACTGTGTGAATTCCTAGGGATTGAGTGTGAACATGTCAGTAGCAAAAGCCGGTCATTTTTTATTTCAATGATTGTGAGACACATTGAGAGAGAGGCATTAGAGGAGCTTGAAGATGCGGGTATGGCAGAGCTTATGTGTCTAAAAGACAAAATCAGTGAAATTCAGAGGGTTAATGAAAACAGTGATTTAGAAAGACAAACAGTACAGACCACTAAGAGAGTGAATGTAAATCCAGTAGCAGAAACCACAGAACAGGGAAAACTGCAAAAAGAAATTGACACATTACAATTAGCATTGCAGAAGTTAATAGAGCAAAAACAGAGAGCAGCTACTCACACACCACAAAACACAGGCACACAACAGAACATAAGTACTATGCAGAGTTATTCCACATTGCCAAGTCCAATTGTTCAGCCAAACACAAGCTCTGATCTGCAGTTAATGACACACAGACCAGTCATGCCCCTCTGGAACAGAGAATTCAAGATATCAGGACAGATAGGTGAACCTGGACAAAAAGATAAACTCACCTTTTCAAGTTTGGCCCATCAAATCAAACATGGATTGAGCAGGGGAGTTTCAGAGCTTGAAATAGTGGATGCAGTAATAAGAGCAATCGCACCAGGCATGCAGCTGCGTAGTTACCTGGAGGGAAAACCAAATTTAACCCTGCCTGTGCTGAGACGTATACTGAGAGCGCATTATCAAGAAAGGGGTGCGACTGAATTGTACAAACAGCTTACCTCCGAGGCGCAAAGTAGTAAAGAGACCCCACAAAGTATCCTCGTTCGGTGTCTTGATTTGAGGCAAAAGATCCTGTTCGCATCTCAGGAAGCGGAATCCAGTTTGAAATATGACCCGAATCTAGTTCAGAGCATGTTTCTTCACACTGTTCTTACTGGCCTGCAAAATGACAGTATCAGAAGTGACCTGCAACCTTACTTGACAACCATTGATGTGAGTGATGAAATTCTTTTTGATAAAGTCAATGTTGCTTGTGCAAATGAAACCGAGCGGCAAAACAAGAAGAAGCTGATATTCCAACACACCAAAGTGAATCCAGTGCAGGTTAATGAAGTTGCTGTTGAAAAGAAAGGAAAGACACAGTGTCACAAAAACACAGAGAAACTTGAACCTGACATATCGAGTGAGTTAAAGGAAATGCGGTCTGACATGGCATTGTTGAAGGATCTCAGTGCGGAGGTGTCTCAAATTAAAGAATCCATTCGACAACCTCAGATCATGTCCACACAGTTTTCTACCAATGTGAGGGATCAAACCAACATGCCACCACCCCAGCCTCCGTACCCACCTCAAAACTATTTGCAGCAATATGAGAGGAGAAGGGGGGCATTCCAGCAGCCACAGTGGCTCCCTGCACAACGTTTTTATCCTCCCTCAACTCGTGTGAGAAAATGTCTGGCATGTCAGCAAAGCGGATTGGATGTATACTGTACTCACTGCTATAGGTGTGGCAGTAGCGATCATTTTGCGGTTGGTTGTAGAGCACGAGGCCCAATGATGTACAGAGAGCAGTCGTTAAACGGGACCGGGTCACGACTGCGGGACGAGGAGTGACCAGAGATTCAATGATGTCCCCACAAAGCTGCGTACAGTGTGGTATCACAGGTTCAGACTTTAGACTGCAACAATGCGCTGCCTGTAAACAAACATTGTATTGTTCTAAAGCATGTCAAGCTAAGCACTGGACAGTCCATATGAAACAATGTAACCAGACAGCGAGAGTACACACAAATTCAGCTATGCACAGAAAGAAATGTGAAGCCGACAAGTCTACACGTGCCGCCTTTGTAGGAAAACAGTGTCTAGTGCCGTGTTACCTTCAAGGGCTCCTTGTTGATTCTTTGTGGGATACAGGCTCTCAAGTTTGTATAGTGGATGAATTGTGGAAAAGTGAGCACTTACCAAACATCAGATTGAGAAATGTGGCCGAGGTAATTGACGCACCTGAAGGACTCCGTCTAGTGGCGGCAAACGGACAGGAAATACCTTATATTGGGTGGATGGAAGTGAGTTTTGGTTTGGCATCCAATGAAGGAGAAACGGATGAACTTGTCATACCTGTGTTGGTGATGAGGGGTAGTCAGCTTCGCCACCCCATCATTGGATATAATGTGATTGAGCAAATGGTGAACACCAAGAAAATAATGCAGCCAATCACAAGTGAATTCCAGAGAACAGCCTGTCCTAGTTCCGCCACAGGAACAGTTCAAGCTTTCATCAAACAAATCCAGGCTAAAACACCATGTGAATATACTGTCAAAACAACCAAGGAAAATGTTCATGTGCCCAAACATACATCGGTACAAGTGGAATGTAGAGTGCAGACATACAGACCAAAACAAGAGACTTTGCTCATTTTTTAGCCTGATGTTAACCCACAGTGGGCAGAGGGATTGGAGTTCTGTGAGACGATTGTAACCTTGCGGCCACATACATCTCCACACATCGTTGTCAGTGTTCAGAACCCTACAAATCATGATCTACTGTTAGCAGGCAAGATGGTAATAGTGCAGGCCGTTTACCCAACTGCAGCTTTTGAGAAATCTGGTTTAACTTCTGTGACGGTCAATCAAATCAAAGATGAAACCAGCCATAACTCCGACATTGCAGGGGTCCTGCCAGTCAACTTGAGCCATCTCAGTGAGTCTGAAAAACAAATAGTTCAGCAAATGTTAAAAGAGGAAGCAGCTTCATTTTCCGAATCTGACAATGACATAGGTTGCATTGAGAAACTACAACTTGCTATTTCACTGAAAGACACTAATCCTGTTGCACGTACTTACCGGTCAGTGCCTAAACCCCTCTACCAAGAGATGAAAAACTACCTGCATGATCTCATTGCGCAAGGATGGGTGCAGAAATCAAACTCACCATATGCCTCACCTGTCGTATGTGTCCGAAAAAAAGATGGCAGCTTACGCCTGTGTATCGATTTCAGAGAACTGAACCGGAAAACGCATCCTGATAGACAGCCCATCCCCCGTGTTCAAGACATAATGGACAGTTTGGGAGGGAACTCTTGGTTTTCGCTTCTTGATCAAGGGAAAGCATATCATCAGGGCTTCATGGCCAAGGAGAGCAGACCTTTAACAGCCTTTGTGACACCGTGGGGCTTATATGAGTGGATTGGGATACCTTTCGGCCTGATGAATGCTCCTTCAGCTTTTCAACGCTGCATGGAGGAGTGTCTGGGTGAGCTAAGAGACAACATCTGTGTTCCTTATAGCTGTCACCCTCTTCCGGTTTCCGGTTCCGATTGTAAGGGTACGCTGGCGCGTTTTGGCTGCCGCTCCTTTCATCCGTTTTGTTTGTTTTTATTATTTTTATTATTTTATTGATGAGCTTTCATAAAGAGTTTTGGAGTATGTGAAGATTGCCTAGTTTATCGTGAGGAGGATTTACGCTACACCCGTTGGATTACTGCTTCTATGATGTGGAATTACGTCTCACTCTTTGGATTACTGCTTTTATCACTGACTGTTCTTCGCTGGAATCGCCTTTTCTGCTGTTCCTCCCAGGATTTACACCACTGTGAAATCCCGGCTGGTGTGGACTTCTCAAACATGGCCCTAAGGTACACTGTTCGCCAACTGTCGAACCTTAAGGGTAACTTTTATCTGGCGAATGACACATACACTCTTTGCAGTCATGCTGGAATACTACGACCGACGCGTTATATACATCGCTCTTCAAGACGCAGCTTTTCCTTCTCATCTGTTACATCCACTGTTGCATCCTCTGTTGCTTGTCCTGCATTTCTGCGTAAATCTCAAACGCTGTTGGGTAGACCTAGGGGGGTTAATTCCAACAACTTGTCGTTTCCCAAGCGCGAGGTTGCTTCTCTGGTTTCAACTGCTCCCCGTCTGGTAAACTCGGCGCTTTTCAATACACGATCTGTCAATAACAAGGCTGTGATACTATCTGACATTATTACAGAACGTAAACTGGATCTTGTGTGTTTAACTGAAACTTGGCACAAAGAGTTAGATGGTGTTCTCTTTAATGAACTTACTCCTGCTGGATATGGCTTATTTGATCTCCCGCGTTCCTCTGGAAGAGGTGGGGGCATTATTGTGCTATATAATAACCAACTCAGCTTGAGTCCTGTGGTTGTTCCACAGTTTAACTCATTTGAATGTCTTGTTTTGAGTGTACCTGCCCACATTTCCACTGCCATAGCTACAGTCTACAGGCCTCCGAAGAAAAATAAAGACTTTATATCTGAATTTGCAGATATGTTGTCCTTGCTATGCCTCAAATTTGAGAGAACTTTAATCTTGGGGGACTTTAACATCCATATGGACAAAAAAGATTCCATAACAACAAAAGAGTTTTTATCTCTACTGGAGTGCTTCAATCTGAACCAGCTCGTGGACTGTCCTACACATAATAAAGGCCATACTCTTGATTTGGTGATTTTAAACGGCTCATTTGTGTCACAGTTGTACACTTCTGACTTGGGGCTGTCTGATCATCTGTCTATCTTTTTTAATATGGAACTGCCTGATATAAACACTACCTCTTCTCGCATTATTAACTATCGCAAATGGAGATTGATTGAACCCTCTGATTTCTCAGATTTTATTGGTTCTTCCTTGAGCGCATTTTCTTCATCTGATGCCCTGGAGGACAAAGTTCTCATGTTAAATTCTGTTCTCTCATCTGGCCTGGACTTATTTGCGCCTTTGAAATCACGTCTGGTTTCCTTTGGGCGACCCTCTCCTTGGTACAATGAAAACCTGCGTGCTATGAAGACATCCTGTCGTACAATGGAGCGTAGGTGGCGTATGTCTGGCTTGACTGTCTTTTACCAGGCTTGGAAAGATCAATTACTTGAATATAAGACCCAAATTGCATCGGCCAGGTCTGCTTATTTTGCACAGATAATTGATAACAATCAGAACCACCCAAGACAATTGTTCAACTCTATTAACAAACTCCTTAAATGTAACAGTTATTCAACTGCTCCAGCTTCGACTCACCTCTGTAATAGGTTTCTTAATTTTTTTGGCTCAAAGATTGAAAACCTCCGTAAATGTATCATTTCTACTCTTCCTTCACCTTTTTCTCTCACAATCACTCCTGAATTTTCTGGTACCCCCCTATCAAATTTTTCCATATTGGACCTTCAGTCTCTTTGTAATGAGGTTTCAAAAATGAAAGCTGCCACTTCCATAGTTGATCCTGTACCAACTTGTCTGTTCCAATCATGTTTTGTGAGTTTATGTCCTATTGTACTGAATATTGTAAATGATTCTCTGTGCACTGGTGTGGTGCCAACAACATTTAAAACTGCTGCTTTGACTCCTGTACCAAAAAAAATAAAAAAAAAGACACAAACGTTGACAATCTAAATAATTTCCGCCCCATTTCCAATCTTCCTTTTCTTGCCAAACTTTTAGAGCGAATTGTTGCTATTCAATTGCACTTCCATCTAGCTGCAAATAATCTCTATGAGCCCCTTCAATCAGGATTCCGTAAACTACACAGCACTGAGACAGCATTAGTTAAGGTTACTAATGACTTGTTAATCGCTTCTGATTCCGGCAGTCTCTCTATTTTTATTCTTCTTGATCTTAGTGCCGCTTTCGACACTGTTGATCATAATATTTTACTTGCTCGGTTAGAATCTGTTTTTGGTGTTTCTGATACTGCACTAAGCTGGTTTAAGTCCTATCTTTCTAATAGAAAGCAGTTTGTTGCTATGGGTGGTTTCAGGTCTGCTATTGGTGTAGTGCATTCTGGTGTCCCTCAAGGTTCTATCCTGGGCCCTATACTTTTTAACATATACGTTTATCCTCTTGGCCAACTTTTAAAATCACTTGGACTCAGTTTTCACTTTTATGCAGATGACACCCAGGTTTATATACATTCAAAACCTGATGTAGATGTGGCTGTGTCTCATCTTTCCTTTTGTATTTCTGAGATAAAAGAATGGATGTCTAGAAATTTTTTATGCCTGAACAGTGACAAGACGGAGGTAATGCTCATTGGTTCACCTCACCAGCTACGGAAGGCTGGTTCCCCCACTTTTAGTGTAGAAGGCTCTACACTTCAATTTCAGACTAAATTAAAAAATCTGGGGGTGATATTTGATAATAATTTGACATTTGTTCCTCATGTTCAGAGCACTGTCAGGACATCATTCTTTCATCTCAAAAATATAGCCAGATTGCGTCCCATGTTGTCTCTCCCAGTGGCTGAAAAGCTAATCAAAAGCTAATGCTGTTCAACAGCTAGTTTCGATTCCGCCCATTCTCGGGATATTTGCTTTTGCTGTGCTAATTGCAAGGGTTGTTATAGCAGAGATAAAACTAGAGTAGATTCAGAAGGAAGCCAGGACAAGCGGTCACTCTGTGAGGACGACAAGAGCACGTGAGTGGTTTTTTCTTAATATACAGTTCTCCTGTTGCTCTGTTTACTATTTGTCAAGTAGGTAGGGCTATTTTCGATTCTTTGCTTATTTTTTATGTTTACCTTGACTAAATATCTGTATTTGAATTAAACGCGATCCTATTTTGAATAACTGCCGTGCGCCTTAAGGGTTATAATCTGTATTTTATTGAAGCACTTAAGTAAGCGCTGTTCAACAGCTAGTTTCGATTCCGCCCATTCTCGGGATATTTGCTTTTGCTGTGCTAATTGCAAGGGTTGTTATAGCAGAGATAAAACTAGAGTAGATTCAGAAGGAAGCCAGGACAAGCGGTCACTCTGTGAGGACGACAAGAGCACGTGAGTGGTTTTTTCTTAATATACAGTTCTCCTGTTGCTCTGTTTACTATTTGTCAAGTAGGTAGGGCTATTTTCGATTCTTTGCTTATTTTTTATGTTTACCTTGACTAAATATCTGTATTTGAATTAAACGCGATCCTATTTTGAATAACTGCCGTGCGTCTTAAGGGTTATAATCTGTATTTTATTGAAGCACTTAAGTAAGCGCTGTTCAACAGCTAGTTTCGATTCCGCCCATTCTCGGGATATTTGCTTTTGCTGTGCTAATTGCAAGGGTTGTTATAGCAGAGATAAAACTAGAGTAGATTCAGAAGGAAGCCAGGACAAGCGGTCACTCTGTGAGGACGACAAGAGCACGTGAGTGGTTTTTTCTTAATATACAGTTCTCCTGTTGCTCTGTTTACTATTTGTCAAGTAGGTAGGGCTATTTTCGATTCTTTGCTTATTTTTTATGTTTACCTTGACTAAATATCTGTATTTGAATTAAACGCGATCCTATTTTGAATAACTGCCGTGCGTCTTAAGGGTTATAATCTGTATTTTATTGAAGCACTTAAGTAAGCGCTGTTCAACAGCTAGTTTCGATTCCGCCCATTCTCGGGATATTTGCTTTTGCTGTGCTAATTGCAAGGGTTGTTATAGCAGAGATAAAACTAGAGTAGATTCAGAAGGAAGCCAGGACAAGCGGTCACTCTGTGAGGACGACAAGAGCACGTGAGTGGTTTTTTCTTAATATACAGTTCTCCTGTTGCTCTGTTTACTATTTGTCAAGTAGGTAGGGCTATTTTCGATTCTTTGCTTATTTTTTATGTTTACCTTGACTAAATATCTGTATTTGAATTAAACGCGATCCTATTTTGAATAACTGCCGTGCGTCTTAAGGGTTATAATCTGTATTTTATTGAAGCACTTAAGTAAGCGCTGTTCAACAGCTAGTTTCGATTCCGCCCATTCTCGGGATATTTGCTTTTGCTGTGCTAATTGCAAGAGCGGCCACAGCTGTCCTCACTCAGGGCGATTGGAAGCATTATATCTATGTAGTGTGTGCGCTGTCGCGGAAGCGTCAGCGGAAGCATTCAGCTCTCGGTTCCAGCCTCCTCGTGTTAAGACCGACTCGGGTAAAGACCTGCGACTCTTCCTGCGCGACTCCACCGAGCAAGGACACCTGCAAGGCACTTAAGTATCTTCTTCACCCTTTCCTTTCCTACCTTATCTTATTTCCCATTATCATTATGTGCTTTCAATACATTCCTGTTGTCTATCGACAACGCTCTCTCACCACGCACAGAAGGCAACGCAATACTGCTAATCTGCGCCCTTTTCTCTCATCCTCACACTCACCTCTCTCTTTTTCTATGGGTCTATGGAATTGTCAATCAGCAGTCAATAAAGCTGACTTCATTCCAGCCTTTGCATCTCACTCTACTCTTAATATCTTGGGCTTGACTGAGACCTGGATCCGTCCAGAAGACTCAGCAACCCCTGCTGCTCTCTCTAACAACTTCTCTTTCTCTCACACCCCTCGCCAGTCGGGGAGGGGTGGGGGTACTGGTCTTCTCATTTCTAACAATTGGAAATATTCAACTCTCTCTTCTCTATGCAATAACAACTCATTTGAATATCATGCTATTACACTTACAACTCCCATTAAGATCCATATTGTAGTTATTTATCGCCCCCCAGGTCCACTGGGAAGCTTTGTAGAGGAGCTGGATGTGCTGCTGTCCTCTTTCCCTGAGGATGGCACCCCACTCGTAGTCTTTGGTGATTTCAACATTCATCTAGCAAAGCCGTATGCAACAGACTTCATCTCTCTCCTAGCCGCCTTCGATCTCAAACGGCTCATCACCACCGGTACTCACAAGTCAGGCAACCAACTGGACCTGGTTTACACACGCAACTGTATCACAGACAACATTTTGGTGAAACCTCTCCAAGTTTCAGATCATTTTCTCATTACTTTCAATCTACAACTCACTACCCATGCTCCACCAACCTCCCCACCATTTACTTTCAGACGAAACCTGCGCTCACTTTCTCCATCCCATCTTTCCTCTGCTGTGTCATCTTCTCTTCCCTCACCCTCGCATTTCTCATCTCTGGAGGTGAATACTGCAACAGATACTTTATGCTCCATCCTAACCTCTTCTTTAGACAATATCTGTCCTCTCTCCTCTAGGCCAGCACGTGCCACTCCCTCTAACCCCTGGCTATCTGAGGTTCTTCGTGAACACCGGACCAAGCTCAGGGCAGCAGAGAGGAAATGGCGCAAATCAAAAGACACATCTGACCTCAGTAGGTATCAATCTCTGCTCTCTTCCTTTTCTGTTGATGTTCATGCTGCGAAATCTTCATATTTCCACAACAAGATCAACAGTGCCTCTAACACACGAACACTGTTCAAGACATTCAACTCTCTCCTCTGTCCACCTCCACCACCACCCACCTCCTCGCTAACTGCTGATGATTTTGCCAACTTCTTCACTAACAAAACTACAACTATCAGCAGTCAGTTCTCAGATTCACACACACAGGAACCCAGACTAACCTCTCCCACAGCCAATATCCTTCTCTCCTCCTTCGCTCCACTAACCGAGGAAGAAGTATCTAAACTACTTCTCTCCAGTCATCCTACCACCTGCCCTCTAGATCCCATCCCCTCACACCTTCTACAAGCCATCTCTCCCACACTTCTACCAGCTCTCACTCACATTATCAACTCATCCCTCCACACTGGCATTTTCCCTACAGCATTTAAGCAGGCTCGGGTAACTCCTCTGCTTAAAAAACCAACGTTAAACACATCACTTCTAGAGAATTACAGACCTGTCTCTCTCCTACCATTCATTGCGAAAACACTTGAACGAGTTGCTTTTAACCAAGTATCATCCTTCCTGTCTCTGAACAACCAGCTGGATGTCAACCAATCTGGCTCCAAGAAAGGGCATTCAACCGAGACTGCATTGCTGTCGGTCACGGAAGCCCTGCGGATTGCAAAAGCTGCTTCCAAATCATCAGTTCTCATTCTCCTGGACCTGTCTGCGGCCTTCGACACTGTGAATCATCAGATCCTCTTGTCCGCCCTCTCATCACTGGGCATCACTGGAACCTCCCTCAACTGGTTCGAGTCCTATCTCACAGGTAGGTCCTTCAGGGTCACATGGAGAGGCGAGGTATCCAAAGCACATCAACTGACCACAGGAGTTCCTCAGGGTTCAGTTCTTGGACCGCTCCTCTTCTCCATTTACACCACATCACTGGGGCCCATCATACAGGCACATGGTTTCTCTTATCATTGCTATGCTGATGACACCCAGCTCTACCTCTCATTTCAACCAGATGATCCCACAGTAGCTGCACGGATCTCAAGCTGTCTGGCGGACATCTCGGCATGGATGAAGGAACATCACCTGCAGCTCAACCTGGCAAAGACTGAGCTTCTCGTCCTCCCTGCCAATCCGTCTCTACAGCACGACCTCACTATCCAGCTAGATTCTTCCTCAGTCACCCCATCAAGATCGGTCAGAAATCTTGGAGTAATCTTTGATGACCAGCTGACCTTCACAGACCACATTACAAAGACAGCTCGATCATGCAGGTTTGCTATGCACAACATCAGGAAGATCAGGCCTTTCCTAACTGAGCATGCAACACAACTTCTCGTCCAGGCCCTGGTCATTTCTAGGCTTGATTACTGCAATGCTCTTCTGGCTGGACTTCCATCATGTGCAACTAAACCTCTACAAATGATCCAGAATGCTGCAGCCCGTCTTGTCTTCAACGAGCCCAAAAGGGCCCACGTCACTCCTCTGTTCATCTCTCTGCACTGGCTACCACTCGCTGCTCGCATCAAGTTCAAGGTGTTGACGCTTGCTTACAGATTGACCACTGCTTCAGCTCCCTCCTACTTCCACTCACTACTTCCAGTCTACATCCCTACCAGAAGCCTACGATCGGTCAATGAGCGGCGGCTTGTGGTACCGCCACAGCGGGGCACAAAATCACTCTCCAGAACATTCTCATTCACGGTTCCATGCTGGTGGAATGATCTCCCCACCCTCATCCGGAATGCAGAATCCTTGACAGCATTCAAAAGACAACTGAAAACTCATCTCTTCCGGGAGCACTTAACATAAAAAAAAAAATAAAAAAAATAAAAATCCTTCCCTTTTCCTTTAAATCCTCGCTTGCCTGGCTCATGCTACTCTGAGCTATGTCTGAACTTTGTATTTTGAGCACTTCTTGCGTTGTTTCTGCCTCTTCACGATGACTCGCTTGGTTTAGTCCTCAGTTGTAAGTCGCTTTGGATAAAAGCGTCTGCTAAATGACTAAATGTAATGTAAATGTAATCAACATCTTTGTATTTTCTCGTATCGATTACTGTAATGCTCTGTTAGCTGGGGTTTCAAAAGCTACCCTTAACAAACTACAGTTGGTACAAAATTCTGCCGCTCGAGTTCTGTCTGGAAACAGGACAAGGGATCACATTACTCCGGTACTGGAATCTTTACACTGGCTCCCTGTCAGATTCCGTATTGATTTTAAAATCTTAATGCTTACTTATAAGGCCTTGCATGGACTGACACCTCAGTATCTAACTGAACTTTTAACACTCTACACACCAGCACGTGATCTCCGTTCTTCGGAAGCTGGCCTCTTAATTGTTCCGCATACCCGACTAAAATCGATGGGTGATAGGGCCTTTTCGTCAAATGCTCCAAAACTCTGGAATTCCCTGCCTATTGAGATTAGGCAAGCAGAATCACTTAGTGTTTTTAAATCATCACTTAAAACTTATTTGTTTAGGGTAGCTTTTAGATAAATTGTATTACTAATGCATTGTTTGTTTAATTGTATGTTTTATTATGTTTTTATATTTGTGAAGCGCTTTGAGATACTTTTTATAGGCGCTATATAAAATAAAGTTTATTATTATTATTATTATTATCTGGATGACACGTTAGTTTTCAGTAAAACCTTTGAAGACCACGTGGATGATGTAAGGAAAGTCCTGCGAAGATTGAGACAGTATGGAATAAAACTAAAACCTGGCAAATGTGAACTATTCAAACGTGAGGTGCGATACCTTGGAAGGATTGTCTCGGCGGAAGGGAGTAAGATGGACCCGGCTGATACAGCTGCCGTGAGAAGTCTGAAAGATAAAAGACCAAGCACAGTTGGACAGTTGAGAGCAGTCATGGGTCTGTTGAGCTACTATCGACAGTATATAAAAGATTTCTCCAGAATTGCGAGTCCGCTGTATGACCTGCTGAAAGAAACCGAGACAGAGAAGGAAGAATGCAAGGAGACACGTAACCGACAGGCTACAGGAAAGAAAAGGGGAGTGCCTTCTCACAGGCCGATTGTATGGACGGAAAAGCACCAAGAGATAGTAGAGGGACTGATCGATTGTTTAGTTGAGCCACCAATACTTGCGTTCCAGGACTTCTCACAGCCGTTCATACTTCATACTGACGCATCAAATCAGGGTCATGGGGCAGTTCTATGTCAAAAGCAAGCGGGAAAGCTTAGAGTTATCGCTTATGGGTCCCGAACCCTGACAGTCGCGGAAAAGAAATATCACCTCCACTCAGGGAAATTGGAGTTCCTTGCCCTGAAGTGGGCTGTCACCGAAAAATTCAAGGATTATTTGTACTATGCCCCCACATTCACTGTTTATAGTGATAATAATCCACTTACTTATGTTTTAACCAGTGCAAAGCTGAATGCAACAGGATGTAGATGGGTGGCGGAACTTGCGGATTTCCATTTTAACATCAAGTACCAGCCTGGCAAAGAAAATGTGGATGCAGACACCCTATCCAGGATGCCACTGAACATTGAGACAGCAATGAAGGAATGCACGGAGGAATTGCCATCTGACTGTGTCGAAGCAACAATCCAGTCTGTTGAGGCACCACACTTCAGTATCTCCTGGACTGCAATGATTTCTCTTGACGACACCATGGCATCTGAGCATGTATGTGAGCCATTATCTGTGGAGGAGATCAGACAAGAACAGAGAAATGATGACCACATTGGACCTGTTCTATAGTTTAAGCTGTCCAATAAAAAGCCAACAGGACATCTTTTTAAGACCTTGAGTGTACAAAGTAAATGCTTACTGCGCAGTTGGGACAAACTTCTCCTGGGAGATGATGGCATCCTCCGTAGAAAGACGAACACCCAGACACAGCTAGTCTTACCTGCAAGGTACAAGCAGGGTGTTTTGAGAGAATTACATGATAACATGGGTCATCAAGGTCTTGATCGAACACTATCATTAATCAGAGAAAGGTTCTATTGGCCACAAATGCACAATGATGTTGATCACTATGTCCCCAAGAGTTGTGTTTGCCTGAAACAGAAGAAACCATGCAGGGAGGCCAGAGCACCGCTCCAGAATATTGTCACTACTCACCCGTTTGAGCTTGTCTCCATTGACTTCTTACACCTGGATAAATGTAGAGGAGGGTATGAGTACATCCTAATTGTAGTTGACCACTTCACACGATTTGCACAAGCCTATGCAACTACCTCAAAATCGGCTAAAACTGTTGTTGACAAGTTGTTTAATGACTACGCTCTGAAGTTTGGGTTCCCGCAAAGAATACATCATGACCAAGGAGGGGAGTTTGAAAACCAGCTGGTTGCTCAGTTGAAGAAGAGTTGTGGAGTTGCTGGATCAAGGACCACACCGTATCACCCCTAGGGAAATGGGCAGGTTGAACGTTTCAACCGAACGTTACTTCAGATGTTGAAGACGTTGACTGAACAGCAGAAAACTAATTGGAAAGAGTCACTAAACAAACTCATCTTTGCACACAACTGCACACAATGTGAAGTTACAGGATTTTCACCATTCTACTTACTGTTCGGAAGGTCCCCAAGATTACCCATTGATCTATTGTTCAATTTGACATCTGAAACCGGAACTACTGATTATAAGGAGTATGTGAAGAGATGGAGACCAATGCAGGAAGCATTGGAAATCACCAGACAGACTGCAAAGAAGGTGGCGGAAAGAAACAAGAGGAACTATGATGGAAAAGTGAGGGGTTCGATGTTATGTCCTGGAGATCGCGTGTTAGTGAAGAACTTGACACCTAGAGGTGGAACTGGGAAGCTTCGAAACCATTGGGAAGATGTTGTACACACAGTAGTCCGTCAAGTAGGAGGAAAAGGCCCGGTTTTTGAAGTGAAACCAGAACACGGTAAAGGACGATCACGTGTTCTCCACCGTAACCTCTTGATGCCTTGTGATTATCTACCATTGGAGACTGATTTTGGAAAGGAAGAAAAGACAAAGGGACCAGTGAAAAGACCAAAACCAGTAAATAGATGTGAACCAGTTCCGGAAGAAGAAGAGGATGAAGGTTATCCTTACTATAATTACCTACCTGCGGTCCATCATCAGCAATCTGGGCACGAAAACTGGCGAGATGGATACGTACCTGAAGTCCAGTTTCAGCAACCTGAGGAAGGAAACGGAGAGTTACAAAGTGGAAACTTACCAGTTATCCTGCACAGTGAACCTGGAAAGAAAAGGGAAGAAATTAGTCAAGAGGGAGTAAGTGATTGTGGAACAGAAGTGGTAATGGAAAATGAGGAGATACCTCAACAGGAAGTTGATGTGATGGAGGAGGAACAACATGTAGAAAGACCTGAGGAAATGGAAGATATACCTGTAAGACTGGGTGAGCATGACAGGGAAATAGGACAGGAATACAGATGGCCTAAGAGAGAAAGAAGACCACCAAAGACATTTACTTATGATCACTTGGGTACTCCCGCATGTTATAATATAGAGCCTACAAACACAACAGCGTTTCAACCCATGTCATACGAGATGAAGAACTTACCACCATGGACTTACCCAACGCAGCATTATCAACCAATATACTTGTATGCATACTGAAGAGACTGAGGAAATGGGGACAAATAATGGGGTTTGAAGAAGGAAGATGATGCAGTTTCCAACACATGCCTTTATTCACAGTTAACATGCAGTACACATAGGTAGTTAGACATTGCATACAATCAGTAGGACATTGAGACAAAACATTATCAGCAGAAATAAAATTTCTTATTTTGGGTTGAAGAAAAAGGAGAGTAATGTCAGGACGACATTTATTTTTGACGGTGAGAGTGTGGTGGTTACAAATATAAAGGAAAAGAGAAAATTAAACTAATAATAATTAGTGTCATCAGAATAAGTTGTTGTCATTGAAAATAAACTGAATGTCATTAATGCATAGAGTATGATTTTGGATGATGGCGATTGGTATTCCTTGCCTTGTATGGATGATCGCTCATTTGATTATTTTTGCCTTGGGATTTTCACATGCTGGGGGAGGGGCGCACGCGCTGCTCAGACAATACAGAGACTCAGAAGATATTGCAGCAGCTCTGTGTCCTGTGTCTTTTATTGACCATATATCTCCCCTAACCAGCGGTCAGGGTACTACATAATCCTGAAAGTATTCCCCCTTTTTTCAAAAAGTAACTATAATCTGATTACTACGTGTTTTGACGTAACTGTAACGGATTACAGTTACTGGATTTTTGTATCCTGATTACATAACGCCGTTACATGTATTCCGTTACTCCCCAACCCTGCCATTAGGAGATATCATTAGGAAACATGGAATTAGCTTTCACTGTTATGCCGATGATACTCAGCTGTATATTTCTTCAAAACCTAACGAAACTTACCAATTCACAAAATTAACGGAATGCATAGCTGATATAAAAAATTGGATGACTAGTAATTTCCTACTACTAAATTCTGAAAAAACAGAGATTCTGATTATTGGACAAAAAACTTCCACATGTAATAACCTAGAATACTGTCTAACACTTGATGGCTGCTCTGTTAAGTCTTCGTCGTCGGTTAGGAACCTGGGTGTGCTCTTTGATATCAATCTTTCATTTGAAAGTCACGTGTCTAGTATCTGTAAAACCGCATTTTTCCATCTTAAAAATATATCTAAATTACGTCATATGCTCTCATTGACAAATGCGGAACAATTAGTTCATGCGTTCATGACATCAAGACTAGATTATTGTAATGCTCTACTGGGTGGTTGCCCTGCACGCTTAATAAATAAACTACAGCTAGTACAAAACGCAGCAGCTCGAGTTCTTACCAGAACCAGGAAATATGACCATATTAGCCCGGTTCTGTCAACACTGCATTGGCTGCCTATTAAACATCGCATAAATTTAAAAATATTGTTGATTACTTACAAAGCACTAATGGTTTAGCTCCGCAGTACTTGGGCGAGCTCTTAACCTAGCATACACATAATACATTATAGACATATAATTCAATGTTAGGCTGCATAGATTAGATCAGCCGGAACTGGGAACGCTTGCCTTAAATCCTGATGTACTCGTTACATCATAAGAAGAATGGCATCTACGCTAATTTGAGTGTCTTTGTTTATCCCGAGGTTTTCCCACAGCCTGCCGGATCCAGGCCGTATCCAGATCTGACGAGAAGCTTCGCCTGGACCCGATGACAATGCAGTGCTGAAGTGCCAACTAGCCTCTCCCTATGGAGGATCCCTTTATCACTCTACAGATAAAGCGTTGTGGGAAATTCGTTTCGCGTACCTATACGCATACCTAAGTGATAAAATAAAACAAAATTCTGTATCAAATTTATAGGCAAGACAAGTAGTTTGTGAACACCATCAGCGTTTATCACAGGTTCGCGTTTAAAGTCTGTTTAGAGCGAACGGCGGCGTCTTAGCGGCCCCTAATTTAATAACAAATGATAATTTTGCCGGAAGTGAATCAATTAAAACTAACTTTAGCTGGAAATAACATTATTCAAGAACTGCTATAAAGTCAAAACAATCTCTGATGCCATACAACCAGAGGTGGACAAAGTACACAACTTCCTTACTTGAGTACAGATACTACTGGTCAAATATTACTCCGTTACAAGTAAAAGTTGTAAAGACTGATTTTTACTTAAGTAAAAGTACAGAAGTACTCATTTTTAAAAGTACTTAAGTATCAAAAGTAAATATTAATGCATTGTTTTATTATTGTTGTATGTAATTATTACAGTTCCTCATGCCTCTGAAGCAACCTAGTGAATACACCAACAGTAGTAGTATCTGTGGAATTAAGAGCTCTTAGAATGTTATAAAACCTATAGAAATTAAACAACTGAACTGACAAAAAAGACAGCCAAAATCATATTCATTTTTTTATTTATTTAACACTCCTACCACCCCAACAAAAGAAGTACACATCTATGTGTATCCATTCATGCACATTTGAATCAAGTGGTCTATAAAAATACAACAGCTATAAAAGCCAGCTACACCAGCTGTATAACTACCCAACAGCAATACTGTTTTAACAAAACAGCAAAACAGAAAGACCTATTTGCCATGGATGCACGCACTGCGCCGAGGATCTGTCTTTATCCATTTTACCACCAGTTCATTAGTGTTTAAAGAAAATGATGAAAAATTGCCAGACTTTTACAACACGTGACCCTACAAGAGCGATTACTGTCTGTCACCTGGAAAAAAACACAAAATCACATTTTAGAGATGAAAAAAATCATCCACTGACTGACGTTACCACTTTCTACTCAAGGACCTTGACAGAAATGTAGTGGAGTAAAAAGTACGATATTTGTCTTTCAAATGTAGTGAAGTAAAGTAAAAAGTTTCCAGAAAAAATAATGGCCGCGTCTGTTTTAAAGGTGCTCTAAGTAACTTTTTTACCTTAACTGAACAGCTTCGGAGTCAGTGGAATGGTTATATTACTTATTTCGGGTTGAATGGTGGTGGTTTCGCACCCCCCTGGTCCCCGAGAGCGGAGAAATCCCACTTGCAACTTTGGGCCAGCGAGGCCGGTCAGGAAGTATCCCGTGATATCAGGTCTCGCGATGTAACAAATTGCTTTACGGCACAAGTACACTATGCACGTACACGCCCCCATTCAAGCACCGGCTAGCTATAAGCAAAGGGCAACGATAGTTTGCGTTATGGCTGAGACCAGAGCCGTTAAATATGAGAGTTGCGACACACTTTGATCTCGCCGCCACGCGGTCACGTGGTTCATGGAGCTCTACATAGTTCCAAACAAATCCGCGTTGGCAATGATTTTAAGCGGGGCAGACAGCAGCAGCTATATTTGCAGCAATTATCGGTAAATATTGACGCATAATGTTCATTGATTATTATGTTGACACTTAAATGACTTGCATATAATAGAATTTTTTTCTGTGGGGAGTAGCAGAAACACAGCATTAATGTTTTGTGTTTAATTTTGGAGGTAAATGGGGTGTGCTCCCATAACGTAGAATACATTTACAGCAACCATTTGCAGAAAATGTCTGTAAATATGATGAAGAGACGGCATTAACGTTGACAGTGTGGTCAGTTGAAATTAAACTGGATAGCTAACATTATATGGTTACTGAGTGGAATAATTCATAACATTAACGTTACTGTTAACGGGATTCATTTCAGTATACATTTACATGTACACATACTGTACACAGTACGTCGTATGCATTTTTGTGCATTCTGATGAATGGTTTGAAAGAATGTAGGCGTACATTAGCCATACTAAAATGAATCATATAACGTTAATGTTAGATAGTAATTTCATTCAGTAACCATCTCTCCACCTACACAGTCACACACACACACACACACACACACACGTGTGTGTGTGTGTGTGTGTGTGTGTGTGTGTGCATACTCTACCAGCCAAAAGTTTTGGATCAGTAAGATTTTTTTTTTATTTGATTAAAAATACAGAAAAAAGTGTAATATGACTATTTAAAATAACTATTTTCTATTTTAATATATTTTAAAATGTCATTTATTATTGTGATCAAAGCTGAATGTTCAGCATCATTACTCCAGTCTTCAGTGTCACATGATCCTTCAGAAATCAGGATAATATGTGGATTTGATGCTCAGTGTAACGAATGTACATCAATAATAATATACATAAAATGTATTTAAGGGGGGCCGGAAGGCCAATTTAGCTCAAAAGGGATGATTCATCGATTTGCAATGAATCTTGACCGAATCACTATGGAACCGAGCAAATGACTCGTTTAGAGTTCATTTGAACGGGCCGTAATTATAACCTTGGCACAGATATAAATATCCAATCTATAGTGAAACACTATGTATTAGCAAGGTAACTTTAGATCGACAGTACAAGACATTAAATGTGCAAGCACAACACAAGGCAAATATCTTTTCAAATACAAACAAGACTTTATTGATTATCCTAAAACATAAAACTAATATCTAACACAAACATAAAACAAATATCTAACACAAACACACGCACACGCATTCATACAAGTTGCAGAAAGAAAGAGAGTGAGGAAAGAATGAGTTTTAAGAGTGAGATAGTGAAATCCCAAGTTTCTATATGCACATAAGACATGACCTGAACGAACCATCAATCATTAATTTAACCCTTCTATCGTTTCTCAGGCAGGTTATTAGATATTACATTAATGCACCAGTTCAGTTAAGAGTCTGGAGTGTTACTTGCATGTCCTTGCGTGGCTTAGGGAATTCCCTTTTTGCGGTGCTTCGTCAAAGGGGTTTCCCGGCCGTGGCTTTGCTGGCTGTGCCTGGAGACGTCTTGGGGCGGCCAATCACGTGGCGTGTTGGCGCCAATGAAGTCTTTGAAGTTGAAGCAGGCTTTGCAGTTGAAACGTTAAAACGAAACTTTGCAGCAAAACTTAACTTAGAACCGAGACTCACAACGGAAAATAAAGGAAAACTTAGGAAAGAAAGAAAGTGAGACGAGTTAGATGGCTTGAATGAGCTGTTTTAACCCCGATCTTGGTGGGTTATTTGTCTGCTGGTCTAATTTGGTCTGGTCGATGTTTAAGCGTGCAAACACGCTCTTTGTTGTTTTCAGAGAGAAGCATGAACGGGAACACTTGTCTGTTGATAGAGAGAGGCGCAAACTTAATTCAACACCGAACCGAACTCGCTGGATGGAAGTTTCTGAACTCCCGAACGAACTGACTGTAAAGGCCATTGCACACTGAGTCCGAAATTTTCGTATGCGTTTTTTCGTATTCGTGATTCGGTGGCTCTGAAATGTCAAAACACCATTCAAACTGCTTGCTACGGATGCGAAAAACGCAGAAAATCGAACCTGATTCGATTTTTTTTATGACGGACGAAGGTTTCGGAAGCAGTGTGCAAGCGTGATTGACATAACGTGAGGTCGTATTTATTTTTTAACGTGCGAAAATTTCGGACGCGAATTTCGGACTCAGTGTGCAATGGCCTTAACTCCTCGGTTCGGGTCTTTAACTGAAAAGTTGGCCCAACCTCTTTTGGAGAATTCTGACCAATGAGACAATGGTATCATTTTAGGGGGTGGATTGAGTTCCTACTCATCGTTACTTTGGAATGTGGTGTTCAGATCCGGAATGCTGAATCACATTTGAATGAATCCCATGAGAGATTAATTTGATTAATTTGTGTTTGGTTCATCCTTAAAATCTCTACACTCAGAAAATATTCATTATTATTAATGTTGAAAACATTTTTTTTCCAGGATTTTTTGATGAATAGAAAGTTCAAAAGAACTGCATTTATCTGAAATAGGATCTTTTGTAACATTATAAATGTCTTTACTGTAACTTTTGATTAATTTAATTCATCCTTGATGAATAAAAGTATTGATTTATTTATTTCCCCCCAAAAAATATAGAAATTCCTACTGACCCCGACATTTTTAACGGTTTGTTTAATGTTACAAAAGTTTTAAATGCTGTTTTTATTTACATTTATCTAAATGTAAAGTTAGACAAATGCTGTTCTATGCATCAAATAATCCTGAAATAAAAATGTTAAAAACTTTTCAACATTGATAATAATGAGAAATGTTTCTGAGCATCAGATCATCATATTATCCTGATTTCTGAAGGATCATGTGACACTGAAGCCTGATGCTGAACATTCAGCTTTGATCACAGGAATAAATTGCATGCACTTTACTAATATATATATATATTCACATAGAAACTGTTGTTTTAAATTGTAATAATATATCACAATTTTACTGTTTTTTTTCTTGTATTTTTAATCAAATAAATGCAACTTTGGTGAGCAGAAGAGACTTCTTTTAAAAATATGTAAAAAATCTTACTGATCCAAAACTTTTGACCGGTAGTGTCTATACACATTTTTCTTGAAATTTTTATGTCAATAAAGCCCTTTGAATTCAATACATGTTTTGTGTGTTTTGAATTTTTGAGGGAAGGGGGACTGCTCCCATAAAGTATTTACTTTATATATTTTTCTTGTGCTTCTATGGTCATAATTACTAACATCCTTAAGTTATGTTAAAATACATTCACATAAACCTGCACAACAAGTAAATATCAATTGAAGCTGCTCAGTTTAAGTCAAGAAAGAAGTTTGGTCAACAGTAAAAAAATACACAGGGCAACCAATTGCATTCAACAAAACATTTAATTATATATTATATCTAGGGAGAGGGTAGGTAAGTTTTCCTTGAATGTTCTGTCTTCAAAGAAACTTCCTACAGGGAGAGATAGATGGCAGAAAGCAGGCCAGAGAAGGAATACAAGTGTTCACAATAGCCATTACATTCTGCCACCGAAGCTGTAGATGATCTGGAGACCTGCTGGTGAATCCAGAATCAGTCAAATGCTTAGCCATTGATAACAAAAACATTCAAACTCCAGGCTATAAGTAATAATATAGTTACTTGGATTTGTGTGTGAGAGCGCTCCCCTGCCAGAAGCAGAGCGTGTCCTAGGCCCAGAGGAGACCGGCTCTTGAACAAAAGCCTGTTGCTACTGGAGAGAACTGGTGGTAAAGAAAGGAAACGGTGTTAAAGTTAATACATTGAAGGATGGATTAAATACACATTTATGTTTCCTAAACATTTTCCTGAGGTTGAGATTACAGAGAGTACACACCTACAGTTAGGTCAATACCTACTTGGACATTTGTCATGATTTCTGTTATTTTGACTCTACTCCTGTACATAATTTGAAATTATATGAGAACAAATATATATATATATATATATATATATATATATATATATATAAACCACTATTGTTATTCAAATTATCATTCTTACACAACAACATTAGTAGCTGGATGATTATTTTGCTCATCCAACAAATTATGCAAATTAGGGAAAAGATCATTTTATAATTTTATTGCATTATGATACCGTATAAAGCTCAGCCATACATTCTCCTTTTCTATGATGTTCAGGATTTTTTATACTGTCATAGAGGTGTAAACTCATTTACACGGTTTAGCATTAAGGGTCTTTTTGTGGGGGTGCTGCTGTACTTATTTGCTTTATATCCAGATGTATTTCTAATATTCTGGCCACCTCATGTATGTAAATAGGGTTGACAAAAAAAAAAAAAAAAAAAAACACTCAATGTAAATTAGTGCAACATCACATTTAACAATGACCTCGGTATTGAATTTACACATTTCTGACTGGTAGATAACGTTAGTGAAGTGTTGGTCACGTAAGCTAGTTGCAATTAACTAATATCTTCCAATAAACATTAAATAAAGTTGGCTACATAAATTACAACTACTGACTAGGTTCATGAGAGGACGGCAAATGCGTTCAAATGTAAAAAATACAGTAATTTCATCAACTTACCAGCGAGTGTACTTCGGAAACACTGGAAATGAATGGGGTTCAGTGCTGGAACTATCAGTGTTTGGAACTATCGGCTGCTCCACGACACGCGTTACTTCCGCATTCCAATGTTCCCATGGCAGTCTATGGGAGTGTCGTAACTCTGTTTTTCAACGGCTCTGGCTGAGACTAAAAGAAGCAGAAAGCGAGTTTTTTTTTAAAGAGGAAACGGGAGACTGACCGATCAAGAAGTCAGACTAGAGTAAACATCGGACCGGCATTTTCAGAATGCAGAGAACTGAGAGAAACAGAAGCCTGCAAAACGGATGCTGACCTGGCTTTCTTGCTGTTGCACTTGTAAGTATCTTTGGAATAAACTGTGTTTAATTTCAATATAAAACAGTTGACGTACTTTACAGATATGAGTTGAATTACAATGGCCTACGTCAACGCATCTGACAATAGGCAATAAACATGTTACACATCATGATCGAGCTATAAAAAACGTTCTGATGTTTTCTTTGACAAGCAAAGGTTAACCGTCATTCTACCAGATGAATGTACCTGTATAGACCTTGCTAATATAACTTTAGACAAATTAGCCTATATTTATGTCATGCTCACTCTCCCCCCCCCCCAAAAAAAAACACGAAAGCGGGTAGTTGGCCTCGTTCATATCGTTCGTTCCCGGTAAAAATACTAGTGTAGCCCCCGTAGGGCTATGGCAGTGCTTACTACGCCACCCCTTGGACAGGACTAGTAAGAGCAAGAGGACTCTATGTTGCAACAAAAAGCATGCCCAGGCTTGGATTAACAAAGTATAAAAAATACAATCTTTATTTTTCAGTTAAAAACATGAGTCGCTTTTGGTTGTCCACAAATAACATGACAATACATAATTTTAATGTAGGGATAATACATAGGAGGGGTGGGCCACCAGATTACCAGCCGGGCCAGGCCTAGGTTTCAATACCACACGTGAGCTAAGGCACACCCTTGATGTAGAACCCACACTATAAACTTAGCCTACAGACCCACAGCAATCATGCTCCTTGAGCCACTTCTAAAAGGTGCACACGTCACAGCATTACACTGCACACATCGGTTCCCAAAATGGGTGAAACACTTACATTAGGCTAGAACCTGGTGCGCTAGTCTTACCTGTGGGCCCGACCCACCCCAAAACTATTACTGGGGAGGGGGATGAAACAAACAAATAAGAAAAGAAGAAAATCGCTAACCGGTGGTCACAATTAGTTCACTACCACAAATATCTTACAATCCACCGGTTAGCAGGAAAAAAAATAAAATAAAAAAAACAAACATTTACCAAAAAAAGCGTCTAAAAAGCAGCACCTGCACATTCATACACATTAAACACATTCAAAAGAACAGCAGCCGACAATGGATTGACTGTAGCCTCTATAAACAAACAAGAGACGCAATTGAGTGCTCTGTGTGCCTAAAACTTATAATCAGTCAGTCTATTACATATAGCTGCTAAACGCACATTTTCCTTTTTACCAAACACATAATAATCATAGCCATTACATACCCGCCTGCCGTTGGGCGATTGTGTGGGTAGACAGTGTTTCGGCGCTTCCCCTTTCAACAGGCTCACGAAACGCTGGTGAACATGACATCGTAACATGAACATGTAACACCCATTACAACCAAAACAATAAACAAGCAGGGATACGCTAACACAGTCAGATTAAAATGTACCTCCTCGGTGTTCATCAGACTAGGCGTTCCCACATGTTTCAGAAGCATACACACAAACAGTAGTGCTGTTGGCAGTCACTCGCAACACCTTAACCCAGCAGGGAGACAATAAGACCTTGCTTAGTGCACTGAACCCAAGTAGCCATTATAGTCATTCAACACAGATAGATTGGAACATACCTTGCGCTACAAACAGTGCCGCATACTGCCGCGCTCCAACCCGTTAGCAGCTAGCTACAATGCATGGCTCCCGGCATAAGGACCCCAGGTGCCTATATACCTGCCTGCTCTCAATTCTAACCACTCCCACCCACATTAGGTACCGTAGCAGCACGGGGAGGAGTGAAAGCGAGCCGAAGGAGAGCGATAAAAGAGAGAACCAAAGAGAGAACCAAACAACGTCTCCAACCCCAGGCTACAATCCACCCCCTCCAAATGAATCGGCGCCCCGACGATGACACCTCATGTCCGGGGGTCTTCATCCTCCATTTCTGATGGACCATAATTTATGCCCCCAATCGACCTGGGTAGATGGTACGGATTGGAATGTTGCCCGGCCGTAGACCTCGCTGAACGCCGCATGGCCACAGTGTTGTCCTCAGGCACCTCAGCTGTATCTTCAGTGTCAATTTCCTCCAACGCTGAAGTGCCGGATGAAGCAGGTGCAGCTTGGGGCTCTTGTTCAGCACCATACCAAATGATCACGTCCTGGGCATAACCATCGTCCCCAACCGGAAGGTCTTTGGGGGTCTCCTCTTCCCGAGCTGGACCAGGAAAACCACCAGGTCCAGGCCTCAATCCCGCAGGGACGCCGCGCATCTCAGAACGATGCACCTGTCGAACAGATCCACCCGCATCTGCAGGGATCACCGTATATACCGCTCCTGCTCCAGAAGGGCAGCGCACAACTCGATAAGCTACAGAGTTCCAGTAGTCCTGGATTTTATTTCTCCCATAGGGGTGGTTCCGTAGATAGATCAAATCCCCTTCTTGGAAGCCAACATCATTCACCTGATCATTATGGCTCTGGTTCCGCCGGAGTGCCAGTTCTTCTGATCTCTGTCTGACGTGTTCATGAGCCATCCTGACGCTTTGCTGATGTTTTTCCACCCACTCTTCTAGGGTGTTTGTGTCTGGTACAGCCTCCCTGGTACCAAGCAAGAAATCAACTGGCAGTCTTGGATGTTGGCCAAACATCAAATAATATGGGGTATGCCCGGTGGTCTGGTGGGGAGTAACATTATAGGCAAAGGTGAGCTGAGGCAGATGGTGTGGCCAACGACGCTTCTCTGTCTCAGGTAGGGTGCGCAGCAAGTCGTGAAGTGTGCGGTTGAACCGCTCGCACTGGGCGTTACCTTGAGGGTGGTACGGAGTGGTGCGGCTCTTTTGTATACCGTACATCTGACACAGTTGCCGGATCAGGAGGCTCTCAAAGTTTCGTCCCCGGTCGGAGTGTATACGGGCTGGGGGACCAAACCTGTGGAACCATTGCTGCACCAGAGCCCGGGCCACCGTGTGCGCTCTTTGGTCTTTAGTAGGGACAGCCTGCGAGTACTTTGTGAATATGTCTGTGAGGATCAAGACATTCTCTCGTCCATCACTAGCCGGCTCTAGCAGAGTAAAGTCCAGAGCTAAGATTTCATTTGGTCGAGTGGCTTGCATTGTAGACCAATATGTACGGACTTTGGGCTGGACCGCCTTCCCCACAACGCATCGCGGGCACTGCTGGCACCACTGTTCAGCATCCTTAGTCATACTAGGCCAAAAACATCGACTCCGGAGTAGCTGGAGTGTTCTTTCCGTGCCTTGGTGCCCTTGCTCGTCGTGGACACTCCGTAGAACTTCTGCTTGCAGGCATTGGGGCAGCAATAGCTGGAGAGTCTCCGGACCTCCCCCTGTTGCATGAATGAGGCGATAAAGAACTCCTTCCTCGTCGACTAGACGGTCCCAGTGTCGGAGCAGGGCTCTGCTGGATTTAGACAACACTCCACGCTCCGCTGCCCCTGGCCGCCGCCCTTCGTGATAGTACTTCTTCACGGGTCCAATGACTGGGTCAGCTTCCTGAAGCGAACTTAGATCCTGAGGTGTACGCCCCGGTAGGGCCACCACCTCCCCGCATTGGCCCTCAATGACAGGTGTCAGACCACGGCTGGTCAATGCGCCCAGGGCGGGGACCTCCGTCCCGACGGTGAAACGTTCCAGGTACTGACGAGAAAGAGCATCCGCATTCTGATTGCTCTTGCCCGGCCGATATCTGAGGGTAAAATTGAATGACGCCAGCTGAGAAGCCCACCGCTGTTCGGTTGCGCCCAGCTTTGCCGTCAGCAGGTGGCTCAGGGGGTTATTGTCAGTGAGGATTGAGAAATGGTTCCCCAGCAAATATTCACGGAACTTCTCTGTTACCGCCCACTTTACCGCAAGTAGTTCCAGCTTCATGGAGCTATAATTCTCCATGTTTCTTTCAGCAGCTCTGAGTCCCCGACTGGCAAATGCAACTGGGCATACCTTCCCTTCATGTTCTTGGGAGAGGACTGCCCCCAGGCCTCCGTGACTGGCATCTACCTCCAAGATGAAAGGCTTCTTAAAGTCGGCATATGCTAGCACTGGAGCCGTGGTAAGTCGCTCCTTCAGAGACAGGAATGCTCGCTCACATCCTTCGTCCCATGCCGATGCCAGCGGAACTGGGGGGGTCTTTCCCTTTCTTCGGGGTCCGCTGAGTCTACCTACCAGCTGGTGAAGTGGGGCTGCCAACTTTGAAAATCCCTCCACGAAGCGCCGATAATAGCTCGCGAAGCCGAGAAAAGATCGTAATTCGGCCAGGTGTCCAGGACGTCTCCACTCCTTGACCACCTCTATCTTGGCGGGATCCGTAGCAACTCCCTCAGCAGAGACCACATGCCCCAAGTAACTGACCTGGCGCTGGAAGAAGTGGCATTTTGACAGTTTTACTTTTAGTCCCTGTTTTTGCAGACGGGAAAACACCTCTCCTAGTCTTTCCAGATGCTGCTGAACGGTGGTAGAAAAGATGATCACATCGTCCAGGTACAGTAAAACGGACTGATATCTGCAATCGCCGAACATACGCTCCATTAAACGCTGGAACGTTCCAGGTGCATTGCACAGTCCGAAGGCCATTCTGTTAAACTCGAACAGCCCAAAGGGGGTACAGAAGGCAGTCTTTGATTTATCCTGCTCCACCATTGGAACCTGATTGTATCCACTTGCAAGGTCCAAGGTGGAAAACCATTTCGCTCCTGACAGTGCATCCAATGACTCTTCTATACGAGGGAGGGGATAAGCGTCACGGCGGGTTTTTGCGTTTAACTGCCTGTAATCGACACAGAGGCGTAAACTCCCATCCTTCTTAGTCACCAAGACTATGGGAGACGAATATGGACTGCTACTTTCTCTGATGACTTTACTATCTAAGAGCTGTTGGATATGTGCCTTTACTGTTTCATACTGGGAGGGTGGAATTCTACGGTATGGCTGCCGAACAGGAGCATTGTCCAACAGGGGAATCTCATGGCTGATTAAAGACGTGCATCCTAGATCTCCCTCCCCTTGGGAAAAGATGTTACTGTACTGGAACAAGAGGGCTCTGGCCTCTGCAGCTTGTTGCTGGGTCAACCCCGGGAAGTCTAGCGCTGTAAACTCAGGGACACTGCAGCACTCAACTACCCTCTGTGTTGAGACATAAGCTTGACACTGTTCCCATAAAGGGTCGACTGAGATGGAAGCAGCGGTTCCCGTTGCAGCCGCAGCCACAACTTGGACAGTGCCAATAGGATGGCGTGGGGGCAACCATACCTTTGTGTTACCAACATTCACTACCGGGGCATATACAAACCCCTTTCTCGCCGGCACCAGGGTAGGAGACACCAATAGGCCTTCAGGCAATTGCTCCTCGTCAAAGCCCAAGGGCTCTAGCAAAAACGCTGCGGACTCAAGCTGGGGACATGTAACCGGGACCATGGTTAGAGCTCCGGCCTCAAGACAGACTGCCCCTTTCCCATGGACTTTCACTTTGAACGGCTTCGGTGCATTTACAATGGCCTGGATCTGTTCACAGTGTCTCAATGCACGACGGGCTGCCGGTGCTGCCGATTTCACAGGAGGGAAGTGGAAGAGCTGTGCGCCATGTTGTTTAAAAAGGACCTGATAACATTCCCCAATTACATTCATTCCCAGTATCCCAGGTGTTATGAGCTTGCGGTCTTTAAGGGTGCTATTCTCTGGGTCTTTAACAATTAAAATTCCCCTCCCCGGAATGCATTGCCCCAATACCCCCACATCCAACTCTAGGTACCCAACATAGGGGATGTCTAAACCATTAGCGGCCTTAAGCCCAAGCCATCTACAATCTTTCTTTTGTAGGTGATGGAAATGCTCTCGGAAGAAACTCTCGGTGATGGTGGTCACCATTGACCCAGTGTCAATCAAGCAGGGAACCGTTACATCTCCCATCAAAACAGACAATACAGGACAATTTTTAACTAACTTATCATATGATTGAGGATGCAATGAGCCATACACATCCCTTCCCAGCATGTGGCTCTGCACACTGGGAGTTGCTAGTTTCCCGACTGACTAAGGAGGTTGTCTGGGCCTGATGCTAGGTTAGGGGGGATATCAGGGGGCAACCGTGGAATTGACCTACTATCATGGGTGGAGGGAGTTGCCTGGCAATAGCGGGCTATATGGCCTGGTTGATCGCACCGCAGACAAATGGGCTGACCATTGGGGGCGCGTTTATATCGCCCACCACGGTGTGATGGAGGGGCCTGTGATCTACCACTAGGATGTCCTAACTGCCTTACGAGCATGTCCAACTGAGCTTGTTGCTTAAGGACCAAGTCTTTTAATTCAGCGAATTCTGATGACTGGGGGGCTGTAACGCATTGTGACACAACCTGAGCTTCACTGCTTACTCCTGGAGTACGGTAACTACGGTCTCGGTTGGACTGACCCTCCTGCACCCACCTTATGGCTTCCTTCCGTATGGCTAGAAGAGTCAACCCGCTATCTGCTCGTACCAATCTCTTGAGCTCTCTACGTAACATAGGATCAGAGACATTTTCACAGAACTGGTCTCGCAGAACAATATCAGGGTTTCTGATGACACCTTCATTCGACTGTTTTACTTTATCCAACATTTCCATTAACGCATGAGAAAACTCAAACAAACTTTCATTGTCCTTCTGCTTTCTATTAAAGAAACGCTGTTGCCAGTACACATACGACTTAGCACACCCATACACTTCCCTTAAGACTTCAATTATTGACTCAGGGTTTTCACGTGTGGCGGTAGGACGGTACTTAACCTCATTCCGGGCTTCACCCTCTAAGTGATCAAACAGAAACAATGCCTTATCAAAATTAGACATATGCGTTGCCCGAATACAACTTTTCGCTTCTTCAATCCATTCTTCGACAGACAAAGACCCTGCACTTGCAGAGCCAGAAAACTTTGGGCACCGCCGCTCTCGAGGTATAAAAAGCGTTTGCTCCCTTCGAACAGGCTGGGTACTAGTAACACTGCTACTAGCAGTGCCCGCTGTCCCACTCCCCGAAAGTCTCTCATTTTCAGCCTGGAGCTGCTCCAAGCGTCGTCGCAGCTGCTGTAGCTCCCCCACGGACTCCTCTCCGTCACTCATATTATTGCCAGCTGCTGTTCTCTATACCCGTTGGTGTATTCTCTCACAGAACCACCCACACACACACACACACACACACACACAGGTGCTGCTTAAGTAGACTAACCTAGCGACTCAAATGTTACCCTGCCGACTGCGCCAAAATGTAGCCCCCGTAGGGCTATGGCAGTGCTTACTACGCCACCCCTTGGACAGGACTAGTAAGAGCAAGAGGACTCTATGTTGCAACAAAAAGCATGCCCAGGCTTGGATTAACAAAGTATAAAAAATACAATCTTTATTTTTCAGTTAAAAACATGAGTCGCTTTTGGTTGTCCACAAATAACATGACAATACATAATTTTAATGTAGGGATAATACATAGGAGGGGTGGGCCACCAGATTACCAGCCGGGCCAGGCCTAGGTTTCAATACCACACGTGAGCTAAGGCACACCCTTGATGTAGAACCCACACTATAAACTTAGCCTACAGACCCACAGCAATCATGCTCCTTGAGCCACTTCTAAAAGGTGCACACGTCACAGCATTACACTGCACACATCGGTTCCCAAAATGGGTGAAACACTTACATTAGGCTAGAACCTGGTGCGCTAGTCTTACCTGTGGGCCCGACCCACCCCAAAACTATTACTGGGGAGGGGGATGAAACAAACAAATAAGAAAAGAAGAAAATCGCTAACCGGTGGTCACAATTAGTTCACTACCACAAATATCTTACAATCCACCGGTTAGCAGGAAAAAAAATAAAATAAAAAAAACAAACATTTACCAAAAAAAGCGTCTAAAAAGCAGCACCTGCACATTCATACACATTAAACACATTCAAAAGAACAGCAGCCGACAATGGATTGACTGTAGCCTCTATAAACAAACAAGAGACGCAATTGAGTGCTCTGTGTGCCTAAAACTTATAATCAGTCAGTCTATTACATATAGCTGCTAAACGCACATTTTCCTTTTTACCAAACACATAATAATCATAGCCATTACATACCCGCCTGCCGTTGGGCGATTGTGTGGGTAGACAGTGTTTCGGCGCTTCCCCTTTCAACAGGCTCACGAAACGCTGGTGAACATGACATCGTAACATGAACATGTAACACCCATTACAACCAAAACAATAAACAAGCAGGGATACGCTAACACAGTCAGATTAAAATGTACCTCCTCGGTGTTCATCAGACTAGGCGTTCCCACATGTTTCAGAAGCATACACACAAACAGTAGTGCTGTTGGCAGTCACTCGCAACACCTTAACCCAGCAGGGAGACAATAAGACCTTGCTTAGTGCACTGAACCCAAGTAGCCATTATAGTCATTCAACACAGATAGATTGGAACATACCTTGCGCTACAAACAGTGCCGCATACTGCCGCGCTCCAACCCGTTAGCAGCTAGCTACAATGCATGGCTCCCGGCATAAGGACCCCAGGTGCCTATATACCTGCCTGCTCTCAATTCTAACCACTCCCACCCACATTAGGTACCGTAGCAGCACGGGGAGGAGTGAAAGCGAGCCGAAGGAGAGCGATAAAAGAGAGAACCAAAGAGAGAACCAAACAACGTCTCCAACCCCAGGCTACACTAGTATGCATGACAACACAAAAAAAAAAAAAAAAAAATCACCATCAGTTGGCAAGAAAATATTGCTTTACTTACCTCGGTAGATATAACTGATTTTGAAATAGCCGGTTCATGCTCAGCTAGGTTGACAGCTGATCAGCTGGGTTGCTCGTGAGGAGGGGGGAGGAACAACAGTTCGTTGTTACGACAGTGTGTTTGAAAGCATTTACTACCAGATGCTAGGGGGAGCTTCGTAGAGAAAAAACACTCAGGGCTACCTGGTGCCCCTTTAAGCGGTTTGAACGTTTCCTTTTTCACACTCCACTAGGGTGACTGACCACCTTGCTATTGCTCTCGTGCAGGACAGCAGACCTGATTTTGCGGGACAATGCGGGACACAAGGGAGAGAACTTAGGCCTACTATTATTAGGTGAATCAATATTGATTTTATAGATGTCTTTTTGCAGTGATGTCAACATGCTTTAAATTGCTAATAGACTTTAGAAAAATATTAATGACGGCGCTGACCGGCGCTGTGAACGTCACTAATATAAAACTCATTTTAACAGCACGGGTCTATTTAATCTAAATAATTAAGTGAAAATCCAATCGCTAAAAAGCATATTTCGAAATAAGCACATACATTCCATTAGGAAATAGAAATATTAAATGCGTTATAACCGGATTCAGTGCATCTTGAATTTTATATTTTTTGTCTGATCTGATTCTCGGGAGCTCCGGATAGATCAATTTTTTTTTTTGTCTGTGTGTTTTTTTTTTTTTCCTCAGTGTTTGTTTTCCCGCTCTGGCTAGAACCAATTATAATGGCTGCGCTGTGCATGTTCAGTGTTTTCTTAAAATTTTTTATTGTAGAATTGTAATTTAAAGGACGATTAAATAAAATGATGCAGGCAAAATTTCAATGCGGGACACTGCTTATAACGTGCGGGACGCGGGACAAAGCTTCAAATTTCGGCACTGTCCCGCAAAATGCGGCACAGGTGGTCACCCTACACTCCACCGTTTTTTCATATTAAACTATGTTAATCCCTTAAGACGAGTTGATACATACCTCTCTCGTCTCAGTGCGTGCACTCAATCGCTCTGGCGCGCCGCAACACTTTGATACTGATAGATATACCCATAGATATCTATATAAAGGCTAGATGTCTTACGGCGGAGTCTCTATCGTCATCACCGGCGGCCATCTTGTCACAGGCAGGGTTTAATGTAAGGTGAGTTATCTGCACAAACACAAATACTTATCTCGCTGAAATCTGGACGGATTTACAAACGGTTTGGTTTCTTACTAACGTTATTAACGTGGCTATAATACTAGCATATAATGGATGTTTACATAATTAATACATAATTATCCATAAGTGTGCAGCGTCATAACTACATCTCTGACGTTTATAACGAACCAACCCGTTTGAAAATCGGTAGAAAATTGAGCAAGTTATGGTTATTTAAAAATTACATGCACCATAAACACAATGTTACGAGTGGGCGAGCAGCCTGTGACAAGATGGCCGCTAGGGTGCTGACGTCGACTATCATTGGCCAGCAGCGCGGACGAGACATCTAGCCTTTATATAGATATCTATGGATATACCCCAGTTCATTCATTAGAATCCAAACAGAGATGAGGTTAGAAGCGATCAAACACCTCCACGGTTTCTCTAAATACAGTTACACGAGTAGTTACACGATCAAGTATGGTGACAAAATAAAACGTGGAGGTGTTTGATCGCTTCTAACTTCATCTCTGTTTGGATTCTAATGAACGAGCTGGGCTATCTATCAGTATCAAAGTGTCGCGGTGCGCCAGAGCGATTGAGTGCACGCACTGAGACGAGAGAGGTAGCCTATGTATCAACTCGTCTTAGTTAAAGGAATAACATAGTTTAATAATTATGAAAAAACGATGGAGTGTTCCATTAAAACCGGAGCAAAGAACAACACTCGGGGAGATGTTTCTCCGTCGCTCAGCATACGTCATCTCCTTCATCGCTCTGATTGGTTTTAGGTCTATCCAGACATAGACATCATATAGATAGACGCCCTATCGACCGCTACTGCCTATTGGCACGGACGAGAATTGGAGCCGCCATCTTAAACCAGTCATCCGCTCCGCTCAGTGTAATCTGAATGGCAGGTGAAATGAGCTGTCAGCGCATTAAATTAATCATATCTCACTGAATACTGAACTGATTTTCACGTGGTTTTTTTTGCTGCAAAGGTCATTTATGTAGCTATGATACAGGACACACGGTTCGGCGTATTTTAATATCCATAGTAGGCTTAACAGTAATATAATATTCTGATATAAGATATAAAGTGACCAGACACAATATGTGTGATGAAGGATATGTATTTTATAAATCACACACTATAAATATAATAAAGAAGCAGAAACAGTTGCAGTAAAGTAAGATATTTTAATAAGTTGAAGAAACAATTTATGATTTGTGACACGCACATACACAGACACACAGACTCTCTCTCTCTCTCTTACACACACACACACACACACACACATACACACACACACACACTTTCACACACAGAACACAGCCACCGAATCCACCAAACGCAGCCACCTGTAATAAAAATTGAGAAGAAGCTTTTCAACGTGTTTGCATCAGTAATTTCTAAAAATTCAATTCGGACAACATTAAGCCTTTACCTTTTTTATTGTATGTGGATGTGGGAGGGGAAAATTAACTTTACAAGGGTAGATGGAGTAAGTTAATAATGTAATTAAATTTACCACAGGACTTCTGTAATATCAATAGCCAAATCGCATGTGATAAGATATAGGTTATCAATAAAACTAGAAGTTGGAGGGGTAACTCAATTTGCGCATCGCTGTCATGCGTGTATTACATTGCTTCCTGATATCATGTGCGCAAACACAAATAACCTATACAACAGGGCAGTTAAATGCCTATCTGATAACCTAGAAGCTCTTGTAATTATTACTTTAACAGTTACCCCACCTCTCCATGCCGTGTAACACCGGCTGATGCAGTAAACAGCATTTCACAACGATTTCAGTACAGTAATAGCAAATATCCTTGCTCCTTCTTGATTATCTGGTAATATTCTATTCACAAAATACAACCAATAGTACAGTAATGTTAAGAATTACTTGTGAAAAGCCCTATTTTCGATGTTCCGGCGATTAGAACAGGAAAATGCTCCACAATGCTCTGGCATCTAATCTGCTGCCACGCAACGAAACTAGGAATACGACCGGTTCAAGATGGCGGACGGATTTCTCGGTTTCCAGCGGCCAACAGGGCATCTAGTCTCTATATGATGTCTATGTATCCAGAGGCATTTGAGCGACGTCCGTTGGTGACGCCCCTCTGGAAATGGGTTCTCTATGACACTTTACCAGACCCTAACTCAGTTACAACTGAGAATGGTCTGGTTTTAACCAGGCTAAGGTGTAGGAATAGGACTACACTAAATGTGTAAATGTGTTCCTTTACCTCAAACAGTAGTGCATGGCACCAACAATGCCCATGTTATAGGTTTAATTCCCAGGGAATGCATAACGCAATTAAATGTACATGTATACCTTGAGTGCAATAGTCCCTTTGGATTCACGCCTACCAAATTAGTAAATGTTAATAAGGCCTGTGTTATTCATTGAAGGTTGATTATAATGGCCTATAAAGCTGATGGTATTCTTCCATCCAAGTACTCACACGCCATCACATCGGTTAGATACCATTATTGTTTGACAATATTTTCAAAGTATAAACTGTTGTAGTCTAACCCCAAAATCTCTGGGTCTGGTTGCATTAATGAGATGCTTTGACAGGCCTTTAACCACTAGATGGCACTAATGTGCACCATTTTGACAAGCTTTGAAAGCCTGTTTTTTGCCATCACTAAGCAACAGTCTAACAACTCCCTGCAAGGTCACAAACCTGTCCCCCTTCCTTTTTTCCTAGATGTCTTTTTATAATCGAGACTCAAATTCAAATAAATCAATGAAATCAACAATTCATCAGAATCCGAATAAAAACTCCATCAATTTATGATACATTATAAAGGGCCTTTAAATCTAATCAGAATCTTTGCCCATTCTATTCATGCTTCCTAACTGCATGCGTCCCTAGCCTAATACAATGAGGAGCGATGACGATTTAGTTTTTCATTGCAAAGTAGGCATGAATGTATGAGATTTTGAAAATGTTCTTATATGGACATTAAAATGGCCAATTGGAAAGCAAATAAGTTCCGTAGTGAGATAAGATTACTGGAATTAGAGCTGGTGAAGGCAATAGAGGAGTCATATGAAAAAAAAGTGTTATTTTATATAAAACAGTAGACAAAGTTACAGGGTAAAATCCAAAACCCAATGGAAAAATTCTATTAGTTTTGTCTGGTCCTGATTTTTCTGAAAATTATTGCAGAAAATAAGCTCTGTGACCAACAAAAGTTAATGATTCTTACATGTTTTGTTCATCATGATAATCTTCAGAAGTAAACACAACTTTTATGAAATTTGAAGCCCAAATACAATCAGCAGAAGTCAAAAGCAAAACGTAAGCTATAAATGAGCTGCACCACGGTCACATGACTTCAAGATCACAATCACTAAGCTTCTGACAACTCTTTCAGTCTTTATTTAAAAATATTTTCCATATTAGAATAGTTTGAGTTAGAATAGATTGCTAGTAGTTTGCTAGAATAGTTAGAGACAATGAAGCTGTGAAAGTAACTAGTGATGAGTTTACCTGTTCGCCGTGATGTTTAATGTCTCCATCAGCAGTGTCGTTGAGCAACTGCCTTGTTCAAGACAAATAAAAGCTCAAAATCACAAGGGATCTTTCTGATGTATTTTATGTTGATGTATTAAAATGTAAAATATATTGAGCTTGTGTTCACCACAGACCTTATTTAAGGCATTTAACCAAAAACCACTTCAGAAAAACTTGAGTTCAGGATGATTGAACCAAATGTGCTAAAATACTAATATTTGGCCTATAAAAACATGTTATCCCTGCAGAACTCATTAGAGTACAACAGTTAGGGTTCAGAAGTAAAAACTCCATTGCTCCATAAGGATATAGATTTTTAACAGAGACTTATAAACATTCAAAGACAGACCTGCAGTGGCAGGTTTTTAATCAATGGTATAGGCTATGCTTTTGGTGAAGCCAACTGTTCACATTATTTCAACTTGTTTTTTAAAATAATCCTGTTTAACAGTGGAATTTGTAGTGAAAAACTACATTACCCATGATGCTGTAAAGAAAATTCTTCCATATAGGTCAGAGAGTTGTGGCAAGCACCATGAATGCTGTAATTGAGTCTCGCTATGCTGTCAAAATAATTAAATATTCATATATATATATATATATATATATATATATGACGGGTCGTCTGCCTCTCCCTTATAATCAGCGCTGCCCCGTCCCTTAATTCACCTCCCATCACAAGGTTCCCGACTGGAGTGGGTGAAATTGAGGAGGGGAGGGGCACTGATGAGGAGAATTGGCAGTGTGTGATGAGGCACACCTGACGAGAATGAAGCCTCATCACCGCCGCCTGTTAAATGCTGGGCGCGCCTCTCCTCGAGAGACCGGTCTCTTCCCTGTGTAGGGGTGGACTTTACCATTAGGTCGGCAATTGCCTTGGGCCCCGAGCTACCTATGGGCCCCCAAAATGGCCCATTAACTTATGCTTATGCTCAAAATGACGTTATATATTTCTAAAAAAAAAACTCCATTTGCGAAAAATGGCATCAAATCATTAGTGTCGCAGACAGGAGGGGGCCCCCCACCTCACTACATTGGACTATTCCATTATCTCACTAACTCCGCATCTGCGAAATGTGCCAAAAAACTGACGGAGAAAAAGTAGTGAGTTGCTGCCGACAGTGCTAGCCCAGGCTGCTCGATATTGCTGCTAATGTTACATGCAGGCAACTTTACAGGATGAGGAGGATCCTTCAACTGCAGGTAACAAAACTTCCACGTTCACTTTCAGTGACAGTGATAATAATGATGATGACGAAAAAGACGACAATTCCAATGAACAACTAATGAGTACTAGCAGTCATTCTGCTAACTCCTTTTCCTCGATTTACTGAAGCTTATATGTAAAACGCATTTGCAGCTGCACAACTAGCACGGCTAGCACATTGAGCGTCTGGCTCGCTCATAGGCTGTGCTGCAGCAACTGCACATCCAATGGCGCGGGCGCCTCTGATGTGCGACCAATGAGCTAGCCCTACGTCATTACACGTCAGAGTAAGGGGGCGTGGCCTTAGCCGCGGCGGCGTCATAGAATGTCTCTGAACAGGTTCACGCCCACTTTTAGGGGAAAACAAACCGCCACACAGTATTGGATTGACAGGAAAGTGCACTCAGTACTCTAAATATAAAGACATAAAATATACATTTAAAGATGCTTACTTAAAAAAACGAAGTAAAATCATTCACTGGCTACCTGGTGACTCGATGAGCTACGAATAAATGTACGGGTAAGACACTTCTGGCCACTGGGTTGGTTTGTGGGTGGGTTTGTTACATCAATTTGACGCTGGTAGAATGAATAAGGGACATGTTTTTAAATTGACCAAATTAAGTTTGTGGATGTATCTTTCACGCTCTATGCTAGGCAGGGTGGAGATATAATTACTCTACATATTTAATCTAAGTGATTTCTGAAGTTATAGACGTCTGCCGGCTGTGTACGGACGTTGTTTTGTGCCGTTATTTTGTAGTGAAGTCTATGGGAAGTCTAGTTTGTTTTCCCCCAAAACGGGGCGGGGACAGAATTGACAGTTAAGTTCCTGGATGTGCCGGTTGTGCTTATAATATTCCCCCGAATTCGTCATTATAGCAGATTTCACTTCTTCAGCGACAAGTCGCCAGGTTACTAGTACGGCCGGCTGGCTACGCAATACCCCTCTCTAAGATAGTTACAAGTAGGGTTTTCTTAGAAAAATAAGGATTGACAAAAGGGGGGAAACAAGAGATGTACAGGGCCCCATGTCTGTGTTTGCCTTGGGCCCCAAAATGACTAAATCCGCCCCTGTCCCTGTGCATGCACCCTGGTGTCCTTGTGGGTTCAGGAAGGGAGCGTGGAGGGATTCCCGCGCTGCCAGAGCAGCAAGTCGCCGGACCCGCGGTCCGAGCACAGAAGACGCGTGACCAGGATGCCGAAGCCGCCGCCCACTCGCGCCTCAACGCAAGGAGACAGGGAAGACGCCTGTGACTGTCGGACACCGCCCCCCTTACCTGGACCCATCCCATCTCTTCACTACCCTTCCTTCACAATTCCCTGGCACAACAAGGACACCAGATCCAATTTTATTTTAACACTTTATTTCCCCCTTTTTGGACAATTTATGTTTGTTTAATTTAATAAATGCCTCTCCGAGGCTTGACACCACTCCCACTGTGTCTGTCGTTGGCTCTTCTCGTCACAGTATATATATATATATATATATATATATATATATGCGCATATATGCAATGAACTTAAAACATATTGTAGCCTATCTATAGATACAATAGACAACTTTAAATAAACAGTTTTATATTTCACCTTTGTTTTTAATTCATGGAATTGCAATTTTTTTCCCTCACTAAAGCCGTTAAGTTCACAGTCTTTTTTGCTTTAAATAAATGTTGCAATGTTGTGCTTCACCTCTTGGTTGGTTTTGTTCATGGCTTATAACGCTTTAACAAAGGCTTTTTTAAAAATCTACTAGAATTTTTTTTATTTGAATGCTGCTGAAAAAGGGGGTGGGCATGATGCAGACTTAAGAATGTTCATCAACCAATCAGAATCAAGCATTCTTTTTGTGGATATTTACGATCTGCAGAGTTACAAAGCCTCCCACAAACGGGATTCATTCTGTCTAACAGAGAACACTGATCCAGATTTGTGTAAATCACCTCGACCAAAATCGTCTAAACATTGATACTGACGTATTGGGGTCTCGCCTGGGAGCCCAATCACCTTCAAGTGGTAACTAAACAAGCCAATGGACATTGGCCAACAATATTTGCATGCTGAGCCACTCCTACCTTAGCCTGGTTCTACCAGACTCTCGTACATTTTATTTGTACAGAGAGTCTGGCACCGCTGCATTGACAATCGTTAACTTCCTTGAAGGCGGGTACTCTATTGAAGTCTTAAACTATTGGATCTGCCCAGAGTCACTCTGGATCTGCCACCAATCGCTAACGTTTGCTCGTGACGTATGTCAAACCCCGTGGGGAGGAGGGCCACAACATCATGGCCAAAACAAAACTATGCAAAGATTGTTCTTGCTCCGGCTTTAACTTCTTGATATTCGCCAGCGTTGCTACAACGGACCGAATGGCTTCGCTCGCATCTTTCTCCGCTGCCATTATTGAAGTACAACTCAAAATAACGCACAACGTCATCGTTCTCAGCCACTCCCTCTGTTCGCTGATAGGCCCTACAAAAAATTGATCGGAGAAAACCAAAGTCTACAGCAGAATCCCAGACGTAGTACTGAAGGAAAATGAAATTGAGCGGAAGTGCGTAGGAGGGCGCAGCCAGGCTACTCCTACCTGGACATAAAGGTATAAATACTCCCAGCACGCTCTTCTCATTCATGGTTTGCTGAGGAGGCGAGACAGGGATCCCAGCCATTAATTAGTAACCTAGACGTTCCCATTCAGTCAGTCATGTTCGACGTTACGTCAGTACTGATGTATTGGGGTCCGTATGGAAAGCGCCACAGCCACTGAACTGTGTTCAAAGTGTTGAAGATGCAGATGCTGTCAAGCTGTAGCATGTCCTTTGGCAACTTCTTTAATTTAGTTGTAACCTACCCAGTGACCCATGTTAGCCCAAGGATAGTCCTACATATTAAAGGGATGGAAGGGACAGGGCTTACTCTGGAGACAGTCGTAGCTGCTGTTCCTCTTATTGTGACATTTCATGGGGAAGAGTGGTTCAGATCTCAATTCCCATGCTTTTCAGCCATGACCAGTGTTGTTAACGCTGCGGAAACATGCCTAGTCCAATGGAGAGGAACTCTACGGAGGCCCCACCCTGCCCGAAGGGAGGTAACGTGTGGAGGTTACACATATGGACTGACCCAGGGGGCAGTACTATACATGGAAGATCTCTGCGGTAAGTCCTGTCTAGCCAGGGAGAGCTACTACCCTAAAACAAGGAAAATTTTGGGCTGTCAGTGGAAATTGAATAGACGTTCTATGCGTAGCCTGTGCGTCTGTACTTGGGCTTTGATTAGAAATGTCAAAGAAATTAAACCAAACACCTTGTAATCCCTGTTGACTTTACTTACATGATGGAATATCATACATCTTGCAAAACGTAATTTAACCAAATTCAAGACACCGAGCCAGCCTTCCCTCACATTACCTTTTTGTGCCCAACACACAGGAAGAAACTGTCTTCACTAGGAGATTGTAGAATCTTGCAGTAGCACCTCATTGCAGTACACGAGATCCAGGGGGCGGAGTCGGATCCAGTTTAAGGGGTGGGGTTGGGTAGGTTTAGGGGTGGGTTTAGGGATCAGGGGGTGGAGCTGGGTAGGTTTAGGTATATGTAAGGTGGGAGGAGTTGGATCTGGATCCGACTCCTCCCCGTGGATTTCATGTTCTGCAGTGAGGACCATCTCGAATCTTGTGAATGTGTTGCCAAGCCTGTAGCTCTAAAGAGGTCTGCCAACCAGGCGCCATGCGCCAATGCCCAGGAATAAGGCAACACCCTGAGTGTAGTGAGCCCTCAGTCTGGTCTGGTAACGCCAAGGCGATGTCATCCACTATCCAGTAGGCCAACCTCTGTTTGGAGACAGCCTTTCCCTTCTGCTAACCTCCAAAGCAGACAAAGAGCTTCTCTGATGCTGTGTCTCAATTCGCCTACTTGTACTGTGCCCTAAAAGTATGTACTCTTTGTGAAGAAAAAATGCATACTTTTGTTTAGCAGAAGAGTAGACACGCTTTGGGACATACTATCACATCATACAATTGCATCTTTAATGGTTGCTCTCTGTCGCTTAGTTACACGAATCCTGTCACGCAAACTGGTCTGTCAATCATCTTGTCAAAGATAAAATCCTCCACATTAAATTTCCTACTGTATCGAAGAGAAATGCAGAAGCACGTTGATCTGCAGTTTTGGGTCTTTCATGCAGAGAACTCTCCTCATATTAATGCATAATGACGCATTTAAAAGTTAATGGCCAGACGGATCTATTTATAAAAGTCCACATTGTTATTGCAGATGAAATATAACACGGATAACATTAAATAAATGTTATATCTATCAAATATCTATCAAGTTAAACTTTGATTAGTCACTCAAATCTTTATCTAAACCTCTCAGCGTCGGTCACGCTTATCCAACATGTTTTGTATTTTTTTTAACACTTTTTACTCGTGTTTGTAGTTCCTCCTCCAAAGCGCAGTGGGTTGTGGGTAATGTTAACCTTTAGAGTGTGCACGGATCCACACTTTGAAAATCCACCAGAAATAAAAGACCATCCGGGGACTTCTGGCATACTCTTTTCAACATACTATGCTTTGGGACACACTTATTTTAATCTCACATACTGTTTAGGACGGAAAGTATGGACATGGAGACGCAGGGTGAGCTTCTGAAGCTCTGCATGCAGTCCATGTAAACACACAATGCGCATACAGGACACAGCAACGCAAAGGCTGGGTCTGCCTCCTCTGGAGGCAGCGCTTGCAAGTTCACCACCTGTTCTCTGAAAGGAGTCGTGCAAACTTTGGGCATGTATCTGGGCCAGGGTCTCAGGATCATGTGAGACAAGGCCTTACATCGCTGACAGGATCTTTAGCTCGACTGACTCAAGCGACTCAAAGGGAGCTCTCAGTAGACCAGAAAGGACCACAGAGAGGTCCCAGTAGGTTCCGTTCTGGAACGATTTAACCTTCTGGTGCCTCTCAGGAACGTGCTTCAGCTTAATCATCCTCTACAATGACCCGCTCTCTGATGCAGCGATTGACATCTGGTCCTCATCCGGAGCACCAAATGAGACACAAGGTTTTCTCCCACTAGAGGGACCCACGCCATCACTATGGCACATGGCATGCTAGAGGAGTGGGAGGTCTGTGGGGGCTGGTCCGACACACGCTTGAGGTGTTCGGCCAAACACAACGCACTTAGTCAGCTGGCTAATCAGAGTACTTGGAGCTTTTCGGAAGGAGGGGCTCCTCAGACTGGGAAGAGAGGTGCAGCAATAATGTACAGTATCTGAAAAATAATGTGTTTTTTTTAAACATTAAAGCATTCAATCTGTTTACACCAAATAAATAATGAACTTTTAAAATAGCATCATATGACCCCTTTAAATCAGAGGGCTAAAATCAGGGTAGAAAATGGCCTTTTATTTAAATTTTTTTACCTTTCTTTTTGCACCTTAGAAAGGATTATAAAATAAAATGTTGTTTCTTTATGTTTTCCCTTTGGTGTTGTGTGGTGTTTGCATCCCTTGAATCCATTAACTCTAAAGATCCATTGTCCCCACTGCTCCACTTTCAGATGTGTAATTCATTCTGCACTAGATTTTGGGAGTGAAATCTCAGAGCATGTGAAGTTCTGGACAATCGTTTTAATCAAACTTTTTCTCCTGTATCCACTTGGAGGCGTTTCTGTGAGTTGGGAGTCCCCACAGAGAGATAAGCCTCTCTAAAGTCAGGGGCCACGTTCTGGGGACCTACACACACATATCCAAGCCCAGCAGATGGGGAGCCTTTGTGGCCTAATTGTGCAACTTGGCTCTAATCCCAGACTGAACCCTGAAAAGAAAACATCTCATGTGAAGAGAATGTGTTCTCCTCCAAGCCAACAAAACATTTGCACAGATTGCTCTCTTTTTTGGGGCGGAAAAGATAGTGCTGATCTTTTTTTCCACCCTGTCTTTATTTCTTTAAATATACTTAACCTAAAACCATGGCCTTATAGGACAGTGCTGCTTTCTGTCTGTGGAAGCCTTGGTGCATTACAGGAGTCATTTATCCCTGGCAGTGAGAGAGAAAGTCTCTCTATTCTCTGTGATATCAGTAAGAAAACAGAGAGCAGTTGTGAGATTCAGTTCTAAGAAGGGAGAGATGGAGAAACTCAATGAAGCTAGCTGTTAAGGATTCCACCAGCCTGCACTTATATCTCTTGTAAATATAATGATATCTATCCCTCATCACTTAATAATGAGTTTAAGGTCACTTAGGGACAGGACACTCCCGTATTTCTTCTTTCCTAAATTGTCTTTGCTAGGTGATGATAAAAGTGAGTAGTGGTCTTCTGTCACGTGAGAATAGCCTAATCAAAGTTAGCCAATCTCTTCATAGTATATTTTAGAGAACAAATTACCATTGAATCACAATTCATTATCGACTAACTTGCAGTTAGTAAAGGTGGGATATTAGAGAACGTAGAGATCATCAAGTCAGATGCGATGATGTTAAAGAAGCGTGTGTACATTTAAAGAGGATTTTCAAAAGAATTTATTAAGTTATTATGCGCAGTAAGTTGTGAAAAAATAACTCAATGTGTCAATAACTCAAAACAACAATTTCTTGGTTTGGTTCACTTACACAAGGCAACATTGCTATTCAAACACCTGGTTTGGAACCTGCCGCAATTCTCACTTATTTCCGTTCGTTAAGGCATATATGAACATCACATATAAGGCATCACACTCAGATCCGCACCAAAAAAATCTGTCCGAGATCCCCTGGACGAACTGGTCTTGGCCCGCCTGAAAACATACTCTGCAACAGTTTGCTTGTGGAAAGAAAGTAACGAACCAGGCTCAATGTATGATCTGTAATTACATAGGATGCGTGAAAAGCGGCAGTGTTTGTTTTGCTAATGCCTCTTATAAATCGTAGGTTAACCTGGAGGAAAGGCGAAGTGAAATGCCTAACTGAAATTTGAACATATTTCAGAGCAACTGTCCAAAACACACAAAAATGGCTTCTGGCCCCTACGATCTTGGTTAGCTTTAATGCCGGCCAAGGTGAAGAAGATTTATTAGGGGTGCAAGTTGATTGTAGGTTGACATACAAATCATATAGCTGAGATTTATTCAAACATCTTGAGAAATGGATGCTCAAACTGATCAGTGCTTGCCTTAATTCCAGCACTATCCATTTCTCAATAGCAGGTATATTTGGCTGGGCCAAGGTGTATGAAGACCCCGAAGAAGATGATGAGGAAGATGGTGGGTGTCTCACCGGTGGAGGTGATGGCAGGTCTAGGCGTCTTGGAATGTGGAGCGGAATGGCACCTGGCGGAGTCTGGAGGGCAACGGCACCTGGCGGAGTGTGGAGGGCAACGGCACCTGGCGGAGTGTGGAGGGCAACGGCACCTGGCGGAGTGTGGAGGGGAACGGCACCTGGAGGAGTGTGGAGGGGAACGGCACCTGGCGGAGTGTGGAGGGGAACGGCACCTGGCGGAGTGTGGAGGGGAACGGCACCTGGCGGAGTGTGGAGGGGAACGGTACCTGGAGAAGTGTGGAGGGGAACAGCACCTGGAGGAGTGTGGAGGGGAACGGCACCTGGCGGAGTGTGGAGGGGACTGTTAAACTGGACTTGGGTTAAGATGGACTGTGGACTGTTAAACTGGACTTGGGTTAAGATGGACTGTGGACTGTTAAACTGGACTTGGGTTGGGTTAAGATGGACTGTGGACTGTTAAACTAGACTCGGATTAAGATAGACTGTGGACTGTTAAACTAGACTTGGGTTAAGATGGACTGTGGACTGTTAAACTAGACTTGGGTTAAGATGGACTGTGGACTGTTAAACTAGACTTGGGTTAAGATGGACTGTGGACTGTTAAACTAGACTTGGGTTAAGATGGACTGTGGACTGTTAAACTGGACTTGGGTTAAGATGGACTGTGGACTGTTAAACTAGACTTGGGATAAGATGAACTGTGGACTGTTAAACTAGACTTGGGTTAAGATGGACTGTTAAACTGCACTTGGGTTAAGATGGACTGTGGACTGTTAAACTGCACTTGGGTTAAGATGGACTGTGGACTGTTAAACTAGACTTGGGTTAAGATGGACTGTGGACTGTTAAACTAGACTTGGGTTAAGATGGACTGTGGACTGTTAAACTGCACTTGGGTTAAGATAGACTGTGGACTGTTAAACTAGACTTGGGTTAAGATGGACTGTGGACTGTTAAACTAGACTTGGGTTAAGATGGACTGTGGACTGTTAAACTAGACTTGGGTTAAGATGGACTGTGGACTGTTAAACTAGACTTGGGTTAAGATGGACTGTGGACTGTTAAACTGGACTTGGGTTAAGATGGACTGTGGACTGTTAAACTAGACTTGGGATAAGATGAACTGTGGACTGTTAAACTAGACTTGGGTTAAGATGGACTGTTAAACTGCACTTGGGTTAAGATGGACTGTGGACTGTTAAACTGCACTTGGGTTAAGATGGACTGTGGACTGTTAAACTAGACTTGGGTTAAGATTGACTGTGGACTGTTAAACTGGACTTGGGTTAAGATGGACTGTGGACTGTTAAACTAGACTTGGGTTCAGATGGACTGTGGACTGTTAAACTACACTTGGGTTAAGATGGACTGTGGACTGTTAAACTAGACTTGGGTTAAGATGGACTGTGGACTGTTAAACTAGACTTGGGTTAAGATGGACTGTGGACTGTTAAACTGGACTTGGGTTAAGATGGACTGTGGACTGTTAAACTGGACTTGGGTTAAGATGGACTGTGGACTGTTAAACTAGACTCTGATTAAGATGGACTGTGGACTGTTAAACTAGACTCGGGTTAAGATGGACTGTGGACTGTTAAACTAGACTTGGGTTAAGATGGACTGTGGACTGTTAAACTAGACTTGGGTTAAGATAGACTGTGGACTGTTAAACTGCACTTGGGTTAAGATGGACTGTGGACTGTTAAACTGCACTTGGGTTAAGATGGACTCTGGACTGTTAAACTAGACTTGGGTTAAGATGGACTGTGGACTGTTAAACTGGACTTGGGTTAAGATGGACTGTGGACTGTTAAACTAGACTTGGGTTAAGATGGACTGTGGACTGTTAAACTAGACTTGGGTTAAGATGGACTGTGGACTGTTAAACTAGACTTGGGTTAAGATGGACTGTGGACTGTTAAACTAGACTTGGGTTAAGATGGACTGTGGACTGTTAAACTGGACTGTGGACTGTTAAACTGGACTCGGGATAAAATGGACTGTGGACTGTTAAACTAGACTCGGGATAAGATGAACTGTGGACAGTTAAACTGGACTTGGGTTAAGATGGACTGTGGACCATTAAACTGGACTTTATAAGCAACTGAAAAAAGCACAAATGTCAGGGCATGTCAAAACATCTCAAGGACCCCAAAAAAACACCTTGCTTAGACCCCAGAGGGTTAAGCTGGACTGTGGACTGTTAAACTAGACTTGGGTTAAGATGGACTGTGGACTGTTAAACTGGACTTGGGTTAAGATGGACTGTGGACTGTTAAACTAGACTTGGGATAAGATGAACTGTGGACTGTTAAACTAGACTTGGGTTAAGATGGACTGTGGACTGTTAAACTAGACTTGGGTTAAGATGGACTGTGGACTGTTAAACTGCACTTGGGTTAAGATGGAATGTGGACTGTTAAACTAGACTTGGGTTAAGATTCACTGTGGACTGTTAAACTGGACTTGGGTTAAGATGGACTGTGGACTGTTAAACTAGACTTGGGTTAAGATGGACTGTGGACTGTTAAACTAGACTTGGGTTAAGATGGACTGTGGACTGTTAAACTAGACTTGGGTTAAGATGGACTGTGGACTGTTAAACTGCACTTGGGTTAAGATGGACTGTGAACTGTTAAACTAGACTTGGGTTAAGATGGACTGTGGACTGTTAAACTGGACTTGGATTAAGATGGACTGTGGACTGTTAAACTAGACTCGGGATAAGATGAACTGTGGACTGTTAAACTGGACTTGGGTTAAGATGGACTGTGGACTGTTAAACTGGACTTGGGTTAAGATGGACTGTGGACTGTTAAACTAGACTCGGGATAAGATGAACTGTGGACTGTTAAACTGGACTTGGGTTAAGATGGACTGTGGACCGTTAAACTGGACTTTATAAGCAAATGAAAAAAGCACAAATGTCAGGGCATGTCAAAACATCTCAAGGACCCCAAAAAACCTTGCTTAGACCCCAGAGGGTTAAGCTGGACTGTGGACTGTTAAACTAGACTTGGGTTAAGATGGACTGTGGACTGTTAAACTGGACTTGGTTTAAGATGGACTGTGGACTGTTAAACTAGACTTGGGTTAAGATGGACTGTGGACTGTTAAACTGGACTTGGTTTAAGATGGACTGTGGACTGTTAAACTAGACTTGGGAGAAGATGAACTGTGGACTGTTAAACTGGACTTGGGTTAAGATGGACTGTGGACTGTTAAACTAGACTCGGGATAAGATGGACTGTGGACTGTAAACTAGACTCGGGATAAGATGAACTGTGGACTGTTAAACTGGACTTGGGTTAAGATGGACTGTTAAACTGGACTTGGGTTAAGATGAACTGTGGACTGTTAAACTGGACTTGGGTTAAGATGGACTGTGGACTGTTAAACTAGACTTGGGTTAAGATGGACTGTGGACTGTTAAACTAGACTTGGGTTAAGATGGACTGTGGACTGTTAAACTAGACTTGGGTTAAGATGGACTGTGGACTGTTAAACTAGACTTGGGTTAAGATGGACTGTGGACTGTTAAACTGGACTGTGGACTGTTAAACTGGACTCGGGATAAAATGGACTGTGGACTGTTAAACTAGACTCGGGATAAGATGAACTGTGGACAGTTAAACTGGACTTGGGTTAAGATGGACTGTGGACCATTAAACTGGACTTTATAAGCAACTGAAAAAAGCACAAATGTCAGGGCATGTCAAAACATCTCAAGGACCCCAAAAAAACACCTTGCTTAGACCCCAGAGGGTTAAGCTGGACTGTGGACTGTTAAACTAGACTTGGGTTAAGATGGACTGTGGACTGTTAAACTGGACTTGGGTTAAGATGGACTGTGGACTGTTAAACTAGACTTGGGATAAGATGAACTGTGGACTGTTAAACTAGACTTGGGTTAAGATGGACTGTGGACTGTTAAACTAGACTTGGGTTAAGATGGACTGTGGACTGTTAAACTGCACTTGGGTTAAGATGGAATGTGGACTGTTAAACTAGACTTGGGTTAAGATTCACTGTGGACTGTTAAACTGGACTTGGGTTAAGATGGACTGTGGACTGTTAAACTAGACTTGGGTTAAGATGGACTGTGGACTGTTAAACTAGACTTGGGTTAAGATGGACTGTGGACTGTTAAACTAGACTTGGGTTAAGATGGACTGTGGACTGTTAAACTGCACTTGGGTTAAGATGGACTGTGAACTGTTAAACTAGACTTGGGTTAAGATGGACTGTGGACTGTTAAACTGGACTTGGATTAAGATGGACTGTGGACTGTTAAACTAGACTCGGGATAAGATGAACTGTGGACTGTTAAACTGGACTTGGGTTAAGATGGACTGTGGACTGTTAAACTGGACTTGGGTTAAGATGGACTGTGGACTGTTAAACTAGACTCGGGATAAGATGAACTGTGGACTGTTAAACTGGACTTGGGTTAAGATGGACTGTGGACCGTTAAACTGGACTTTATAAGCAAATGAAAAAAGCACAAATGTCAGGGCATGTCAAAACATCTCAAGGACCCCAAAAAACCTTGCTTAGACCCCAGAGGGTTAAGCTGGACTGTGGACTGTTAAACTAGACTTGGGTTAAGATGGACTGTGGACTGTTAAACTGGACTTGGTTTAAGATGGACTGTGGGCTGTTAAACTAGACTTGGGTTAAGATGGACTGTGGACTGTTAAACTGGACTTGGGTTAAGATGGACTGTGGACTGTTAAACTAGACTCGGGATAAGATGGACTGTGGACTGTAAACTAGACTCGGGATAAGATGAACTGTGGACTGTTAAACTGGACTTGGGTTAAGATGGACTGTTAAACTGGACTTGGGTTAAGATGAACTGTGGACTGTTAAACTGGACTTGGGTTAAGATGGACTGTGGACTGTTAAACTAGACTTGGGTTAAGATGGACTGTGGACTGTTAAACTAGACTTGGGTTCAGATGGACTGTGGACTGTTAAACTAGACTTGGGTTAAGATGGACTGTGGACTGTAAACTAGACTCGGGATAAGATGAACTGTGGACTGTTAAACTGGACTTGGGTTAAGATGGACTGTTAAACTGGACTTGGGTTAAGATGGACTGTGGACTGTTAAACTGGACTTCGGTTAAGATGGACTGTGGACTGTAAACTAGACTCGGGATAAGATGAACTGTGGATTGTTAAACTGGACTTGGGTTAAGATGGACTGTTAAACTGGACTTTATATAAGCAACTGAAAAAAGCACAAATGTCAGGGCATGTCAAAACATCTCAAGGACCCCAAAAACACCTTGCTTAGACCCCAGAGGGTTAAGCTGGACTGTGACACTATTTTGTTCCTGTTATTTCTGTAAAGCTGTTTTGAAAAAAACTGTATTGTAAAAAGCGATATATAAAGCTGACTTGATTCTCATTGGTCAGAGTATAACACCAATTTCAATGGCATCACATTTTGACAAATTAAACTGTAATTAAAAATATAGCCACAAGTGATGTCATCATTTACTTACCCGCGTTTTGTTCCAAACCCATAAGACTTTCGTTCATCTTCAGGACACAAATGAAGATCTTTAATGAAATAGATTAAAGATTCCTGTCCCTCCGTTGACATATTACGCAATTACCACTTTTACGCTTCAAAAAGTTCATAAATGGAACTTTAAATAATTAATATACTGTAGATTGAGCGGTTTAGTCCACATTTTCTGAAGAGACACATTCGCTTTATATGATGAACAGATTGAATTTAAGATTTTATTCACATATAAACTTTCAGCGAACATAAACAGAAGCTCAACCGAACCTGCTTGACACGTGAGAACAAACCTCATTGGTCACATCAACTGGGCTTTGTTCAGAACTACTGTTTTCACACATTTTAAAAGAAAGGGTTTAAAGGACAATTAATATTCAGCAATATTATCGATTTAACTTCCCTGGATGAGAACAAAATATTAACTGAATTGAGATGGATAATGACGCTAACTTTGTAGCATCAACGCTGTTATTGAACTGAATCAAATAAATGTTTCTGTTTATGAATGTAAAGCTGCTTTGAAACAAGTGCTATAAACAGTAAATAAATAAATGTATAAATAAATGTGATGAAGTTTTGGAAATAAAACAGTCAATGATACATATGTGGCCATTTTATTGTTGAAAGGCATACGTTGCAGTGCAAACAGTCTTTGGCAAAAATACAATACAAAAGATAAGAATCGTTTTGACCACTTGTTTGAGCGTGTTCAGTCTTGCAGGGCAGTGCATTTCCAAGGCAGATGGGCACAGTTTGGTTTGGGGAGGATCTTCAAGAGGTTGATAGATCAAAGGAGGAAGGAAGGCTGTTTGAGAGTGATAAAACACTGACACAGAGTCACATAAAAGAGTTAAACGCAGGTCAAACATGGTAAAACTAACAGTCAAACACCCTCACCACTATAACAGTCACTAACCAGCGCCAACACAACTGTACAAGCAAACTGTGATTGTGATTATCTGCAAACTGTAACGCTGAAGACGTTTAATCAGGATACAGAGGAATGTTTCGAGAAGGGCAGAGAGACACTCAGTCCTCCAGCTCAGGCTATGGCTTCATTTCAGTGAGACTTCAGAAAACTCAAGCTTGCACTTCTTATTAGTCCACCAAACAAAACGGTTGATGATTGGCCTTCGTTACAATACAGTATGGGGGAATTTACATTCAGCAAAAGAAGTGTTCTAGGATTCCTAGTCAAGTTTCAAAAAAAAAAAAAAAAAAAAACAAACAAAAAAACCTACTACTACTACACACTACTGGTCAAAAGTTGCAATAATTAAGATTTTTTTAATGTTTTTGATAAGTCTCTTCTGCGCACCAAGGCTGCATTTATTTGATTAAAAATACCGTAAAAACAGTAGTTTTGTAATATATTATTACAATTATTTACAATCTTATTATAGTTAAAAATGTAATTTATTCCTGTGATCAAAGCTGAATATTCAGAATCATTACTCCAGTGTCACATGATCCTTCAGAAATGAATAAATTAAAATTTTACATTTATTAAAATAGATTTTTTATTAATATTTCACAATATGGCTGTTTTCAATGTTTTTTTTTTGTTTTTTGTTTTGTTTTTTTAAATCAAATAAGTGCATAAACAAGAAACTTCCACAAATTTTTTTTTTTTTTAATTATTCCAAACTTTTGACCGGTAGTAAACTACTAAACTAGTTTTTCTACAGCATCAAAGCAAAACGTTTTTAATCTGTATTGAACATGACAAATACTGGGGGCGCTTGAAAGTAATGACAAAAACACATAGACAACACTGAAGTCCTCACTGGTTCACCCAGCAAAACACATTCACACCGATTCACAAACCAATGGCTCTGATGAACCAGTTCAAATGGTAGAATATTATTTAAAGGAAGTCATGTGACATGAAGGCCAAGTATGGTAACCCATACTCAGAATTGGTCCTCTGCATTTAACCCATCCATGTTAGTGCACACACATTAGGAGTAATGAACACACATTGCAAACCGCGGACACACACCCGAGGCAGTGGGCAGCCGTTCACTGCGGCTCTGCCGGTACTGAGAATCGAACCCACTACCTTTGGGTTATAAGTCTGACTCTCTAACCATTAGGCCATGTATTGAGATGAGGCAGAACTGTTTACATCTCTAAACACTGTTTGAAAAGAAAGGAAACATCTGGACCTTCATTCATGACAAGGATATAAATACTGTGCTGGTAGAATGGAGTGTTATAGAAAAGTAGAGTAACACTTTAGATAAGAGCCGGACTTCAACTCAGTGCTGCGCTTCCTAAACTCTTCACCTCAGTCGCTCCCAAACCAAAAACATCAATAACAGCTTTCTGTCAAGATAAAGCCCAAAGTCCAGGTCTCAGAAAACCCGCAGTTGCCAAGGGAAACAAACATTTGGTGATCAGTAGAGTTTTTTCCCCATTGCAAAGATTGTTTTCAAAGTATTCACATTTTTCTCCATATGAGAGGAAGATACAAAGTGGGAACTAATGTTCTACATATGTCCAGAATATCATACTATGCAACATAAACAAAAGTAACGTTTAATTTTTTTAAGCTTAACTACAAAACGACAAGTTTTTGCTCAAATGGTGGTTTTAAAAAGCACATAATGAGTGTATATATTGTATGATGCATTGCATATTGCAAAACAATTAAATACATAAAACAACACTCGTAAGACTCGGGTAAATCTCTTAAATGATAGCACCAGTTCTGCAGCATCTCCAGCCTGAGAATGCTTATTCCATAAAACAAACGGAAAATGGAAACTCGGGTCCTGGAAAGACATTGTCCTGCAGAGTTCAGCTTCATCCCCAATTAAACACACACTCAAAATATGTATAGGTTTAAATTTAGGATTGCATATAAAATGTACATCCATTTAGATTACACAGTTTTAATATAAACTCAAACGTGATGTGATGCATATTTGTCAGTCCAAAATTCTATTAAATTAAATTAAATTCTGCATTTAAAAAAATCAAGACTATTTGCATTAATTTGAATTTATTTAAATGTATTTTTAAATGCATTAATTCAGATAGCTGTGTATGACAAATAATGTATGACTGACAAATATGCATCACATTAGGTGTAATACTTTATCTTACAACTCTGTAAATAGATGGAATTTTTCTCTAACATTTAGGCCTAAATTTTCTTTTGTTGAGTGCACCTGCCTGTAATTTTCAAGTAATCCTGAAGAGTGTGTTTGTTTAGGGATGAAGCTGAACTCTGCAGGTACGCCTTCCTCCGGGACCGCAGTCGCACATCTCTGGTCTTGTAAATGAACACCTTGGGTAGTCGTCTCCCGGTTAACAGGCCTGAGGAGAAAAACAGGGTCCCACATTCATCTGTTCAAATACTTTTTAAGGCAGTGTATTTTTGGCCATTTGTAGTGGGTGTCTGAGGATATGCAAACAAAAAAACCAATACATGACAGACAACAAAAAACCCCTGAAACACAACTATAAACCGAATGGAGGCATGAGCACAAGGTCACATGGGTTACGTGTCCTGAGGTTATATGCGATGCTCTGTATCCTGCGGCAGTGACGGCTGGTTGAGGCACACGGGGCAGCATGAGCCTTTGGGCGTCACGGGATTCAGACATGCTGCCGGTGGACACTTTTCCACGAAACACGTCACCTGGGCCCCCTGACAGAGACAGACCGGAACAATTGAGCAAGAAACACAATTTTTATGTAACTTTATTAGAAACTGCTGCATGCATAAATGAATCAGCAGGAACTGGATATATTTTCCCATGTTGTTTTCATTTCAGATTGCACTATATCTACACTAGAGCGGGAGATCTAAAAGTCTGCATTCACAGTAATTAACTGCCTAAAGTTGCTAGAGGAACCGCTGGCCCTCCATTGATCGCATGTGTTGGTCATTCACATTGCATGTTACAACTCCTCCGCCATCTCCTCCTTTGGAGTCAGCTGAAGTCACCGCGGGCCACTCATCTCCCAGTTGAACTTCAACGTGCTTTCATGACGAGTGCCGCTTCAAAGAGAGTGGAGACTGATTTTAAGTTGAATTGGCAAAGCACAGGTAAACCTGTTCACTTCCCAGGAGTCCTCCCGTTGCCCGCTGTGGTATTCCCTGACCGGGGCCCCTTTCGGCACGGGCGCACTGGCACACAGCTGGCTCCGGGGCCTACGCAAATGTGCGTTTCCCTCAGTGAGCCTGGTTGCACAGATATTGTGCAAAGTCAGGGAGGACAAAGAACAGGTCTTGCTGGTTGCACCTGTGATACCAAACTAATCATAACTCTAACATTTAACCTTACTTCTCTTTTAGGCCTAACATGTGAACAAAATGTACTGTTCGAAATCAGTCGAAAACTTGTGACTTTGGGTGTGTGAGTGTAAAAATAACAAATATGGGAAATTAAACTAGACACATGTCTAGGTTTGAAACCTTGTGATTATGAAGTAATCAAGAAAACAGAGTTTGCTTCTACCTAGTAACAGAAGGGTTTGCATATGAGGAACCAAAAATTATGTAATGTATCATGTCATTTTTGCCATGCTCCTATTCTATAAAAACTGTTGTATTCCTTTTGCCGGGTGAGACTCTCTGAGAAAAGCTCGAGACCTCTCCCGGCCGTGATTAAAGCATTTGAAGGACATCGTCTTAAGTCTGTCGGTGATTAATGCTGCGCAGCAAGTTACTTAAGGGAACAAGTTAGGGATTGCGAACTCGAAGCCAGTTGTCGACTGTAGAGGCAGATGCTAGAGTATAAAGATATTATTAAGAGTCAACGCTTGGGTGTCGATTGTAGACGCCCCAGATATATTTATTAAGTGTCGACTGTAGACGCTTTGGTGTCGACTGGAGACGTCCCAGGTGATTAGGTTCCAGGTACGTAAGAAATCTTCCACACGCCAAACTGGCCCACCTGGACATGCTTCTCAGAGCTCATGCTTCTTGCGACAGCCCCTTCCCAGAGGAAAGACCTTCTTTCTCAGAAGCTAGTTCCTGGTTTTCAGGTAGGACCTCCTGCCACAACGCTGAACTACCTGCAGAAAGGGCCGGGAAACTCGCCAATTCTCATTGGTCTTCTCTGAAATTATCAGAGGTATCTGGGTCTTCCAAATGCGACCCATAAACGGACAACGTCTCGTTCCCTCCATCACGGAACAGATGTTACAATAGTAACCAAGATGTTTCCCACTGCACATATCATGTGAAATTTTCGATAAAGAGGAATCGCGATACATCAGAGAAATTATTTTTTACTATACTATACTATATAGATAAATGTTTTTGCTTTGCAAATTCACGCCATAGTACATAATACCTGAGCATTGGTACGCAGTGCAAAACTACATTTCTGTGCATTTATTTCCACTCCACAGCATTTACGTGCCGATGTATGCAGCAGAGTCTACTGTGACCACACCTTAAGATTTACAGTATTACAGTACTGTACAATCAGTATTACAGTATCAGAGTGACAGACGTTTCAGTGCACTGATGAACTTACTTTACACTGACATATGGTGCAGGGATTCTTCTTCCAACTCTCTCCATCTACTCGCTCTCTCCCGTCCTCATCTGCACAGTCTGTCCTGCTCAGACGACCTTCAAGTCTTTTTATCTGTTAGTTTCAACAGAGAGAAAAATGCTCAAAAAAACGTATATACATTGCAGCATCACCTCTTTTCTCACAGTTTCTAAAATTGGTTTGATCAATAAAGTCTCTCTACACCCTTCATTTCCTAATTCAACAAAAGCTCACTTGCTGCTTTACATTTTTATGTAAAATTCAAATTGGCTATAAGTCATTTCAACTCAATTTTCACAAACTCTGTTTAGCTGAATCTTAAAAAATTGGTTAAATTATTTTGATAAAATATTTTGATGAAAAGCATGTTACCATGACTTATTGATTATGTAATTTTATACAGTCCACCACTAGTAAATACTAAATAACTATAATATTTATACTGTTCTTCACACAAACGTCATATGGCTTTAGTAGACTTTATGTATAAGGTGTATGTACAATTTTAATGAAGCTTAAAAGCTGTCCTTCTCCAGTCATTGTAGTTGTGTGGAAACTACAGTCTTTGTGTTCCACGGAAGAAAGCAAAAACCTTCCTATCAAGATTTGCAGTTTTTTACAATTTACATTTATGCAGTTAACAGACACTTTTATCCAAAGCAACGAGTAACTAAAGCAAAGTAACTAACCCTAACTACAGGAAGGTGAGTATATATGGTCAATTTTCACTTTTGGGACAAACTATTGCTTTATAAAGTGTGACAGTGGAGAGACACTAAACAAAATAGTATAAACTATTCAAATTCAAATACAAATACTATTGCTGAATTTATACTTGAGAGAATTGTAGGGTCTTTCTGTGTGTTAGTCTACTCTTTTGTGACGTGCATTCCTTCACAGGCATTTAGTACAGGGCCAAATTGTTCCTTCAGAGAGCTTTAATGTGACACTTTCCTCAGTGTCTTATTTTCTGTGTGAGAATCACATTTTAGAAACTCGTAACTGTCACTGTGTAATTCATAAGAACTCACTGTAATATGATTTGCGATTCAAAAAGTTGAACCAATACATATATATATAAAAAAAGAAAGGCAATCAACTGGAGCTCTTTGGTTGCAGTGATTGATGGTGAAGGTCATATAATCAGCTATTAATCGTGAGCACCTTTTACAAATAGGGGATATGATGTATAATCTGTTATTGTGCCAAGCAAAAAGTGTTTCTGAATCAACATCTGTTGTTGGTCCTCAAACAACCTTCCTATTAAGATTTTAGGGCAGGGCTGATGTTGAGGATTGTGTTTGGACTATGTTTATTTGACAGCCACAAAAGATGTTGATCCAGGAACCTGCCCTACTTGTTAAAAATCTTCTGTAGAATAGTGAATTAGTTAATAGTTAAGTTCTACTTAGTTCACAGAGGATCGCTTTATTGGATATTTGATAGACTTTTTAACATACGGCCTGAAGTGGACATAAGAAACAAGGCAGATATTATTTGTAATGTCACTGTAGATTGCCATGTGTTTTTGATTCACATCAGAGCGTCTGGAAAGTTTGATGCTTGGCCTGTTGTACTGGACAGTAAAATGAACATTTTCAGCATCTCGCCATCACCGCCAAACGCATGTGTCGGAGCAGTTCTTAATCATCCTTGTGTATTCAGATTACCAACAAAAATCGATTCATTCACAAATAAATGCGACAAGGTTTTTAGAAGGTTTAAATAAATAGATAAATATGCATTGCAGCTTGGCATTGCAACGTACCAAGTGAATCATGTGTCCTAACCTGTTTTCGTAAACTTGTGATAGTTTTCTGCATGTCAGCAACAAAGTCTTGGAAATCCTTAATGGAGGGTTCAGTGCTTGACTTTGGTGATACAGTTACGTTTACTGCAGTTTGAGCATCTTCCAAAGTGCTGAAAAACAAAAATTCATTAAAAGTAAAATAAATAAATAATCCAAAATGTTGTAATAAAGCATCCATGTTCTTTGACTAATTACAATTATGGATTCATTATTAATTACAATATGGTTACATTACTTAGACCGTGTGTCCACCAAAGTTTTTAGCCAGCTGAAACCGCTTGCTGTGGCCGATTGAGACTGGTTACTGTTACTGGTATCTGATGTCCCAGATAGTTTATATAAAAATGCCAATACAATGTCAAGTATTACAAGTATTGAAGTAATTTCCCATCAAGTAAATACAAGTATTTGTTGTTGTTGTCTCTTGCCGTTGTACAAGCATGATGTGGCGGTTGGTCACAGTAGTATTAGTCCCACCCCTCCTCCACTGTGATTGGACGGTTGGGTAAAAAGTGACAGTGTTGAACAAAGTTGAACATTCGTCAACTCTCAGCGGCCGAAAAAACAACAACTGAGTGCTCAGGGCTCAGAGCGAAATAGACGCTCAGCGCCTCGTCACGTTGCGCTCCCATTGAAAACAATTCGAAAGCCTCGGGAAAAAATACTTGATGGACACACAGCCTTAATGTTAGTTAATGCATTACAGTATTTATTCATCTTTGTTAGTTAATAAAAACACAACTGTTCATTGTAAGTTCATGTTAACTCAGGCCCATTACATAATATCAACAACTTTTGATTTTTATAATGTTAGAAATTGTTGAAATTAACATTACCTAAGTTTAATAAATGCTTTAGCAGAATTTTGTATTATTAGTTCATGTTAACCAATGTAACAAATGTAAACCTTATTGTAAAGTGTCATCATTATTACTATTATCATTAACTAAATGTACAAATGACAGGCTGTAAATGGAGAATGTGAGTTGTACCTGCTGTTGTCAGTGATGTTGCTGGCAGGTTTCTTCTCCTCCGCATAGCTGTGCTCCGCTGACCTGCGGCTTCTGAAGTGGTATGACAAGGCATTGAACTGACCTTTAGTGCGACAGTCTGCAGGTGCAAGATATTCAGCCTTTTACTTACAGGAAAAACAGCAGTACGGACATTACAGGGATTCAAATATCAAACAATACAAGCCTAAAGGACTAGAGGTCATTTATTGATGCATATGAAGTGCTGCAAACACAAGCCACATGGTAAAGACAGAAGATGATCCATTGCCAAATGGGATACTACACACTTGACAAAAGACCTGTAGACAATAGACACCAACAGTCAATTCTACATTCATGCTGCTTTTATGAATGAGTGAGTTGCATATTGTAGCATACAATGTTAAACAAGAAATAATTTGACGATAATAATAACGGTTAATTTGCTCATTCTTTTATAAGCCGGACAAATAAAATAAAGTAGTGCACCATTTGTTGGAATAAATTGGAGAGATTGGGCATGTGTGAATGGACTCTTTGCACGATCATGTCCACCGCAACTTCCGCCGCAATGTACGGAAATTGTGAGAAAATCTTGAGAAATTGTCACAAATGAATATTGATAAGATCCTCCTTCTCGATAAAAGTAATGTATTAAAATTTTATGTTTACAAGAGTTTTATAATATACTACATTATAATACAATATAATTATTTGTAATCAACAGTTATTAGAAATATGGCAGTAAGAGTTTGTTACTACCACAGTTTGCTAGGGATACTACTGTATAACAACTTTGAGCTTAAAAATTAGCTGGACCTAACAAGCCTGAACTCATTTTACCATTCCTTTAAATCTAAGAATCCACTCACTGTTTACCACATCAGATACTACTGTACATTAAAATTAATAACATGCACAGTGAAAAAAACTAAAGTAAAAAACTAAACATAAACAGTGGGGATTGTCAGAACAGAGCATTGTAGTGCAATTTCATAGGACCGATGTAAGATACATGTCTACATTGAGTCAGCAGCGTGTCAGGGCAGAGGATAGGGCTGCCAGATAAGAATCAAGCGCCTCTCTAAAGTTCCCATAAACCTGCTGAACTCTTCCATCTGATAACGCATACAAAAGTTAAAAAAAAAGATGCTGATCGGGAAACATTCCTACTCTGCGAAATATCAGTTATCCCCTCCAAAATCCAAACCATTACAACATTACTAGCCTTTAATGTTTGTACAGTACTCAATCTTCAAGATGGTCTATCCAAGAGAATTCAACTTAGTAATATATAGCAATTTGGAGTCAAAATTCATATTCATGTTCTTGTCATAGATTTTAGATAAAAAATAAATAAACAAACATGAATGTTTTTATTTATAGCTTATGCTCACCTTGATCAAATATACAATTAAAGCAGTAATATTGTGAAATATTATTACAATTTAAAAATAACTTTTTTTTTGTTGAATATATTTTAAAATGCAATTTATTCCTGTGATACAAGAATTTTGAATACATTGAATTTTCAGTATCATTCCTCCAGTCTTCAGTGTCACATGATCATTCAGAAATCATTTAAAATGAATTCTGTTCTTTTGAGCTTTCTATTCAATCAAAGAAACCTGATTTTTCTTTCACAATACTGATTTCACAAAATATCAAGCAGTAAAAACAAATGTAAACACTGATAAAAAGAACCATATAATAATTGATAATAATAGAGGATCAGCATATTGACACCGAAGACTGGAGCGATGTCTGCTGAAAATTTGGTGACTGATTGTCACCATTATAGCGGTGGCAATGACATACAGAACCAGGAGTGAACAGAGCTGAACTGAACAGAATCAGTGTATAAATACTAGGGCTGTCAAATGATTAATCGTGATCAATCACATCCAAAATAAAAGTTTTTTTTACATAATATATGTGGGTGCACTGTGTATAATTATTTTATATATATAAATACACACACATGCTTGTATATATTTAAGAAATATTTTCATGTATATACTGTATATAGATTTATATATAATTTATATTATATATAAATATAAATATTTTATATATAAATAATATTTTTTTCTTAAATATACATGCATGTGTGTGTATTTATATATATACAAAATAATTATACACACAGTGCACCCACATATATTATGTAAAAAAAACTTTTATTTTGGATGTGATTAATCACGATTAATCATTTGACAGCCCTAATAAATACACAAGAGTTAACAAGGAAACTAAACAAGACTCAGGTGACAATAATCAGTAACTACAGAAACTAACTAGGAAACGTTGAAAGCTAAGCTGAAAAAATATACAAGAAACAGATTCATGAACAAAAACACAATGGAGCTAAATATAACCCTGACACTGATGCGAGGCCAATAAATAAACTGATGCTACATCTCAAATATCATGTTATTATTATATTATATTTTGGGGGAAATACAGTCCAAGTCTCGTACCTTCACAGCAGTCCTGCCACATACGTAGGTCAATCTTAGGCAAATCGTCACAGCTTCCATAACCGTGAGGGAAGTCAGCCACTTTAAAGACATCAGACTGGACGCGGGTGATGTTGTCGCTGTTATCACACAGCACCCGGGCAAGCGACGCCTGCTTCAACTGGGTCAACTGCGCTGGACTAAAGGAGCCAGGGTTCTCATACCAAAACCTACAATCATATAAACGAATCATTTGAGAAAATGACTTATATTTGACTTTCTTTCTTGTGTAGATCGCATATCTATATAAAGGTTTTAAGAAGTGAGTCCATATAATGCATTTAGTATGCAAACAATTAGTATTTTCCTCACACACATCCTATCATTTAGCTTCAGAAGACATTGATTCATCATCTGGGGACATGTGGATTACCGTTATATTAGTTTTGTATGGTTATTGAAATGTCAGCTTTGAGGTACCAATCCACTTGCATTATATGGACTTGCAGAGATGGATTCATTTTCCAAAAATCTCAGTTTATGTTCATCGGATGAAAGAAAGTAATTTCAAACATCACAACACTAGTTGGCAGTAGTAAATATGGACTTGCCACTGCCAGTAGATAAACAGACACACTGCTGTGAGAGTGTAAGATATGCTGATGCTGCGTGCATATGCATACATAAATCCCGTCTCAGATCTAGACAGGTGGAACTGGGGGAGGTGGAGGGTTTCAAAGGAGCAGCTTACAGCAAACACTTATCAGACTATTTATATTTTGAGCAAGTAATCTCATTGGCACAATCAGTTGCACGTAAAGGACCTTCAATTGAAACTGAATTTAAAAAGTCTTACCGATCACCATCTCTCAGGCGCTTAAACTGGGTTGCCAGTAAACACATGAGGGTTGGTCCCAGTCTGCTGCCAGGCACCAGCTCTTCAGCCATCAGTGCGGGAAACAGGTCGATATTTAGAGGTGTACCATAGAGCCTGGGAGCAGAACAGACCGTTACACCAAGAAAATGTTAAATGTGGCTTTCAATACCAATGGATGTGGCTAACCTTTGAAGCTTCTCTCGCACACTGGGGTTCTGAATCTCATTCCTCAGATCGTCAAAAGTCTGTGCGGAGGTGAGGTTGCAGTACACCCGGTAGTCATTATATGAGGGTATACCATGGTCACGCCCCCTTTGGATATTCATGGCTGCAAGGTCAAGTGCCACCGCATGCGCCATTGAGAAAAGGCGTTCGGTAAGTTCTGTGTTAAGCAGTTGAGTGGACACTCGCATTTTCCCTGCCACTCCAAACAAACCACGGAGCAAAGGATCAATGCCTCCTTCGTTCACAATACGGAAGGGTGAGAAAAAAGCCTTATGAAGTGAGATGTGTCCTTGCTGAATGGGCTGGAAGGTTTCATCGAGCCGGTATAAAATGGGGTTAATTAGCGTATGACCAAAGCGGAAGGCTGCAGTGGCAAAAGCGTTGAGGATGCCAGCATTGATATTGGGATTATAGCCATTATATTCACCCATTAGCCTTATCCCAGCCTCACCCAGTATTTTAGGCAGCCACTGGCTGTAGGTTATATGCTGCATCTGGGCTCCGACTATCTTCCGTGCCTCATGGTAAATGGTGTCACCATCCCATTGGGGGTTGAGACGAAGCAACTCACTGGCTATTCGGTTATGCTCACGGAACCAAACCGTGTGCATAGCCGTCAACCCAAGCTGCTCATTGGCACGATGGTCACCAGCTAGAAAGCAAGGAATGGGACTCTCGTTTTCATCCCGCATGCACTCTGTTGGTGGCCCAGTTGCAAAGGGGAGCAGCGGCTTGCCAGTGCGTTGCACGATACCCTGGCGCAACATACCCCTGTGGCTGGCCAAGTCCCGAATCTCTTCAGCTTCGTGATGCGAGCTACCGTAAACATTGGAAGCATCAATGTAGGATGTGAGCTGGTTCATTTGCTCGCGGGGATACACAGAGTTCATAAGCAGAGAGGTCATTCCGCTGCCGCAAACAGGGCTGGAGCGCACAAAGAACATGCACCGTGCTCCATTGCGCCGCTGCCGTGGGTCGTTGGGTGGAAACATTATGGGAAAGCAAGGTGGGTCGTTGGTGCACACCGAGGTACACAACTGTCCATCTGAGAAACGCGACTGGCTGAGGGATACGACGGTTGAGTCCAGGTCGTGGTCCAGGAACTGGCCCCATTGCATAAGCATGTGTGTGTAGCGATCGTCTGGGGTGATGGTCTCTGAACCTATCATAGTGGTGGAGACAAGACGTGGAAGTGGCAGAGGGAAGCCGTTGTGCCATCTCTCAGTGGTGCCACGTGGGAGATTGAAGCCATTGTCATAGACGGACTTTAGCAAGCGTTCAAAGGCAGTGAGCGAGGCGCCCCACATGGGGTGCTGCAGGTTGTTACAAGTGCCATCGTGAGTGCGATACTTCTGGTGGAAGCAGATGTCCGAGCAATTGTTGATGCGTCGATGGGCCGTGCAGCCAGACAGGTTAGCTATCATATCCAGGAAACGCGGAGACACCAAGTCATTGTAGCGGTAGGCTGTAAAATAGTTAGGAAAGAGTCTTGTAAAAGGTTGACCACATTTAAAAAAGTATCTTACCCAAAAAATATATTTTATAAATACACAATTTATACACTGAAATATTATATATATATATATATATATATATATATATATATATATATATATATATATATATATATAATAAATCTAAAATTAGTTTCTATTATGTTACATTAGTATATTTGTTCTATTCGCTATAGTAATGTACTGTTAAATATATCTGTTTTATTAGATTTTAACTAGGGCTGGGAATTTATTAGAAAAAATTAACTAATTAATCGCACAACTTGCTGTGATAAATCGCAATTAATCGCATTTTTTCCCAAAGCTTGTTATCAATACTTATACGTTAAAAAATGATACATTACACAATGAAGTATATTTTAAACAGAACATTTTATTACAATGATCTTATGAACTGTAGACAGTCACTCCTGGGAACTAGTATGGGTAATTCCCATAAAGTGCAACATTATAAAACAAGGTAACACCCCTGAACAAGAAATGTACTGCTCGCCCCCTTTAGGAATTCGGTCACATTTCTACAGAGGAAAGCACAAGATGTTATTATGTCAGTAAATTGTTATTAATTATACAGTGGCACACACAAAAAGTCAGAACACATACAGAGACAATTAGAGGGGTATGAAACACACTAGGGCTGTCACTTTTGAGAAAAATCTTATTCGAACGGACATCAAATATCAATTCGAATATCTACGGAAAAAAACGTAACGGAGATTCAATCACAAATGCATTAACAGTCTGACTGTCATAAAAAGGACTCATGAAGTGCCACTATGCATAGACAATCACAAAATTAGGCTAACGTTACATGGAAAAAAGCTGAATCGGAACAGCACGGCACAAACAATAACGTGACAACTTACACAGCAGCAGGAGTAAGGCCTATAGCCTAGCCTAATTCATTTCTTAATATTGTTTGCTAGAAACACCAATCTATCAACTTGATCTGGATCAAGTGCGACTATTTTTATTGAGATGTTCCCGCGGTGGAGAACACGCGCTCGGAGCGCACAGACGTGCCTGGCACACACAGGAATTTTTGCGCGTCAATGTTGAGAGAAGTGGTATCTACGGTGTAGAACCCAAAATATTTCCAGAAACTACTTTTTAGATGAGTTCGGGTCGTAATTGTGCGCTCAGGCTGGCCGTTCTGTCCCTCTCCATCATGCAGTGTGATTTGGCTCAGTTAGCACACTCATCTCTCGCAACAGGAAGTTATTCAAATGGACCCGATTGGCTTGCATCAATTGCGTTAATTTATTTTAATGCGTTAAACATGTCAAATTAATCGCAGAGATTAACGTGTTAACTTTCCCAGCCCTAATTTTAACCAAAATTGTATTTATTTATATTAATCAAAATGTGTATTTATTTATTTAATATAATTTAATCTATTTAATAGATTAATGACTAACTAATATATTTTTATTTTAGTCTAATTTATTTATTTACTTATTTATTGTAATCTTTTTATTTATTATTAATTTCTTTTTTACATTTTACACAGTTTTTCTCTAGACATTTACATGGACCTCCTGTCACCCCCTTGCTGCCCCCTGGGGCTCCCCAGACCCCAGTTTGAAAACCCCTGGTTTTCAACACATATGCCAAGTTCTTGGAAACTCTACTCTTTAATATATATTTAAAGACTCTAAAAATCGCACATGGTGTAAGCATTAAGTGATAACATATCTTCCTTAAATATTGATCACATTTTAGCATCCACATCCTAATCCTTATTTTTTAAGAAGTTTTAACACATGAAAGTCTGCACTTGTTTCTGCAAATTTATTTGTTTTCTGTTAATTATATTAAGGAATTATATTTATATATTATTGCACTTACAACCATTTAAAGGTGGGGTATGTGATTTGCAAAACGGCCGGCAGATTTTGAAAATACACAACTCAAATGGTCCTACCTTCTTTCCTCCAACGCTGGCCCTGATTCGCGTGAGAGGGATGGGGGGAGGGGGGTGTGGTACGACGTTTGATTGACGGACTTACTGTCCAATGATTCTAGGTGGTCTTGGAAATGATTGGCTGGAGTTTTTTTGAGTCCTGCCCGTTCCACAGATTATTAAATTGCTTAATTTTCAGTTCAGTGCTTCTAACTCAGTGGCTGTAAGTGGGTTATGAATAGGATTTCAAGTGATTTTGAAAAAATGGACAAAAAAAGAGAATCACATACCCCACCTTTAAGATAAACCTGCCCCTAAACGGTACATAAAAAATATAACTGTCTGTTGCTGGATGATTATTGGCAAGAATAAGCTGCAAATTGGACCAGACGCTATGATGATAGTTAAAAGTTTTTGTACGGTAGACTACCCTTGTGAAAAAGAAGTGCACATGTAGTGTACTTCAAATCATAATTATTAGTTATATAATAAATAAAGTTTTTTTTTTTTTAAACTGTACTTGCAGATAATTTATTAATGAAATTAAAGACACAAGTGTGAAGAGAATACACTTTCATGACTGTTTCTTAAAGCTGCAGTCCGAAACTTTTCCTCTTTGTCACCATCTCTGTTCGAAATCTGTAACTGCAGGTATTCGCGGAATTATCATCTTTACATGGGTTGTACATCGGCATGAAACAGCGTGGATGAACACAGTGTTGCTGCTGTCAGTCACCGCGCTTTGTGGATACTGTCATTCAGAATCACAGATTCACTTTTTGAAAGTTTGACCAACATAAGAATTTTCACCGGAAAATGTCTTCTGAACAAGTAAGTAACATCCATTTTTGTTCTGATCAACTAAGGGGGAAAAAGCATTCGACATGACAAGCGATCGTTAGATTTAATCAGCGCGATTTAAGTTACAGCAACCGTGCAAATTAAACTTTGTTCTCAAATTGTTCATGTTAACAACATCAGCATTGCGTGACTAACGTTACATTTAATGTGTTTTATAATTACCTGTGTAGTTCAGAATTCATATTCTCCATAATAGCTAAACGAGAAAAGCACAACAAAGGAAACTCCATAACTGTGTGAATTAAGAAAACGTACTGTTACACGATCGAACTATTGAAATGTCTTCCTTGTTCAGCAGAAAAAAGCCGTCTCTTCTTCCGTTTCGGAACCCCTTCAAAACACGCAGTTCACGCACCTTCGATGTTTAAATCCTTGTGTTCGCATGAGACGGTTTCTTTCTCTTTCTCTTGCCACCTTAAATCCGAAGTACGAAGTCTTTTGGGTTTTATAACTGGTGAATCTCCAGTTGACACTGATGATTGTTGTTTGGATCTTTCTGGATCCGCCATAAGTTTAATTATGTAAAGTGCTGCGAGAAAAGCCTATCTCTACATCTCCTCACGCGCAGTATAGCCGGCTAGCCGAAACTCCTTCTTTATGTGTACGGGTGTGACGTAATGACCCAAAGACATGCTCGAATTTCCTGCGGAAACCCACCAGTACCACTGGAATTAAAATCATTATTACAAGCTAACCGTTTTGAATCAAGCTATGGCAAGCAGATAGTTTTGAACACTGGCTGAAGATGTTTTTTTTTTAAAGATTATTTTTAACTTAAAAAAAAGTTACGGACAGCAGCTTTAAACAAAGTTTTTTTTTTTTTTAAAGTGAACTATTTATAAATAATATATAAATCAAAAAAAAAATTCATTTAATTTTAAATAACATGTAATTAAGAGTCTTAATTTAGAGTCTAAAACATTATATTCAGTTCACACTTCTGTTCTTTTAACGTATATTACATCCATAAGTACTAATAAGTGCCATAAGTTTAATTATGCTAAAGTGCACTTCTTTTACCCAAGGGTAGTCAGCGATAGGTGCAAGTAATTGTGCCTAGATAGAGTTGTGTTGACCCCTTCATGGTATTTGCGTCAGTGAATGTGTCCGGAGGGTAAATGCTCAGATTGGGGCAAGGCTTGTCCAAACATGTGGGGCCATTTTGCCATAGTGTGGCAATGAAAACTGTGCTGTTGTCATAACCAGAAAAAACAGTGAGTCGTTTCTTCTGCAGCACAAAGCGCCACAGTGTCTGCTGGACATTTAGTAAAGCAGACATTTATTTTGCCATATATTATAGTCGGACATTTTAATGAAAAAAAAAAAAATATATATATATATATATAAAAAATATTCGGTATGAGGTGTGAGATACCTGTTCCATTCGTGTCCACCATGAGGCCCTGGTTGACATGCCTCTGGATAAGGAGTAGGGTCTGCTCAAAGATCTCTCCGGCTCTGGCCTGCTCCACTGTGTAGGGGTCCCGAGGGTAACGAAACAGAGCCAAGAGCTCGGCAGGGGTACGAGGAGATCTGATGACGGTGGAGAACACATTAACTTCCACATTCACAAAAGCCATTCAGACTCACTCTGGAAGAGAATGCAAAATCGCAAACTATAGACATGTATTATGTCTGACGGACAGATTAGCAGATAGATCAATCTTATAATTTCTTATTAATCAATCGATTAAAAATCATTCTCTCTCTTTTTTTAAACAGTTTTCCAACCGTAGGCAAGACATTTTTATAGATATCCTCATACTTCCCCAGCTGATTGACTACATAAAGAACTGCAAACATTTTTGCATTACAAGTTTTCTGAAATGTTATGTTTAAATATGCATCTAATTATATATGTACTAATTTGCTTACATTTCAGAAATTAGTAGTAGGTTTTTACAGAGGGGATTTTGGAAATCAGAAAATACTGTTTTTAGGAATAAAATGTTGTATGAAATAATTTAAATGATATATAAACAAACGCCTCAATAAAAACATTCAGAATATATACTAATTTTGAGAAAAGGCCTTTAAAGATATGTATTCATTCTAACTGAAATCTACAGAGGCAAATAGATATAGTGCAATAAAATACACACTTCAGTGTATTTGGGATGTTTTATTTCCACTAGTCTGATACATTATGTTATGAAAAGCCTTTAAAAAATGACCATGAAAAAACAATGTTTCTACATATGTGTCTTGCTTAAATTCACAAAATTTAGTTAGAGGTCGAATGTTCTGCAGGAACACACCTTATGTTAGAATGGTGATAGACTATTACAACAAATTTGTAATTTATGTCCTAGTGAAAAGCACATCTGAACACCATTGACCAGGATAATCAACCTGCCAAAGCACTTGACACGGCCACATATGCACATGACCTCCTTTCAAGCGTTTAATACAAAGTGCTTCCATACTTTGGACAACTTGGATCATCCACTTTCTTCACTCACTCTAAACACTGCTTTCAAATGCATTTTCCCCAAAGTGCAGTCATTGATTCTGCCTACCTTTGAGTAGTTTTCACAGCCCTAATTGTTAAGAAAAAAAAGTATGCTCACTAAATTTCCATAGCACATTAAACTAAAGTTAATTGAGCAAAATATAATGACTGCAACCATGTTCTAATAAGTGGCATCTTAAAATGTTACACAGCTGACTACAAAAAAATAAAACAGCCTAACAACCTTGTTTATATACCAGAATAACCAATGAACTGTCAACTCTAATTCAGTGTTTATTGGGGTTATTTGAGAGAACCAGATCAAACAAAGAATAAGCGCTTTGCCAACCTCAACAGTAATAATTTGCTCCAAAGCTGTTGGGGATGATTCAAACACAAGCTAAAGAACATCAAAGTCTGCAGCATTAATATCATTTTTATCCTTCAGAGAGTTGGCTTCACTTCACATATTATCTCTTGTGAACTAAGAATGCACCAGGTTTGCAACAATATATCTGAGGTAATTTGTGCCAAAAACATGGGCAGATTTTTTCAAGGTTTTCACCCATGACCAGTTGTCTTGGACTGAATATGCTTTAATGTCTTGGCAAGCTGTGTCAAAATGTCAACTAATATTAGCATTTAAAATTTTAAAACAGTCATTCAAGGTTTGTAAGGAAAAATCTTTGGCATTCTCTCTTTACTAGGATAACATTATCTCTCAGGCTTCATACAAAAAGCATTCGTTTTTAAAGCACTCCTCTCCAGCTATGAAACAGAAACACTCTCAATGAGCTCAATGAGTCCAGCCCGCAACTCTAACGTGATCTGGCAATGTTCTCGAACAGACAAATACCTCACCCCCCCTTCCCCCACCAACAAGCTCGAAGAACAGGGTCCCCTTCCAGTGAGAAATTAGGAATCACACCGCAGTGACCAGCCTTTGTCCAAGGCATAAATGGTCCCAGTAAATTCCTGATGGGTTACGGCATTGTGACTCACAGCGGTAGGAATTGTTTTCTTGGCATGTTTTTGTGCTCACCCGTCAAAAAGCTGCCTCCTGGTGGAGTCTATTGCGCTGTTTATGCTCCGAATGGCCTCTTCAAGGGACGTCGAGACGAACGGATCACCCTCCCTGCTCACCTGTGGGACTAGAATCACACAAACATCGCTATAAATAAAAGCTTGGAGTTTAGTGAAAATTATAATCTGCACATGGGATAGGAAAACTGAACAGAAATTCCATAATTATGGCATATGGTAACTGACAGTGACATAGAGCTTCTAAAGATGCTTTGTGAAGCTTTATTAGCTGTCAATAGAATAAAAACATAACTGAATTAATTGCATGATATGCCAAAGAAATTAATTAATCAACTCAAATGGATCACATATAAAATATTTGCTGAGAAAAGGCCCCAAATGAAGAAAGTCTAATACATAACTTAATATGACAGATATTAACATTACAGTAAATAAACATTACAAGTGGTTTTAGAAGTCAATATATTACTGATTTACAGTCCACAGCAATCCATTCAATCAAATTTGTCAATCTGGTAAACTTAGGAGCCATCCACACAGGATACCATCTTGTATTGTGTCTGCAGTATCTGTCAGGTTAAAAGTTGTTCAGTCATGACAACTCGCAGAATACTTTTAGCATGTTAATATATATGACAAAGTTATAATTTTAGGATTGCCAGTATGGCGTAATTGATCTGGCGAGCAAAAATCGAAGAACGAATTGGAGTGACAAAATCTAGTTGAACAAAACTTTGAACCTAATCAAACCAAAACAAAGTTCATTTGGAGTTGGAAACGGCTTTCTCAAAAAGTTCACTCTGGCTTTTAAACAGCTTCAAACTAGCACTGGTCCGTGCCGATTGGGTTTTAGCTGGGTGTGTCAGACGCGAGTAAAAACATGAACACACAAGAGAGCTGTTGTACACATGAAAATACTTTAGAAAATTAAGTTGTAATTCTAATTGAAAGCAGCTGACACTATTTATTCAGGTTTAATACTGTAAAGCTGCTTGTTTTGAAGCAAGCTAGAGCAATATAAAAAAATATGACGTGACTTGACTGAATTGCAGAGCTCGTGGAAACATATCCATGGCTATGATCAGATGCTTAACTGTTGTTTTCACACTGCTGTCATTTTTGTTTGTTTACTGTGTTTTCGAGAGGATTACATATACATAATTATATATTCACTGTGGCGAGCAGGATGAGGCCGGTGGCGTGAGTGATAATGAATGACACCTGTGAGACGCACCGCTGTCGCATCTCTCGCGTCCCTCGGCCTCGTCCTGCTCGCCACATTCACTAAATACTAAACGCCACTCCCAGCAGTGTGGACAGCATCGCGATGTTTGCGTCAGAACAGTACACCACTGCTCAGGTGTTATGATCTTCCTTTTACCTCCAAGTGAAGAACAAAAAATAACCTCACTGTGAGTATACTAGGCCTTAAAGACCTCCGTAGCAGATCTAGGCAGGTGGAGCTGGGGAGGTGGAGGGCTTCAGGCATACTCTGATAGCACGCTGTAGGACTAGCTTACAACGAACACTGAACCAGACTTTTCAAATGTTGAGAAAGTAATCTCATTGGCTGCAAATATAGGTCGATCAGTTTGTGCTGTGTAGTATACCATTTGAACAATAGCAAAATACAGGTGTGTCAGCAGAGTCCATGACAACTCGACGAGCTCAGAGACAGACCCCTATGAAGATCTCGTTGACTTGACAGCCATCGGCACAGATCCTCAGCGAAGACCACGAGAGCCAGACAAGTCCTCTACACAGACTCTATGACCAGCTTCAACTCAACCCCTCCCAACAAATGATGGCGTAATGTATCCCGATCTTCAAGCAGAAGCAACTTTGTGCAATGTTTGCTCATCTGGTCAGAGGAGAACTGGTCTCCCGACTGAGCCTGGTTTCTCCCAAGGTTTTTTTCCCCTCCAATCTGTCAACGATGGAGTTTGGATTCCTTCCCACTGTCGCCTTTTGGCTTGTATAGTTCGGGACATTAAATATTCTGCAATATTATTGACTTGACTGCAATGACACTATTGGATGAGAACTGAACTGAGCTGGATGATGACAGTGCTTGATGACAGTGCTCCAGACACAGCTGTTTCACGAATGGTCGGATTCAGAATGACGTGCGTTTTCGAGCTTATTCAAAAATCTTCTATTTACTTCATGAAAATGTCTGAAAACATCTGTACATTTGACACATATTGCATCTAATCTACTTCATCTGTGATAAAATAGTCCATTCAAACGTCTGCATATGGCAAATCTTGCCAATTGGTTAAAACAAGCCGAAGTTGAACATGCCTTACATGTCAAGGATCTATCAGTTTGCGGCAGTCTAGATTTTTAAGGCTGAACTGCTAATTTTGAAAAATGACTCAAAACCCCTGAACTCATTTTGTTATGTTCCATCCTGGTATTTTTTAAATCAAAAAACATTATACCTACTGGCAGTCGACCAGAAATGTGTTCTTCAATGGTAAATCACTAAACAACTACGTTTGATCACCCAACTCCAAATGCTAAATATGTGGTTATTGCCTTCAGTTCTTACCTTGAACTGTTAGCACCATGCTAGATGATGAATATCCAATTGAGTTGCGGGCTACACACTCGTATCGGCCCCCATCGGCAAGCCCCACGTCACGCACTTCCAGATAGCCATCTGGATTTATATTAAACTTCCCACTCTCTGTAATCTGGACTCCATCCTGTAGATCAGGACCAAAGAATGTTTTAAATGAGTCTGGTTACAAAGTCAGAATAGTCCCATTGGGACCAAAGTGGCAGAAATGGTTGGATGACCAATTGTTGGGGAATGTGGCCAATGGATCTAACCTTGCTCCATGTGATGATAGGTGTGGGCTCACCCTGAGCACTGCACGGAATCTGGACATCTGATCCAGACTCCACAGTCAGATCCCTTGGGGCACTTGTGAAAACAGGCGTTACTGATGACGTAAAAACACATGTTAATGATTACAGCGTGTAGCCAGAAACACAGCTGCATCTATCATGACACATACACAAGATGTACAACATGAAAAGATCACGCACAGGTCATACATGGTCCTGAGTTCTTGGCGATTGCAAAGGTTCTGTAATTATAAAGTCGATGAAAGGGTAAGAGGCATATGTGAGTCTTCAAGGTCAATGTGGATTGGTTTGTTTAAAGAGCTTTATCTAAACATTTTAACCCCCAAAGCTATGAGTTGGGTCATGTGATCCTCGGAGAAGACTTTAACAAACTCATGACGGGATAAAATGGTGCATAATCACCCCCTAAACAGCTTTTTTATAGTAATCTAGAAGTATTTCCCACTAACTGCAAAGAACGATTAAGTCAGTGCTGACTCTCTGTTTAAAAGAACTGTAATTTTGTCATCATTTACACACCCTCGTGATGTTTTTGTTTTTGTGACACACAGAATAAAACAGAATGTCTGAGCTGGTCTTTTCCAAACAACTAAAAGTGGTCAGTGATTTTTTTTACTAAGTTTGAAAAACTATATTCTAAAGTCCTCTGATTAGTGGTTTGATTTCTGTTTCTGCAAAGCGAAAATGAATTGCCGAAACAGTTTCGGAGTGTGGCAATCATTAACCAAACGGTAATGTTTAATTAGCGCTTCTCCATCTGTGTGTTTTGAATGTGTCAGTGTCTATTTCATACACACAATGTTGAAATGCTACAACAGGCAAACATGTCTGCTGTGTGGATGCTAAGGCCAGGTTGACAACATTGATTTCTCACTTGTTTGATCTTTTAGTCCATGCTGTTTTCAGTTAATTCATAAATAAAAAAACACTAATAATAATTTTTTTGTGCGCCTGCCATCCAGTAATCTCAATAAGCTTTGTGCTTTGTTACTTTTAATATGAAAAAAAAATTCATATTATTATTCATATTTAAATTGTCAATTTCATCATGAAATTCAAACCACAAATACCATTTCGCTAAATATATTACATACAGTACATAATACATTATATTACTTAATATTACTATTCAAACCAGTATGTTTGAATAAATCTGTCATGAAAACAAGTTTTTATTACAGTCACCATTATGTTTATATTTCAACAACAAATATATAATTAAAAAGTTGACAAAAAATGTCCTTATGTGCAACTATTTGAATTTTGATTATGAAGTTAACTTGATTAATTAACTGATTATTAAATAAACCTTATTTTTGGTTTTAGTTTTCTGCCAAATTAAAACTTTTTAATTAAAATTTAAAAACATTTCGGCTTTGGTCTTTTGGTGAAAAGTTCATTTCAGAGTATCACTACCTGCGAAATAATGTGTACAGATGCACATTTAAGCTGTTATTCACTTTACATATACCCCATACAAAAGAGCTCTTAAAACTTGTTTTACACACTTGTTTTCATTTAGAAATGGCACTTTTTGACATGCTTTAAATGTTCTCCTGGGATAACCACTTGTGATACTCAAGTGATATTTGAGAGCATTTATTTTATTTTTTTTGGAGCTTGACAGTATGAATCAGAATCCATTTTCATTGAATGGAAGAAAGCAGCTTAGACAATCTGCCCAATATACAGGTTTGCGATGGCATATGTAAATTATTTAATTCATGGGTGGCCGATTCCTTTCGTGAACTTCTAAACATTGATTTATTCTGTACTCACTCTTTCTGCAGCTGTTCTAACTAGAAGTATTTCTCACAACTCTCTCTCTTTCTCTCTTAACTCTCCCCATTTCTTCAGATACTTCCCGTAAGCCTGTTCTAAATAAAAGAGGCCATGAGCCAAACCTGTGCCTTGGTTTTTAAGTAAATACAGGCGGTTGTTATGCAGTGTGTTCACAACCATTACTACATGGAAAACATCTTGCCATGTGGGAATTTCAAAGCTGCATGCTTTCCTGGCTATTCCACAAGTCTGTAATAAAGCTTAAGAGGTGGTTTTAAGGCACGTACATGAAGGGACCTGGTCTTACGTCTGTCATTGAGACTTTACGGGGTATTGTTGTTCTAATTGAAGGCTTTGCTTGTGGGTAAATGACAAATTAGTTTATGGAGCCAACCCTCTTTCCCTCCTGTTAATACCATGTCTAGTCTTGTTCCAACGGATGGTTGAATCAGGAATTAACAGTGTTAGTTTGTGCTGTACCAAAGTAGATTCATCTTGGGCATCACTTTTAGCCATGCACTAAGAAACATGGAGTAATGCGGAAATATATGAGAAGGCTGTGCTCCGAAAACATCAAGATGATGCACAACGTGAAGGAGTTAACTTGTTTACTGTTGAAGATATGTTATAATATTGATTTGACTCTTTTGATTCATTTGCCAACTAAAATGTAAAAAAAAAAAAGTAAAACTAAAACATTTTCTTACTTGAAATGTGAAAAAAGATCACTGAAATAAAATATAAAAAAAAACATTCAGCTAGTCGCTACAGCAACGTTGCTCATTTCCATTTAGTTTAAGTACTAAAACAACTAAAACTAAATAAAGTAAAATTTTAAATATTATATAGACAAAAAAGACAAAAACACAACAAAATCATTAAACCTAACAAATTAAAATGAAAACAAAATATAAAAATAAAATCTAATTCAAAATATTAACAAAAACTATAATAGTATAACAATGATGCTAAACTAACACTGGTCTTTTGTGTTTAACTCGTGCGTTTAATAATGTGAAGTCTTTGGATCTGCCGGTCCATTTCATGTTCCCAAATAAATCAATAAAAATCCAATTCTTCATTTGGAAAGTATTTAATTCACTGGATTATTAAATTGGGCATAATCACAGTGCAGTTTTGACTATTGACTATTTTGAAATATATACTGTAATTGTGAACTGAATTGCTCATGCCGTGATATATTTTGGACATGCTACCGACCTCTAGTTCAGCTTGATGAAATAATCAATGTGAGGATGTAATTTGTGTTGAGATCAGGGTCTCACCGGCTTGTAGGATGTTGAGATGAACAGCTGCTCTGGCAGTGCCAACAGGACTGACCGCCTGGCATTCATACTGGGCCTGGTCGTGAAGGGCCACGCGGCTGATACGCAAGCTGCCCGTTGAGAGAACAACGTGTCGTCTGTCATTAGGCAGGGGGCTGCCTATGGTAAGAGAACAGTTTTACTGATTTTTTCCTGGCTGAAAACAAACTTTGTAAATAGTTGATGCACTGACAGACAATTCAATAATATTTAAATGTGTCCTTGTAACCTTTAAAAGAACGTTCTGATCTAATTAAACTCTGTTGAAAGTATCTGTGGCATGCTGTTGATTCTGACTCATCTCAGTTTGTGAAAACAAACTAAAATCATGTTTACAGCACATGCAACAGTGTAGGCTGAGTGTTAGAACGCTGTTCATCCCATCATAATCAGACCATTGTGAAAAAGAAGAGGCCTCCATTGTATTGAATGTGCACCTGTAGTGAACTTCAAATCTAAAAAGCCTATTTAAATAATGCCTATTTTGTAATTGCATATAATATAATATATTATTAAAGGAATATTTCACCCAAATTATCCCAAAAAGTGCATCCATCCATCATAAAAGTAATCCATACGTTCCAGGGGGTTTATAAATGCCTTCTGAGGCGAAGCCATGGATTTATGTAAGTTTATAAACTTTATAAACTATAATCACTGGCTCTCTGGCAATGGCCATCCGTGCGTACATGAGCGAGTCGAGCTCTGGTGGAAGCGTGACCTCTGACCCGATGTAGGACGTATGATGTAGTCGTAGCGTAAGCTCAGGTGAGAATTGAAACACACGGAAGCGCAGAGGATAGAGCAAAACAAAACACCGGTCACAAATTAGAAGTCTAAAACGAGAAGTTTAAAAGAAAAATGAGAGGAATTTTCTATATAATAGAAGAGGAGCTACGTCATACGACAGAGGGGTCAGAGGTCACCCTTCAGCCGGAACTTAACCCACTGGAGTCATGTGGATTACTTTTATAATGGATCGATACGCTTTTTGGAGCTTCAAAAACTCGGGCACTATTCAATGCCATTACTGAGCTGGGAAGAGCCAAGATATTATTCATTTTAACTCTGATTGTGTTAGACTGAAAGAAGAAAGTCATATAAACCTAAGATGGCTTGAGGGTGAGTAAATTATGGGATAATTTAAATTTTTGGGTGAACTATTTTTTTATTGAAAAAAAAAAGGCCACTTAAGAGTACTTAAAGAGACATACGTACGTTTAAGAACTCTTTTAAAAAAATGCAGTTTGTAATAATGTTAAATGAAAAGCTTTACGTTAAAGTCCATTTTTTAATAATCTGCTTTAAAGTTTAAATATTATTTAAAGATAATATATCTTAAATGTACTAAATTGCATCCTCATCACAAATGTGTAAGTACACATATATTTAAATGTTAACACATTAACATTTCAATAGAAAGTATATTTTAGTTTAACACAATTAAAAAAAATATATATTTTTAAGATTATTATTATTAATATTAAGACATTGCCTGTTGAACAGAAAATGGCAGTTGGTCAGTTTTTTTTACAAGATAAGGAGATACAAGATACAAGAGATACAAAGATACTGTTGAAAACACTCTAAAAAGTCAAGCAGTCCAGGATTATCTCACCATTATATTATATATATATATATATATATATATATATATATATATATATTATCATTATATGATCTCACCACCGCGTGTCCAAGCTATGACAGGCTGAGGGTAGCCACTGGCCTCGCAGGGAAAGTCGACTGTATGACCCTCCAGCACAGACTGGTCCTGAGGGGTCACTGTGAACTGAGGACGAGCTGAGGAGTGAAAGAAATAAGAATGAGCAAATATGACCAGTATGTCTGTTTTTATTTTATTTTTTTATCAGAATACATGACGTAGACAAATTTTATTATTACCAGATAAAAATATAGACATTACTAAAGAACTCGATGTTGCAACAGAAACTATTGACTCTCTCTTTTCCAGCACTTTAGACACAGTTGCTCCTTTGCACTTAAAGAAAATTAAGGAAAATAGTCCAACTCCGTGGTACGACAAGCACACTCGGGCCCTCAAGAGAGCAGCCAGAAAAACGGAGCGCAGCTGGAAGAAAACAGAACTAGGTGTTTTGTATTTCATGGAAAGAAAGCATCATTGCATACAGAAAGGTCTTAAAAACTCCTAGATTTTTCAACTCTCTTAGAATAAAACAAACACAATCCTAGGTATTTATTTGATACAGTGGCTAAATTAACTTGCTTGATAATATTAGAGAGAAAATTATGCAACCGTCTACTACAGTATCGCATCAGACTGTATCGGAATGGGAAAAATTCCATTAATTTTTATACATTTTATTTATAGGCGCCTTTCTTGACACTCAAGGTCACCTTACATCATCATCAACAACAATAACAAAATTTAAAAAGCAATGAGATACAATACAATTAAAAGATAGTGCAGTTATGGTCAAAGGGAATAAGCTATTCTAAACAGATGAGTTTTGAGTTTGGATTTGAAAAGTGAGAGAGAGTCAATTTTACGGAGGTCTGGTGGAAGCGAATTCCAGAGCTGAGGAGCAGAGAAACTGAAAGCTCTACTCCCCATAGTAACAAGGCGGACACGGGGAACAGTAAAATGAATAAAAGAAGAGGTTCTAAGAGTACGCGTGTGTGTGGGTATATGGAGGAGATCAAAAAGATATGAAGGGGCTAGATTATGAATGGCTTTGAAAGTAAGAAGAAGTATTTTGTAGTTGATACGATAAATAATAGGGAGCCAATGCAGCTGTTGTAGGATAGGAGTGATGTGATGAATAGAAGGGGTGCGAGTAATGATACGAGCTGCTGAGTTTTGGACCAGTTGAAGTTTATGAAGAGTTTTATGTGGGAGGCCAAACAAAAGGGAATTACAATAATCTAAATGGGAGGTGACTAAGCTATGAACAAGAGTGGCAGTGGAGTGCGGCGTGAGGAAAGGACGCAAACGGTTGATATTACAAAGATGATAATAAGTAGACCGGGTAACATTGTTAACATGAGATGTAAAAGAGAGGGTGCTATCAAAGATGACACCCAAACTCTTAACCTGAGGGGAGGGGGAAATGAAGGAGCTATCAATGAAAATAGAGAAATTATGGATTTTGTTTAATGTTGATTTAATACCTATAAGAAGCAATTCTGTTTTATTACTATTTAATTTAAGGAAATTTGATGTGAACCAGGATTTTATGTCAAGAAGGCAGTTAGTAAGGGAAGATGGTGGAAGTGTGGAATTAGGTTTAGTTGAAAGATAGAGCTGGGTGTCATCTGCGTAGCAATGGAAATTAATATGATGTTTACGGAAGATGTAACCAAGGGGAAGAAGATAAATAATAAACAGTAAGGGCCCCAGAACAGAGCCCTGGGGCACACCTGTTATGACAGGGACAGAATGAGAGGTGAATGATTTTAACTGAATAAACTGAGTGCGGCCAGAGAGATATGAATGAAACCATTTAAGAGGTGTGTTAGTAATTCCAATAGAGGAGAGTCTGTCCAAAAGTATGGTGTGTGAAATCGTAGCGAAGGCCGCACTCAGATCAAGCAGAAGAAGAATGGAAAGTAAGCCAGAGTCAGCCGCTAGAAGAAGGTTGTTAGTGATTTCAAGTAATGCTGTTTCCGTGCTATGATGCGGACGGAAACCAGACTGGAATTGTTCAAATAAGTTATTGTAAGAAAGATGAGAATGGAGTTGAGCAGCCACTATTTTTTCCAAAATTTTGGAAATGAATGGAAGATTTGAAATAGGTTGAAAATTATTAGAGTCGTTGGGATCTAAACCAGGTTTCTTAAGAATCGGAGTTACAGAAGCTGTTTTAAGAGAAGAAGGAACAATTCCAGTAGTAAGTGAAGAGTGAATGATGTTAGTGATTAGGGGGGACAGTAAAGAAACAGTGGCTTTCACAAGCACAGTTGGAAGGGGATCTAATCTGCAGGTTGAAAGTTTGGATTTTTGAAGAAGTTCATTAATTTCATTTACTGAAGGTAAGTCGGAGCAAAGGAAACTGTGACAAATGAGTTCGGACCAGAAGTAGACATAAGGTGCTGATGAATATGTTCAATTTTTAAAGAAAAAAATGATAATAAGGAATTACAAAAATCAGTCGAATACAAATGAGGAGGAAGTGGATCCCGAGGTTTTATGAAGTTAGAGATGAGTGAAAAAAGGACCTTTGAATTTCCTTCGCTTGAACTGATTAAACCAGAATAATAGGTGGTTTTAGCTTTGGAAATCGAATCTTTGTAAAAAAGAATGTGATTTAAGTACATGTCCTTGTGCACAGTGAGATTTTTTTTCCTGTAGAGTCTTTCAAGTTGTCTTCCTTTTGTTTTTAACTTTCTAAGAGTATGAGTAAACCAAGGCGCAGAAAGAGTAAATGAAACAGTCCTGGTTTTGAGTGGAGCAAGGTTATTAAAGAGGTTATGAAGATTATAGTTGTAATGAGAGAGCAGTTCATCGGGAGTAGAAAAACTGTCAATACTGGGAAAACTGGTGATGCTAGAAGATAAAATGTCCAAGTTGATATCCTTAATATTTCGGAATGATATAATACGTGGGAGAACAGATTTGGAGAGTGAGAGATTAACAGTGAACGAGAGCAACATGTGATCAGAAAAAGGGAAAGAATCAGCTTTACAGTTGACAGGTGTAACACCTGAACAGCAGATTAAATCTAAAATATGTCCTTTATTATGCGTGGGAAAGTTTACGTATTGCTGAAATCCAAAACTATCCAAGCAGGATGTAAAGTCTTTGGTAAGAGTGTTGTCAACATTATCCATATGTATATTAAAATCCCCCAGGAGTAGTATGTTTGATGAAAGTGTGGATAGGTGAGTCAGAAAGGCAGCAAGGTCATCAGTAAAATCCTTATTAGGCTTTGGTGGACGGTAAAAAATAGCAACAATGGTGGGAATAGGTCCAGAAAGCTGACAAACAATAGCCTCAAATGAGTGACAGACAGGAGCATTGACAGGCGCTATCCTCCACTTCTCACGATAGATTATCGCGAGACCTCCCCCACGGCCAGAGTCACGCGATTGAGAGATGTAAACAAATCCCGGAGGAGAGGCATCGTTGAGTGAAATAAAATAATTTGGCTGCTGCCACGTTTCTGTTAAACATAAAAAGTCAAACTTACAGTCAACGAGGAGATCCTTCACAAGATGCTCCTTACTCGTAAGTGAGCGGATGTTAAGAAGACCAAAGTTGACAAGAGTGTTACTGATTTTGACAGCCGTGTTAGCCGACCTAGCTAGGCGGGCCAACACACTATGATCAGCACGGCGACCAGTATTCCTCAATGGACGCCGAGTAGTGGTGGACCAGAAGGATGTTATGGAGTTGGATTTATCATACTGAAAGTTCCGACGAGAGCCACGGTGGATGTATTTCCGACGAGGCAGGTATATTATATCCGGGTATGAGGACAGGGCTGGTGGTAGTGGATCGTCATGTAGATAAAAACGGAACCTCAGAAGCTCAGCTGTAGAATACTGGAACAGTGCAGTCGATGAATGGGAAACCAAGGACAGAACAGTCCAGGCAAGCACAAGCCACACATAGTTAATCCACATAGTTGAAGGAAAACCGGAGATCCGGAAAGCAGCGGCAGCAAGACGCGCAGCGTATGAACACTTCATACGATACGAATTTGTTGCTATAGAGGAGGAAGAATTGTCTAAACTTGTTAAATCATCTACAGTAAATCAACAACGACTAAGCTACTGAAAGAGGTCATAGATCCTCTTCTTAATATAATTAATTCATCTTTGTCATTAGGGTACATAACAATAACTGGCTATTATTAAACCTCTTATTAAAAAAAAACACAACTTGATGCAAGAAAATTTGTCAAATACAGGCCGATCTCAGGCCGATCTACCTTTTCTGTCAAAAATACTAGAAAAAGTATCCTCACAACTAAAGAAATTATATCTGCGAGGATTTCTACCGTATAATAGTACTGATACTGCTCTCATTAAAGTTACAAATGATTTGCTCTTGTTATCCGATCGTGGTTGTATCTCTCTATTAGTGTTACTGGAACTTAGTGCTGCATTTGATACTATCCACCACATCATTCTTTTGTATGGACTCGAAAATTAGCATTAGTGGCATTAGTGGAATTGCATTGGCAATTGGTTTAAAGCATACTTATCTGACCGTTATCAGTTTGTAGCAGTAAATGAAGAGATGTCTTATTGATCACAAGTTCAGTATGGCGTACCACAAGGCTCAGTACTAGGACCATTGCTTTTCACCCTGTACATACTACCATTAGGAGATATCATTAGGAAACATGGAATTAGCTTTCATTGTTATGCTGATGATACTCAGCTGTATATTTCTTTGCGCCCTGATGAAACTTACCAATTTCAGAAAAATAACCAAATGCATATGTGATATAAAAAAATTGGATGACTAGTAATTTCCTACTACTAAATTCAGAAAAAACTAAGATTCTAGTTATTGGACCAAAAACCTCTGCACATAATTACCTACAATAATGTCTAACACTTGATGGCTGCTCTGTTAAGTCTTCGTCGTCGGTTAGGAACCTGGGTGTGCTCTTTGATACCAATCTTTCATTTGAAAGCCACATTTTTAGCATCTGTAAAACCGCCTTCTTCCATATTAAAAAATCTATCTAAACTACAACATAGAGTGGAGATTGAGAATGTAATTATTTGATCCCCTGCTAATTTTGTAAGTTTGCCCACTTACAAAGAAATGATGGGTCAATCATTTTTATGGTAGGTTTATATTAACAAATAGAGACCAAAAAAATCTACCAAAAAATATCAACCAAACCAGAATATCAACCAAAAAATCCAGAAAAAAAACCCATTATATAATATAATAATTGTATTTTACATTACAACTGTCAAATTACAATGCTAATATTTATGACTGTTGCAATTTCTTGATTTTTAAAAGTCAAGCTTGTCTTTTGTTGATTAACACTTCTCATTACAAGTATGTGAAGATGGCTGGCGCTTGTTAAGTTCCCAAATGCCCAATAAGGCGACTCAAACTCAGAGTAGATGAAGATGGAGCAAATGTGGAGCAGCATTTACTGTGAACCGAGACGCTCTGAGACGCTGATTAGGGTTAACAGAATCCTGGCCAAAAAAGTTTTACGCTCTACAATAATAAACTGTTCTTTCATTTACCTCACTCTCCGTCACTGTGACATTTTTCATTGCACAGAGCCACCTTAACTTCACAGTGAATGACACCTTTAGAAAACCGTTAATTGAATTTTAGAAAAGGTAATGAATAAATGCATAAATAAAATGTCAATGCAAGACACTAAAGAATCAGTGCAAAATTATAAGCAACAGAATCATGATAAAAATAAAATATTCACAAATAAAAATTCTTATCTCTTACCCTGTACTATAATATATGCAGTGGCGTGGATGGTGTCCACGTTGTTGCTCGCGAAGCAAGTGTACTGTCCCCCATCAGCCTGATTGACATTCTGGATGTAGAGACCTGCTGAAGGAGTGATGTTGATGCGGGGGTCCACTGGGAGGGCCGTGTGGTCTCCTTTGGTCCAGGTCACGCGGGGCTGCGGCTGACCCGTCGCACTGCACTCCAGGGTCACGCTCTCCCCGACCAGAACCTCTGTGTTCTGCGGCTGGATCACAAAACTGGGTCGAGCTGGAGAGACAAAAGCAAGGACCAAAAATGGATTGCTGTGTGAAAAAAGTCTGCCATTAAATGGTCTTTACCAGATTGGCATGCATGCTACCCTAATATTATCTACAGAAATGCACAAAATAAAGTTTAATTCAGTGTTACTTTGTAATTATTTGTTAAATTCACAAGCAATTTCTTAGGGGAAAATTGTTTCATATTAAATCCTACATCATTTTCAATTCAATGTGTTACTGTAACTATTTCTGAAATTTACAAGCAATTTCTGAGAGACAATTTCAAAGTAAAAATTCAATGCATTACTTTGTTGTTTCTTTGTAATTATTTGTGAAATTTTATAGCAATTTCTGAAAATTGTTTCAAAGTTAATCCTACACTTTTTAAAATTTTTAATGGGTTAGTTGTTTCTTTGAAACAATTTTCAGTCAGAAATTTCACAAATAATTAAAAAGTACACTATTTTTTTGTCAGAGTATATGAGATGACACAGGATTAATCCGAAACTATAGATTGTGCCTGAATTAAATAGGGTCTAATTTGGGAGGTTCTAGTAATTCTAGTTGAATTATTATCACCTACAGGACCCCATCACACTCACAAGGTGATCTGAAGTATCGTAAGGTGACCTCTGAGGTCTTCACCTCTCCAGCCACATTTTTGGCCATGCACTGATACACGCCCTGGTCCGTCTCCCGCGTGTCCTGGATCATCAAGGTTCCATCTTCCAGTAGATTGAGACGGGTGTCATCCCTCATGTTCAGAGCATTGCTGATAAAAAAAGACTTTCCTGTTTACGCATACACCCTTCACACGTTGAGGATAAAACAACCAAAACATTTTATTTCTGTCAAAATTTACTCACACTCATGTCAGTCCAAACCTGTGATACTTCATGTCTTCCATGGAACACAAAAGAAGATAAATTACAGAATGTGCATACTGTCAAACTCAAAATTTACAAAAAAACACCATAAAAGTAGTCCATGAGTCTCATGCAACTACATTCTAGGGGCCAGATTTACTGAACAGGGCAGATTAGCATGAGAGAAAGTGCAATTCCAAAAAAGTAATCAAGTAAACCGAGAACGGTAAGTAATCATGCCGTGCGAACCAAGCTCAAGTGGAAATATATCAGCAACCGTTCCCTACCATTCTTAGAACAGTTCGGCCCGACTGAGGAAAAGCAGCTGTTGAGAGTGGCCAAAAGTTGAGAAAGGCTCAATTTTATGCAAATGAGGAGTGGAAAACACTGGGCAGCAGCAAACAGCTTTGACGTTCATGTAGTGACATCTGTTAAAAAATATGCAGATTGTGCTGGAGTTTCTGCTGGATTTAGTGTGTAAATCATATTGTTTACAAATGTACATTTGCATGTTAAATAATACATTTTGCAAGCTCAAGTTTATTTATAAAATGTCCATGTGGTGTTTTTAATATGCTTTTAGAAATACCAGGTGCAAATTCAAAGTCGACACCCTTGCTGAGTATTTTCTCCTTAAAACTGCAGTGAACCAAAAGACAGGTTAAAAAATATAATTTGAAATCACCCCGTTTCATACCGTCACAAAAAATATTTTCCCTGCTCTGTGGGCATTTTAACACAGTGAGCACAAGACCTTTAAGAAGGGACAGGAAAAATAAGGTACATTTAACAATATAGCGAGTGAATTATGCATATGCATATATTAGGGTGTTATGATGAACTATGCCTTTCTCCATTGACGTTCTAAGTGGTTCAAAGGGTTTCTAAGGATGCTTATTTTAGAGTCAGCTGACTGACTCTGAGATGTTGAACGGGATCATGGTTTGTGTAACATTAGCAACACATTATTAGCAGCTTGATAACGTAGTCAAGCTAAAGGCAAATCATATCAATTACACTTACTTATGTCTTACATGCTGTTGCCAGTATCAAGTCCATACTATCTAGACCGACAAGACCAAGTACATTAACACTGTCATACCCATTAACATGCTAAAACTATTTAAAGATTCATCATGATTGAAATACTGTGTTACATGGACTTCTTTTATGGTGCTTTTTGTCATTTTCAGACAGCCTCATTATGGAAAAAGTACTCTAGGCATACTGTAATACTTCTTTTGCGTTCCATGAAAGAAAGAAGGTAATTTCTGCTTTGAGCAAAAAAATGAAACACAGAATTGTTTTTTTTTTTAACCTTTCCTTTAAGCACGTACATTAAGGGTGGAAGCTTACTTGTTTCTGAGCCAGATGATCTGAGGTTTGGGGTTGCCCTCTGCCCTGCATGTGAAGTACACAGTGTTCCCAGAGGTTACGTCCACATCCTGTGGCTGAGATGTGATCCGGGGAACTTCTGCTCCACAAGAGACACACATTCAGATGAAACCAAACATAAGTGTCCCATAAAGGACAAAGCAGAGGAGACATAAAATGAGTTTATTTCGGTCTGTAAAAGCTATTGGAATTACAGCACTGAAGGCCTATTTGTAGTGGCAATGTGTTTGACATTTCCCTCTTGCCTCACTTCCTCTCCTCTGGCTTGGTAGCCCGTGTTGGTTGACGGCCAGGCACGAGGTGACTGTGTCTATGGTCACAACGGCCGCATGCCAAACCCCAAACATTACCCACCAACACCAATGCGCTCATGGCAAAATATATTCCTGACAGAACTATTAAACTGTTTCTACTGGCGAAACCAAATGTCTGGTTGCACACTGTGTCAAAATACTCACACATTATTTTGACAAAAATGGCACAGATTTCCAAAACCTGGAAACAAGTTCCTGTTCCATCATCTGGAAGTCAATGGGTTTATGCTTAAACGCATGAAATAAGGTCTGTGGTGAACAAGTTCAAGAATATATTTAAAAAAATTTATAGATCAAATCAGTAATACCCCTTACTTTTTAAAGCTTTTACTTGTCTTTGCTAAAAAGTGTCTAAATGGGTGTAGAGAGGTTTTTGGGGACATTTTTCATCACACCGAACAGGTGAACTCATCTTCTCACGAATCACTTTCATTGTTATAATCTTGCTCTTGCAAACTATTCTAACTCAAACTCAAAGCATTTTTTCCCGGTTACTACTGTTCAAAAGTTTTTTAGAGAAGTTTAATTTTTTAAGAAATTAATACTTTTATTAAGTGAGAATGCATAAAATTGATCAAAAGTGACAGTAACAACATTTATAATGTTACAAAAGATAAAAACTGTCGGTAATCGGTTTCACACGGTTTTCAAGATAATAGTCAGAAATGTTTTTAAGAATCAAATCAAGTAATGATGCTAAAAATTCAGCTTTACCATCACAGAAGTTAAAACATTTATTTTCAATTTGTAAATAACTATTTGCAATATAATATACATTTTTACTGCAGATTTAATCAAATGCATGCAGTCATGGTGAGCAGAAGAGACATTTTAAAATATCCCACCGACCCCAAACTTTTGAGCCGTAGTCTATATGCAATTTAAAATGTAAGATTGTGGCCAAAACTGGTACTGCAATCACTTTCAAATTACTGACTCGAGGTTGCCAGATATGCTGCAGGATCCGATTCTGACACGTTATTAGCTGCAGCTGTGGGAACTAGAGCAGAGCTGGCAACCCGGACGCCGCAACACTACTGACTCCGTGATTGGTGGATCGGTGGAGCATCAGACCAAAACACAACATGACAACATCAACATCAGTTGAGGGCTGCAACTTCACTTTTTAAATGACAATATCCTGGCCGGACTACTGTTGTCAGTGATATAAGTATTTGAAATGAACATGATTTCTTAATGTCTAGTGACATATCAGGGAAAATTTATGATTAATTAAAATAAATTTCTTACATACAGCTCCTTTAAATTAATTTGAAGCAGAAATATTTAAAAACCTAGTGTACTTTCTGTATTCTATTAAATAAAACTATTTTGCTTGTAACTGTCTCCTTGTATCCTTTTATTAAAGGTGCTGTAAGTGATGTCAGGCAAAAATATTTTTGTCACATACAGCAAACATCTCCTCACTATCCGCTAGCTGCCTGTCCCCTGAACACACTGTAAAAAAACGTGGTCTCTGTAGACACCACAGGCTCCACAAACGGCAACAAAAACAAACTTGGCTTACCCGCACCACGAAACATAACAAACAGTGTTCCAGCCAATCACTGGCAAGAAGTATTTAAGGGTGGGTCTGGGGGGGTTAGTGCGCGTGCACATGAAGAGGGTGTGTGAAGGAGAGAGAAACATCAAGAGGGAAGTTTGAATAATGGCCGACACACGACCAAAGAGACGACGTTCCGATGATCAACTTACAAAGAAGAGGGAAAAGGATAAAGAACGCGCGAAGTTCCGAATTTACATCGGTAAAGCATTCGAAAGATGGCGAGAACTCCGCCGGCAGAAGGGCTTCCAGTCCGACATTCAGGTTGCTCTGTTTTTGCTGGACAGGTGGGTAACGTAAAATTCACAAATGCACGTTCACAACTGTTTCAGGAAGCACGGAAGGGAGGGGGAGGAGACGAGATGCGGAGGAGGGACGGTCTAGCTAGCCTCCGTTTTGTTTGACAATAGTTCGAACGTCAACAAGAAGTGACGTCACCCAGGATCGCTTAGAGAACCTTTAAGGAGTACCACACCGGCGGTTCTTGAATGTCTGGAAACTGATTGTCCTTTGCAGTTTGACAGCTCACATGCACATTCATTTTTGTTATATGGAAAAGAGCAGCCTGGACACTTTACAAAACATCTGCTTTAATGTACAACGAAAGAAAGAAAATCATGTGATTTTGAGCAAATAATGAGCAAACGATGTCATTTTGGGGGTAAAGCATCCCTCAGATTTCATAACTAACCCCTTCGCTGCTCCATGTCAAAGCATTTGTGATAGACATTGGATTCATGATGCCTTGCTTTCTCTTCTTGATTTGCGCAGTGTGAAACTGCAGCTGTCTGTCTGTGTGTCTGGCTGGTGCTGCCCTGCTCTGTTTTTAAGGTGCCTCAGGCATATGTGTGCTGTGTTTTATGTATAGAGGGGGTGGAAAAGCCATACTGTGTTAATCCCATTCTTCTACAGAGCCTATAGGGGCGTTTGTGGGGGGGATTATTACTGTAACAAGCCTGAGCAAGTCTCTCGAACAGCCGCAGTGGTTTGTGGCTACACAATGGGCAACCTCAGAGGTCCCAGAAGAGACCATGCAATTCCAGACTAAAAGATGTAGGCATGACAATGAAAAATACATAACTGGGAGTCTTAAAAGTAAAAGAGTTAAGAGTTATTATTATTATTATGTAATATATAATATAAATTATACTAATTATTAGTTTGATTTCATTGAACATAAGAATAGTAACTAAATGGTTTATTAAAAAGTAATTAGTGCAAGTTATCGTTTTTTTAATCAATATGTCAAATGTCAACGTAGTGTTGTTAACTACTTTTTTCAAAAAGGCAATTTGACAGTAGTTTGACTACTTGAAATAAGAGGCTTTAGTTTCTAAGCAATGTAATACATTTTACAGAAAAAAAGGTTTAAAAAAATGCTACAGTAAACTGTAATTCACCTTACTATAACAGAAAACTAGAAGCAAATGGTTTAACATCACATTATGTCATTATACTGTACAATAATGTCAATTGTATGGTCTTAGGAAGTAAAAACTGTGATTTAACATATAATTTACAGTGAAAAATGTTGAGCTATGCATATAACTACTGTTCCCAGAATGAGGGATACGAGGTGACAACACGTGACTATGGGACATTGCGCTTTCACGCAATTCACTAAAGACCTTTATTCACGCCTGAAAGGCCAATGACGCGTGCTGACTTAGGCAGACCTTCGTCATTTCCCCCGTTCAGGCCAGCTCTTCATCGAGACTCCGACTGCGCTGGGATCAGAAGTGTTGTACCTCGTTCCCCTCCTTCTGGGAACTAGTTATACGCGTAACTCAGCGTTGCCCAGTCCGTTAACCCGGTACAACACATGACTATGGGGCATATATACACCGCCATACCCCTTTTTCTTTCTCAAGGGAGCAATGGCCCCGGCTTTAAAACCCCTGCAGTAAGTGCCATCTGAGCCACCGTGACATCCAGTCGGATATCCTCCGAAGACATCCCTCTAAACAATGCCCAAGACGTCGCCATGCCCCTCGTTGAGTGCGCACACACCCCTGCAGTCAGAGCCAACCCTTTACACTCATTTTCTATAGAAATAGCTTATATAAACACTATATAAACATGCAAAAGACAATGTTTATATAGTGGCTTCCAACGGATCAGGTTAGCATGCAAAAAGCTGGTGGGAAGAGCACACAGCCTGTGTCTGCTCAATGAATACGTGTAAAATTGCACAAGGCACAAAGCATGGAGTCTCCTGTCTTCCTCTGAGTCAATAGAGAGGTTTCAAAGGCCAGGCAGCAAGAACGAGCGCACACTATATGCTCCCGACATGACTTTAGGCGTATACGCAGCGTTAGGATGCAACACCACTTTTGACCCATCCAATGCACTTTGGATACATGAGGGATGCACCGTCAGCACATGGAGGTCACCAACGCGTTTCGCTGATGCCAGCGCCAGCAGCAGACTGGTTTTAAAGATAGCATCCTTAAATCCAAGGATTCTAAAGGCTCGAACGGAGGTTCACGAATAGCCTCCAGAACTACAATCAGGTGTCACGACGGAACCAGTGATTTTGTAACGGGCCTAAGAAGCCTAATCTGCGCCACATCCGAGGGTGCAGACACCACTCCCTGACCTGTGGTCCCCCCCCTGGACAGCAGTTCTGCTCCACCATTTATGGTGCTTTCCACTGCATGGTACGGTTCGGTACGGCTCACTTTTTGGCACTTTTCCACTGCATGGTACGGCTCGCATAAATCGTACCATCTCAGTTCAGGTTCCAAGCTAAAAAAACTATACTAAAATGTGATGTGTAAACACTGCAGATCACTGATTGGATCACTACCAGCATCATTTGATTCAAGACACGAGACACCAAACCTGCTAGATTTAAATAGTCAGCAACAGCCGGCCTCGTTTATTCGCACAATTTTTTTAAACAACTTTTTTTTACAACCAACAATTTGAAAAAAAATATGGCTGAATCATGGTCAGTAGACAAGGAGCAGACGTTCCTCTCGTTTGTAGCCGAGGAGCGGATCCAGCGAGAGCTGGATGTGGCGACCAGGAATGAAAAAGCCACTTCTATCAGCTTGAATCAGTCGGCCCATTCTCCTCTGACCTCTAGCATCAACAAGGCATTTTCGCCCACAGGACTGCCGCATACTGGATGTTTTTCCCTTTTCACACCATTCTTTGTAAACCTTAGAAATGGTTGTGTGTGAAAATCCCAGTAACTGAGCAGATTGTGAAATACTCAGACCGGCCCGTCTGGCACCAACAACCATGCCACGCTCAAAATTGCTTAAATCACCTTTCTTTCCCATTCTGACATTCAGTTTGGATTTCAGGAGATTGTCTTGACCAGGACCACACCCCTAAATGCATTGAAGCAACTGCCATGTGATTGGTTGATTAGATAATTGCATTAATGAGAAATTGAACAGGTGTTCCTAATAATCCTTTAGGTGAGTGTATATTCACTCGTACTATTTAGCCAATCAGATTTAAGCTTATCAATCGCCAATCAGTATCACGTGAGGGCGGGCCTACCTGCATGTTACGTCATCAGCTTTCGACCACAGTTCATGGCTGAGCAGAGGTATGTGCAGTTGATCGATTCGTGTGTTTACTGAAGTTAAAGAAGTTCGAGATCAGTTGAAGCAATAGTTTATTAACTGCTATTTAGTCCACATGTGAACATAAACATTTATTTTTAGTATCGATGGATTTTCATGTCCTGTCCACCACACATTCAACTGATGATAATGTAGCCTATGTAATGACGTGCACAGGAGACATCTGTTTTGTTTTAAGCTGCATATATTATGTAGTTTTATCGTTTCAGATTTCCGAAACGGATGATGTATAAAGTTGCAGACAACCAGTGCTGTGATCTTACAATTCCTACTGTAATTCTATCAAAACAATGACTGTTACAACATGACGTTGCAAGCCATCCAATTTGACAGTTGTTTCAACAAGAGATTGCTATGCATGCATTATTAAATGTTCTTATCAGAATAAAAATATTCAAAGACATAGTTACATTGATGTACACGTTTTATTATTTGAAAGTTTCTAAATCATTTGGGAATAAAATATATATAAAATGACTTGATCATGATTAATGCTCCTGTTATAGATGAAGATTATGAACTGACAATCTTAAGTATGAGGTACAACATTCAGTACAGAGAAATATACGAGAGTTGTGAGATCCAGTCAGAATTTTATTTGCTTTTAAAGTATATAAGTGCAATACATCAAGTGAAAGGTTAACAAATGAATGGTGTTCAATCCAGTCATCAGTAGACCTCTCTGTTAGGACATATCAGATTTTGGTCTGATATTTAAAATAGTAAAAACCAATGGTACAAGAGGTGCAGACAGAGGATGTGGGAGATTAAGTGATGGTATTTGAACAGAGTTTACTGAGTAATCTTAGTTGCATAATCTTAATTGCCTCTCTATGATAAGTATACCTTTGTCTGATCATCAAAAAATGTGCCTGTTTTATTAGGCAAAGTAAAATGAATAGTTCACAACATTGTCCTGTGACACTAAACACCTTGAGATGACAATACAGCACAAAACATAAGGAAATTAATGTTGAATATATGGCTACCACTTTTACAATAAGGTTCATTTGTTAACATTAGTTAATGTAACTAACCATGAGAAATATATTTGTTGCTGTGTTTGTTAATCTTTGTCAACGTTAGTTAAATACAGCGGTTCATTGTTATTTCACAGTGCATTGACTAATGTTAACAAGATTTTAATGAAGTAATAGTAAATGTTGAAATTAACATTAACAAAAATTAGTAAATGCTGTATACATGCAGTTAATTTTAACTAATGTTAATTAATGAAACGTTACTGTAAAGTTTTACTAATTAAGACATTAATACAAAAAAATTAAGTATAAAAGAGAATAAAGAAATAACATGAATTAAGATGTTTGTGACTGCTATCCAGATGTCATGCCAAAGGGGTGTAATCCTGAAAAATGCAGGGAAACAACAAGTGTTTAATAATTTAACAACAAATTGCACAAATGGCAAATAAACAATGGGTGCTCATTAAAATAGGTCTATTCACTATTTAAAGAACAATCTCGATTCTGTTTTGCAATCATTAGCGTGATTCTTGTAGCTGTCTGTACCTGCAGCTAAAATATAACAAAACGGGCATATATTTGTACACGATATGGGACATCTGATTACCACAACACTTGCTTACATCAGTTAATAGTTAAAGGCCACCTATTATGGATTTTTGAAAATTACCTTTCATGTAGTGTGTAACATAGATCTAAGTGAAAAAAAAATCCTGTAAATTTAAATATGAAAGTTCACCGTATACAAAGTTATTGTCTCTCAAAAGTAAGAGTCGACTCTGAGTCGCTGATATGAATCGATGGACGAACGATGCTTTTTCTCTGTCTAGATGGCGTCAACTTGACAAGTTATTTGAATAAGATACGCCCAGTTATTGCGCTCGTAGAAGCCAGGGAATAAGTTACCTGAAAACATCATGTCGACGAGATGCTGTGTTCTGAAGTGCGACGCAAAAGTGAACATTTTTTTCATCTGCCCAGAGAGGAGCATTTGAAGACTACGTGGCTACAGTTCATATATACAACTACACCACAGAAGTATAGCCGTTCATATATACAACTACACCACAGAAGTATAGCTGTTCATATATACAACTATACCACAGAAGTATAGCTGTTCATATATACAACTACACCACAGAAGTATAGTCGATCATATATACAACTACACCACAGAAGTATAGCCGTTCATATATACAACTACACCACAGAAGTATAGCCGTTCATATATACAACTATACCACAAAAGTATAGCCGTTCATATATACAACTACACCACAGAAGTATAGCCTTTCATATTACACCACAGAAGTATAGCCGTTCATAGCCGTTCATATATACAACTACACCACAGAAGTATAGCCGTTCATAGCCGTTCATATATACAACTACACCACAGAAGTATAGCCGTTCATAGCCGTTCATATATACAACTACACCACAGAAGTATAGCCGTTCATAGCCGTTCATATATACAACTACACCACAGAAGTATAGCCGTTCATATATACAACTATACCACAGAAGTATAGCCGTTCATATATACAACTATACCACAGAAGTATAGCCGTTCATATATATATACAACTACACCACAGAAGTATAGCCGTTCATAGCCGTTCATATATACAACTACACCACAGAAGTATAGCCGTTCATATATACAACTACACCACAGAAGTATAGCCGTTCATATATACAACTATACCACAGAAGTATAGTCGTTCATATATACAACTACTACACCACAGAAGTATAGCCGTTCATATATATACAACTACACCACAGAAGTATAGCCGTTCATAGCCGTTCATATATACAACTACACCACAGAAGTATAGCCGTTCATATATACAACTACACCACAGAAGTATAGCCGTTCATATATACAACTATACCACAGAAGTATAGCAGTTCATATATACAACTATACCACAGAAGTATAACCGTTCATATATACAACTATACCACAGAAGTATAGCCGTTCATATTTACAACTACACCACAGAAGTATAGCCGTTCATATATACAACTATACCACAGAAGTATAGCAGTTCATATATACAACTACACCACAGAAGTATAGTCGTTCATATATACAACTACACCACAGAAGTATAGCCGTTCATATATACAACTATACCACAGAAGTATAGCCGTTCATATATACAACTACACCACAGAAGTATAGCCGTTCATATATACAACTACACCACAGAAGTATAGCCGTTCATATATACAACTACACCACAGAAGTATAGCCGTTCATATATACAACTATACCACAGAAGTATAGCCGTTCATATATACAACTATACCACAGAAGTATAGCCGTTCATATATACAACTACACCACAGAAGTATAGCCGTTCATATATACAACTATACCACAGAAGTATACGTTAGCCAGAAACTTGTGCTTTGTTCGCGTCATTTTGAAGATGATTGCTTCACAAACATAAATGCTGTAAAATGTGGATTCGCGAGCCGGCAGATATTGAAGGAAGGTTAAGTTTATTTGGACCAGCTTCCTCCTCCGAATCACAACCTGTAAGTATTATTAATATTAATAATTGTTTCTTTTATGTTTTATCTAGCGTGCTCAATAATTATTTTGTGTGTTGTGTACACACAGCGCAGCTTCTATAGTCTTCAATGTCAATTGTATTGAAATATGTGAAGTGTTTGTCGTTGTTATTGGAGTTGTCATAAAGAATAGAGCAATACCTCGTAGTACTGCATTATCAATATGTTTATGCGTTGGGCTAACGCAAACAAAGACTGAATGTGCTTTTACCACTGAACTTTGGGCTATGGTCGCTAACATAACAACTTAAATTCCTTCTCTTATTTTGAATTTTTTACTACAAAGCGGTGCACTATAATCATTATTATAACACAATGTAATTGATAAAAGCATTGTACACTGTTCTCCGTGTTAACCAATAGAAGTATTATCTCTGTAAACACATTTTACTTATACACACATTGTCAATCACAACTGACTGGGTCATCTGACCAATCACCGCAGATTAGCGTCACGCAAAGGCGGGGTTTGGAAAAATGAGTCGTAGAACGATTCATATGGGAGTCACTGAGCAAATCAGGTAAAATAAATGCATATTTTAAAACAACAAAAGTGTTTTTTGTCATTGCATGCTTGTAAAACTGTTGTTGGGGACTCCCAAAACAATGTTAGGAACATTTTAAATGCCATAATAGGTGCCCTTTAATAAACTATTGCTTCAACTGATCTCGAACTTCTTTAACTTCAGTAAACACACAAATCGATCAACTGCACATACCTCTGCTCAGCCATGAACTGTGGTCGAAAGCTGATGACGTAACATGCAGGTAGGCCCGCCCTCACGTGATACTGATTGGTCGATTGATAAGCTTAAATCTGGTTGCTAAAGAGAGTGCTCTGTGTAGGAGGAGAGCGCTGCCAGGAAAGTCTCAAAAACACACACACACACACACACACATCCAAGGCGATTCGTACGTGAATGACGATTTGCACATTCACATTCAAGGATAAGCTCGTACATTTTAAACATTCAAAGGTTTTTGTGCACAGTTGTATATCTACGAATTGTGTTTTGCATTTGTGAAATGTATTTTATCAATAAATAATTTTATTTTGCGCATGTGAATTGCTTGTTGTGAATATAATTTTTTTTCACGCACGTGAATTTTTTTTGTGAGTACGTGAATTAGGTTTCATGCATGTGAAATTGTTTACGCATGTGCAAATTATTTTTTGTGCGTGAATTATTAATGAGATTGATTTGGCTCCATATTTCACTGCCAGAAGAACCGCCTGCAATTCCAAATAATTTGTAACGCTCTTTCAGCAATGCCGACCACTCCCCTCTTACAGAGCTCCCATCACACAGAGCCATGTTGTAACGCATCTGTGTTACTACTTCACGTGACAAAACCCTGCCCAGGGGAATTCCCTCTGTCAACAGATCCGGGTTTCCCCAGGAGATCAGAGCTTGATGGCTCTGTAGCTTTATGGTATAGCTTTATGGTCACCCGTCTGTTTAAATGGCGTATAGCGTCTAGCCCACTGCTTTGTGCCCAGTGCTGGAACGCACGCATAAAGGGGAGACCCAGCCAAAAAACTGCTATCATAAGGCCATAAGCCCCAGCAGCTGCAAAACTGTTAGGAAACGCACTGGCCCACTGGCCCAGCTGAAACTAAAACAGACAGCTGTGAAAATCCGCTGCCCTCCGTGCTGACAACATAGCTGTCTCCTGCACTGAATCTCTCTAAACCTAGAAATAAAATCTGCTGACTCGGGACCAGCGAGCTCCTTTTGAGATTTCTTAAGAATCCCAGAGCTCGTAAATGGGAGATAAGTACTTGTGTCTGAGAGAAACTCAGAAACTGAAAACAACTAGTTCTATTTATATATATATATATATATAATATTTAAGTAAAAATGAACTATATTAACTTTAACTGAAATAAAAATACAAAAAAACGCCTGAAACATTGTTAGAAATATTTACTATGAATTTCAGGCACCCGCTGTTGCCTTTTTTCCTTTTCTACCATACATTTAACAGGGTTTTCTTCTTTATTTTTCAGTGAACGAACACTGAACTGGTAATTAACCCAATATTGAATCTGAGCTGGCTTTTTCCCAGACGACAATTTTCATCTCACAAAAGCCCAGTAGAGATGACCTGTATTTGTTTCACAGATGCTTGAAATGAAAAGTTACGCTTGACCCTTCACTCCTCAAACATTTGACGTGGAGGTGGTGTAGCATGCAAACAATGATACATCTGGGAAACCACTCAATAATCCAGCTCACAAAACCAGATCAGCATCTGTTATTTATTATGATGACTAACATGTTCAAAGACATGCAGTGGGTCCCATGGAGTAGAATAATGTGGATGTGGCGAATGGGGGCAGATGCTGTAAATATTGCAACAATTTACTGCCTGTTGATCAGGCGAATGGGGGCAGATGCTGTAAATATTGCAACAATTTACTGCCTTATGATCGTTTTGATTTGAATAGAACGTGTATATTGGCTTGTGAAGTGTGTTTATGTGCGTGAATGGCCTCACCACAGTTGAGCTCCTGTGCAGTGAGAGTGGCGACCGAGCGTCCCTGCAAACGGCTTGGATAGTCGCAAGTAGCTGCGGCTTGAGCGTTACCAGACTCGGCATACTGCTTCAACAGATCGGCCAACCACAGCAGTTCACAGTCACAGTGCAGCGTGTTTGAGTCAAGGCGCCTAAAACACCCACAAACACAAAATTAAAATAAAATTAAGGCAATTCTTTGGTTTATTATTAATTATTATTAATATTAATTTCTCCCTCGAGCAATATATTGACTATGCCTTGTTGTTGAGTGGCTCAACTTTTACTGTGGGTTTTGCAGAAGAGGAGTCCCGCAAAACCACAGTAGCCTCCAAGCCAGAGTCTCTTCACGTCATGCCTACCAAGCCTGAATCTCTTCACGTCATGCCTGCCAAGCCTGAGTCTCTTCACATCATGCTTGTCAAGCCTGAGCCTCTTCATGTCATGCTTGTCAAGCCTGAGCCTCTTCACGTCATGCTTGTCAAGCCTGAGCCTCTTCACGTCATGCCTGTCAAGCCTGAGGCTCTTCACGTCATCCCTGTCAAGCCTGAGCCTCTTCACATCATGCCTGCCAAGCCTGAGTCTCTTCACATCATGCTTGTCAAGCCTGAGCCTCTTCACGTCATGCTTGTCAAGCCTGAGCCTCTTCACGTCATGCCTGCCAAGCCTGAGTCTCTTCACATCATGCTTGTCAAGCCTGAGCCTCTTCACGTCATGCCTGTCAAGCCTGAGCCTCTTCACGTCATGCCTGTCAAGCCTGAGGCTCTTCACGTCATGCCTGTCAAGCCTGAGCCTCTTCACGTCATGCCTGTCAAGCCTGAGCCTCTTCATGTCATGCCTTCCAAGCCTAAATCTCTTCACGTCATGCCTGTCAAGCCCGAGTCTCTTCACGTCATGCCTGCCAAGCCTGGGCCTCTTCACGTCATGCATGTCAAGCCTGAGCCTCTTCATGTCATGCCTTCCAAGCCTAAATCTCTTCACGTCATGCCTGTCAAGCCTGGGCCTCTTCACGTCATGCCTGTCAAGCCTGTGAAGCCTAAGCCTCTTCATGCCATGCCTTCCAAGCCTGAGTCTCTTCACGTCATGCCTGTCAAGCCTGAGTCTCTTCACGTCATGCCTGTCAAGCCTGAGCCTCTTCACGTCATGCCTGACAAGCCTGAGCCTCTTCACGTCATGCCTTCCAAGCCTGAGTCTCTTCACACCATGCTTGTCAAGCCTGAGTCTCTTCACGTCATGCCTGTCAAGCCTGAGCCTCTTCACGTCATGCCTGTCAAGCCTGAGTCTCTTCACGTCATGCCTGTCAAGCCTGAGCCTCTTCACCTCATGCCTGTCAAGCCTGAGCCTCTTCACCTCATGCTTGTCAAGCCTGAGTCTTTTCACGTTATGCCTGTCAAGCCTGAGCCTCTTCACGTCATGCCTGTCAAACCTGAGCCTCTTCACCTCATGCTTGTCAAGCCTGAGTCTCTTCACGTCATGCCTGTCAAGCCTGAGTCTCTTCACGTCATGCCTGTCAAGCCTGAGTCTCTTCACGTCATGCCTGTCAAGCCTGAGCCTCTTCACGTCATGCCTGTCAAGCCTGAGCCTCTTCACGTCATGCCTGTCAAACCTGAGCCTCTTCACCTCATGCCTGTCAAGCCTGAGTCTCTTCACGTCATGCCTGTCAAGCCTGAGTCTCTTCACGTCATGCCTGTCAAGCCTGAGTCTCTTCACGTCATGCCTGTCAAGCCTGAGCCTCTTCACGTCATGCCTGTCAAGCCTGAGCCTCTTCATGTCATGCCTTCCAAGCCTAAATCTCTTCACGTCATGCCTGTCAAGCCCGAGTCTCTTCACGTCATGCCTGTCAAGCCTGGGCCTCTTCACGTCATGCATGTCAAGCCTGAGCCTCTTCATGTCATGCCTTCCAAGCCTAAATCTCTTCACGTCATGCCTGTCAAGCCTGGGCCTCTTCACGTCATGCCTGTCAAGCCTGTGAAGCCTGAGCCTCTTCATGTCATGCCTTCCAAGCCTGAGTCTCTTCACGTCATGCCTGTCAAGCCTGAGTCTCTTCACGTCATGCCTGTCAAGCCTGAGCCTCTTCACGTCATGCCTGACAAGCCTGAGCCTCTTCACGTCATGCCTTCCAAGCCTGAGTCTCTTCACACCATGCTTGTCAAGCCTGAGTCTCTTCACGTCATGCCTGTCAAGCCTGAGCCTCTTCACGTCATGCCTGTCAAGCCTGAGTCTCTTCACGTCATGCCTGTCAAGCCTGAGCCTCTTCACCTCATGCCTGTCAAGCCTGAGCCTCTTCACCTCATGCTTGTCAAGCCTGAGTCTCTTCACGTTATGCCTGTCAAGCCTGAGCCTCTTCACGTCATGCCTGTCAAACCTGAGCCTCTTCACCTCATGCTTGTCAAGCCTGAGTCTCTTCACGTCATGCCTGTCAAGCCTGAGTCTCTTCACGTCATGCCTGTCAAGCCTGAGTCTCTTCACGTCATGCCTGTCAAGCCTGAGCCTCTTCACGTCATGCCTGTCAAGCCTGAGCCTCTTCACGTCATGCCTGTCAAACCTGAGCCTCTTCACCTCATGCTTGTCAAGCCTGAGTCTCTTCACGTCATGCCTGTCAAGCCTGAGTCTCTTCACGTCATGCCTGTCAAGCCTGAGTCTCTTCACGTCATGCCTGTCAAGCCTGAGCCTCTTCACGTCATGCCTGTCAAACCTGAGCCTCTTCACCTCATGCTTGTCAAGCCTGAGTCTCTTCACGTCATGCCTGTCAAGCCTGAGTCTCTTCACGTCATGCCTGTCAAGCCTGAGCCTCTTCACGTCATGCCTGTCAAGCCTGAGACTGTTCACGTTATCCTAAACTGCACTTGGTTTCTCAGCAACTTGCCTGCAGTGGACTTCATTACACTAAGTTGGTCTGTTTGAGTCAAGATGGTAACCCTCATTCTGTGAAAAGTCTTACAAGATTAAAATGCAACACTAAATACACTTTTGTAAATCCTGCAGTAAGTGTACCTCAAATGTTAACCCTGGTTTTGCAGAACAAGTTTTAGTATCTAGATTCGTTGATAAGTTTTTTAGAACACCAATCCAAAATCAGCTAAATTTGCACTGATCTTTAATAGATTTTAAGTTTTTTAGTTCATCAAAACATTTAAACCCCTAAGATTATAAACAACTTCCTGTTAACAAACATTTAAAAATGACTTTTTAACATCCTCATCTAAAGTTATGACACTAAAGGCCCGTTCACACCAAGGACGATAACTACAGTATAAAGATATAGTACTCACTATTAAAGAATAGCAGAGACCACACCACAACTATAATGATATTGTTGGAATCCCTTTCCCAAAGATTTTTGACAGCAAGTCAGAATCCATCCTGTTTTCAGAGCTCGAGCATTTAAAGCGCCAAACGACAAAACTGCAGCATGTGCTTAGAATAAACAGACCAATATCATGCGCTGGTGTAGTCGCTAATAGTTATCTTTATAGTTATTGTTCTTGATGTGAACCGGCCTCAAGTCATTTCTAGAGTTAAGTAAGCCTAAAACCATAGGAACATTTTTATTATTTGTAATAAAATGTTAACTGAAACAAAATTAACTAACAAAACTTAAATTATTATATTTCATCTAGTTGCCAAGGCAGCATTTCTCATTTTTATTTAGTTTAAGTTGATGTACAAACAAACTAATATACTGAAATAAACATTTAGACTGAAAACAAAGAAAAAAAATATTATATTAATTTCAAAATATTAATAGGATTAATAGGATCTCAATGATACAAATATTACGTAATCTGGACTAAATGTTTTGATTACAAATCATTTAAAATACTCTCAGGACTATGTCTCATTTATTTATTTTTGGTGACTAAAGTGGAACACTACCAACTTTGAGTTTTTCAAGATCTAATTGATAACCAAATTAAGAGACAGTCTCTGAGCAACCTAATGCTTTACCCATCTGTAAATAAAGTCAGCTTGATTAATACTCACAGTCTCTTCATGGACTGCAGGTGGGAGAAGGTTCCTAATGCAAGATGAGTAATTCTGTTGTTGTGAAGAAACCTGCAGTAGATATCAATGAGAAGTGCACAGATTCAAATGTGTGTATTCACAAATCAGGCATATTTTATCTGTGCATGCCATATACATAAAAGAAGTAATTTGTTTAAACTTTGACATCTACTCCAATTGGTGTTTTCTTTTGAGGAAAAAAAAATGTTTTGTGATGCATCAGTTTTTATGGCCCTGACACTTGTAGCATACCTATTGTAACCTTCTTAACTGCTGGAGGGACATGACGTTATCCCGATTTGTACCAACACTAGAGATCGCACCTTGGAGCCCCAAAAACGTCTGAAATTTTGAGAAAACGCCAATGAGAATTGGTGAGTTAAATCTCCCCCGGACATACGGGTATAAAAGGAGATAATAATAATAATAATTCATTACATTTTATATAGCGCTTTTCTAGGCACTCAAAGCGCTTTACATGGAAGGGGGAATCTCCTCAAACACCACCAATGTGCAGCATCCACTTGGAGATGGCATGCTTCTACTCAGACAGGTTTGTGCTGAGGAGCCCAGACAGTTTCCCAGTCATTTCAGTGAGTAGCTCAGCGTTGTGGTAGGAGGGAAACAATGTCTCATTCCCTTACCGACCAGGAATCATCACATGAAAAGAATTGAGTTTGCATGGGATGTGAGTGGCACGCAGTGACTTCAGTCGCTGCTGACTCGAAAGGAGGAGATGGTGTGCGAGTTACGACATGAACGCAAACAGTCTTGGCGGATTATAGAGACTACTGTCCCGATCAACGGCCGAAACCTCCGCAGGCCAAGTACAACCGGGCATCTTTTCCTGCCACCGAGGTAAAAAAGACGCCGCTGAATATGGGCGGGCACCTGGTGAAGTGAATCACATATCTGAGTCTGGCTGTTCTGATGAGGAGTACCGTCTACTGGGAAAGAGCAGCTTCCACCATCCCTGGGTCGCCCATGTCAGGGACGCTTTGAAGCCTTCAAGTTCTTGGTGCTCGCCTGAGGGAAGGGCGGCTTTGCTTTCCTGCGGGTGGCTCGACGCTGCGCCCGGGCTGTGGGTTCGGACTGTGGAGTAGCTGTTGTGGCTGCCACAGTTAGAGGCCCTTGGTGATGAGCAGATGGGGTGCGGGACCTCAGTGGCAAGATGCTATTGTCCTCCATCTGCTTCTTGACAGCCCGAAAATTGCTGGGCAAAGTCCTCGACAATGTCGCCGAAGATGGGGGCATCAAGAAAGCGAACCTTCTCGCCGTTATTCATTTCAGCAAGAGATGAGCCAGTGATGGAATTCCTGGACCACCATGGAGGACATCACATGGCTGAGAGCCCGAGCCGTGACCATAGGGCGAAGTCGGTCCCAGTTCAGAAATACCCTTGTGCAGCTCTTTTAGTGCCTTGGCCTGATGGACCTGAAGGATGGCCATATCATGCAGAGCAGAGGCAGACTGTCCAGCAGCACTGTACACTTTCTCTGTCAGAGACAAAATGAGAAAGTTTGTGAGGGAGACCAGGTGGCAGCGTTTTTACGGGCATAAACACACTGCAATTGCATGCTCCACCTGTGGGACCTCCGTGTACCCCCTGGCTGCTCCACTGTCGAGGGTTGTGAGGGTGGAAGAGCTTGCAAAGCAGGACCTGGGTGTAAAAGGTGCCTTCCATGACTTTGTCAGCTCTTCATGCACTTCTGGGAAGAAAGGCCCAAGAGGCCATTCGCTTCGAGCCTAGCCGTCCTCTGAGCCCAGATACCAGTAATCCAGCCACGAATGTTCGGGAGAGGGCAGGGGATTCCACTCTAGCATGAGGCCTTTAGGCCCGGGCAAGCATGGCTGCAAATCTGCGTCGGACTCAGACTGAGCTACTACACCCAAAGGTTTGGAGTCCAGAAGTATTGGAAGGCATAAGCTCGCCCTCTGATGCTACAATCGATAATTCACCCTCATCTGGAGCCCCAAATTAAAAATTAGGTTTGTCACAAGACGAACCCCTAACTTATCTAGACACTCCACTGGTAACAATGAGCATGACGAGGAATGAGAGGCCCATGAGCAACTGAAGTACCAAACCGTAAAGACTTAAATTTAAGGAGGGGTCGGATATCTAAAGGCCAGAATATCATAGCGACTTGAGGGTGGGCTATTTTGAATATTTTGATAGTAAATAACTAAAGTACAGCAACCACTCAGAATACCCTAGTATTCTGTATAATGTATATCAATGTACAATGTACTACCCAACACACCTTATCATTGTGAGTTTTGCATGAGCGTGCACTAGTATATTAAAAGTATTTTTCTAATTTAATTTTTATTTCAAAACTGTAAACAAATTCTTTCAGGATTCTTTAATGAATAAAAAGTTCAAAATAACAGTGTTTATTTGAACTAGATATCTTTTGTAACATTATGAATGTCTTTACTGTCACTTTTACTTTTACTGTCACTGAAGTAACTTTTGAATGGTAGTGTATCATGGTTTCCACAAAAATATGTTGTCAACATTGATAGTAATCAGAATGTTTTCTTGAGCATCGAATCAGCATATTAGAATGATTTCTGAAGGATCATGTGACACTGAAGACTGGAGTAATGATGCTGAAAATTCAGCTTAGCATCACAGGAATAAATTACATTTTAAAATATATCCAAATAGAAAACAGTTCTTTTAAATAGTAATAATATTAAAATGTTATACTGTATTTTTAAATGCAGTCTTGGTGAGCATAAGAGTCTTCTTTCAAAAATATTTAAAAAAATCTTAATTATCACAAACTTTTGACTGGTAATGTATATATGCTCTGTGGAATAGAGATGCAAAGTGTAACGATGAGGCAAGCACTATTTTAATTAAACAAACAGGTAATCCAGGGTAAACGGCAGAACAAGGAACTCAGGACAGGAACAAGGACAAGAAACCGCTACAAGCAACAGCAAACAACGACCAACAAACATTTGAAGCACAGGGGTTTAAATACACAGACAAAGCTAAACAAGATAACAAGGGGGCGGGGCTAATTAGAAACACCTGGAGAGACTAATAAACAAGAAAAACTACAAAGGACTACAAAACAAGGCACAGAACAGGAAATAACAAAAGTCCACACAAGACAAGGAAAACACAAGACAGGAATCGTGACACAAAGATAAAGGTCCACAGGGACGTTCTTGCTTTCTACCAGGACAGACGGGGTCACTTTCCCAGGGACGACATTACTGTTTACAACTACTCATATAAATAACAGAAGGGTTAGTTTCATTAATCACCATCCAGATTATATTCATGTTCACTTCTTCACCACCCAGTAGATTCTGGCTTACAAACTCTAGTACTGAACTGGTCAATCACCAATGATGAACTAAAATGAACTAAAGCAACAACATTTCTGAACATTTTGTCACTACTTAATTTATTATTATTACTAAGATTGTGTTAGATCCACTTAAATATCTAAAATGGAAGTTTATTTAACCCTACAGTAAAGCCTACACTACAGTAAAGCCTATTGATACGCACAATTATAAGTGCTCTAGATGATCAACATGATCATAACTTTGTTGAAAAACGTCTAGGATTACATAACCCCGGTTCCCTGAGAAAGGAATGTGACACCACATTAGTTGCTGACGCTATGAGGACGCACCCCCAAAAGTTTCATCATTGCATATGTCAGGCTTTGAAAAATGATAACATAGACACGTTTGCCTTCAAGCTTATCTTTTTTTGATCTCGTATTAAAAAGGGATGTGTTATCATGACTAAACATGTAACATTGTAGGGATCTGAGTGATGATTTGAGGTTTGAGATGCATGCAAAACTCACAGCCGCTCAAGCTTGGGTAGATGAGAGAAAGACTCGGGCTCCAATGACTCAATGTTGTTGAAGTGCAGGTATCTGTGAGAGAGAGTCATACATTTTACTTCCCATAAACATGGTATTTAGATCAAACACTCTATCAATGCTTTTTCACAGATTTTTGCCTTCATTTTGAACATGTTATTTACACAACATTTTTTGTACCTAATGTCTGTTAACACAGAACCTTCCATAATCTTGTGTATTTTTACCAAGATAAAAATAATAGGACAGGACTTGATTATATCATTGAGAATTTATTGTGCACCATTCCAGAATGGATACCATAATTTTATTTTATTTAAAGGGGTCATATGATGCTATTTTATAAGGTCATTATTTTGTTTATTGGGTGTACTAGAATAGGTTAACATGTTTTAATGTTCAGAAAACACATTATTTTTCACATACTGTACATTATTGCAGCACCTCTATTCCCAGTCTGTCTGAAACGCTCTGATTTCAACAAAGCCCCTCCTCCCGAAAAATCCAGAGTGCTCTGATTGGCCAGCTGACCCAGTGCGCTCTGATTGGCCAAACACCTCAAAACGTGTCAGAAATGTAACGCCTTTTACCATAACCGCGAGCTTCAGCTTCCAATGCTTCTAAAGCAACTGTAAACACAAACAGTTAATGTCTGCAGCTCTGTTAGAATAAATCCCTTTTGTGGGGAAATATGAGCTTTGTAACTTTTCAGATCTTATACATCCAAAAACAGACAAATTACACTCTAAAGGAAAAGGAAAACATAAAGCATCAAATGACACCTTTAAAATAAATGTGCACCGCTCAATCAGGTACAATAAGACCGGGGATGTGTATTAGCAAAGTAAATACAATTTAGATTCATTTCATGTTGACTTGAACAATATGAACAAGGTGATAACAAAATTCCAACTCTGTGACATCATAAATAGCTCTTGCTACAAGGCTAATATGATGTGGGTTTAAATGAAGATAACAATAACAGAAACAAAAGGTTATTGTGATTGTAAAGTATGCTTATGTTTTACTGGCATATGTTTTATATATATATACACAGTCATGGTCAAAATTGATGGCACCCCTGGTAAATATGATCAAAACTGGCTGTAAAAATAAATCTGCATTGTTTATCATTTTGATCTTTCATTAAAAAAAATTAGCACAATTCTAACCTTTCATTGAAGTAAAAGAATTGAAAGTGGGGGGGAAATCACATTATGAAATAAATGTTTTTCTCCAAAACACGTTGGCCACAATTATTGGCACCCTTTTATTAAATACTTTTTGCAATCTCCTTTTGACAAGATCACAGCTCTGAGTCTTCTCCTGTAATGCCTGATGAGTTTGGAGAGATCAGAGACCATTCCTCCATACAAAATCTCTCCAGATCCTCCAGATTCCCAGATCCATGTTTGTGCTCCTCCTCTTCAGTTCAGCCACTCATCAGGCCAGGGAACTGGGACGGTCATGGCAGGAGCTTCATTTTGTGCTCTGTAACACATTTTTGTGTTGATTTTGATGTTTGTTTTGGATCATTGTCCTGATGGAAGATCCAACCACGGCCCATTATAAGATTTCTAGCGTCAGGTTTTGATTTTTTATCTGTTGATATTTGCTAGAATCCATGATGCCATGTATCTGAACAAGAAGTCCAGGACCTCCAGCAGAAAAATATGCCCACAAACATTAAAGATCCAATGGTATATTAAATTGTACACATGGGGTACTTTTTATCCTTGTGCGCACCAAACCCATCTAGTGTGTTTGCTGGCAAAAAGCTCTTTTTTTAGTTTCATCTGACCACAGAAGGCAGTGCCGGTTGAAGTTCCAGTCGTGTCTGACAATTAAATTTGCTGGAGTTTGTTTTTGGAGGAGCGAGGAGGATTTTCCTTGAAACCTTTCCTTTTTGGCTCTCTGACCCCCAAGACTCAACTAATCTCTGCAATTCTCCATCTGTGATCCTTGAAGAGTCTTTGTCTACTCAAACTCTCCTCCTGGCCGTGCATTAAGTCAATACAGACACACGTCCTCTTCCTGGCAGATTCGTAACATCTTTAGTTGATTGGAACTTCTTAATTATTGCCCTGATGGTCAAAATGGGGATTTTCAATTCTTTAGCCGTTTTCTTACAGCCACTTTCTATTTTGTGATGGTCAACGATCTTTTAATGCACATCAGAACTATATTATTTGGTTTTACTCATTCTGATGAATGATTAAGGGGATTTGGCATTTGTGTTTCCTCATATTTAAACTCCTGTGAAACACGAAGCCATGGCTGGACAATTTCATGTTCCTAGTCACCCTGGTCTGCTAAAAAAGGTAAATATTAATGGGAATATACTTCAGAGAAAAATTCTAGGGGTGCCAATAATTGTGGCCAACGTGTTTTGGAGAAAAACATTTATTTCATAATGTGATTTCCCCCCCCCCCACTTTCAATTCTTTTACTTCAATGAAAGGTTAGAATTTTGCTAATTTTTTTAATGAAAGATCAAAAGGATAAACCATGCAGATTTATTTTTTTACAGCCGGTTTTGATCATATTTACCATGTATGTATATATATATATATATATAATACATATATACATAAATAATCATTGATGCCTGAATAACCTGTGCATATAACCCAACACTTACATCAGTAACTGCATTCTAGCTGCAAGCAAGAATTATCAAAAGTTATCAAAACCTGACATATTAGCAGATATCACTAAATAACTAAAAAAGTGGAACAATAGAAGAAAATATGAGCTATTACTCCCAAGGGAAGGTTCTCTGTAAAATCTGAATGTAAATATTATTTTGTTTTAACATTTACACTCCCCATGTTTGGCATTGAGCTTTAATCAAATTTCTTCTTTCTTCTTATTCAAAAGATAACAATTTTCATTTTGGGTGAACTAGTCCTTTAACCTTTTACTTTCAAATCCTTACCAAACATTTTGGTTACTATAGCAAGAATTAACAAGCAAAGGAAACTTGAGGGTCACTTACAGTTGTTCTAGAGAGACGAGCCCCTTAAAAGCTTCTCGGTCGATTGCCTGAATTTCATTCTTGTACAAATAGCTGGAAGAAATATTCAGGGACATCACAAGGGTTAGGGTTGAATGTCAAACACACACACACACACACACACACACACACACACACACACACAGAAAAATGAAAACAGGTCAAAATAAAATTTTCATATCATATAATGAAGAAATAATAGAAGAAGAAAAATAATAATTACAGAAGACTGTTGCATATTGACTGCATATTGATAACACAGAAGGGTGGCCTGTGGGAAACAAGAATTCATGTTTGCGGTTTCCCTGTCTAGGGACAGAGGCCTGTTGAGAACGAGTGCTCACATAAACCACATGATCCACTGACCTCGAGGAAATATATGCTGCAGATATGTATACATACACATGTATATATTCCATACACATATGCAAGATTTGCATATTTAAGCAATACTTTTCTTTAGTATTAAACAATACTTTTCTTTAGTATTAGGTTTGACCACGTGCAAAACGTGATCAAACCTAAGTTATGAGAATTTTGAGAGCTGGTCCAGTTGTTTAAGAATCTGCAAATATGCCAGTTGAATATTATTGCTATAGTGGGGTCATTAGTAAAAAATTAGGGCCAATACGACACTGATTTTAACAAACAACTACCGACTGATTCCTGATATTTTGTAACATGATCACTTGTTTGAACTTTTTCCATTAAAATAGATTACTGTTTTGATCTTGTTTTATATGAGCAAAGTTAGTTTATTGCTGCATCATCAAATAATTTTCATTGAACATGGATTGGATTAATTTAACATGCAACAGGCCAACATGACAAGAGAGGAACAAAGTAAGATAAAAAAAATAAAACAAAATACAAATAAGACAACATGGCAAGCTTCAGAGGTAATATTTGCTATCAAGTATTTCTTATTAACAACATCAACTCATATTTGACATATTATTATAGACCATTACATATTTCTAAGTTACATATTTCTAATAAATAGAAAGGTATTATACAACTCAGTGCCACACAGTTAATTAATAACTATCGGTTTGTTATACTGGCTTTTTTCATGCTGTAGTCGAAATGCCATTATTTTAAAAATGATCAAAAAAGATGTTTCTGGTTTTCTAAAAATTCATTACAAATTATATTATCATCATATTATTATATATCATTTTATATTATATAATTTGAGTAAAAAAGTTACTCAACAAAAAAGGTTTTGTACATGAAAAATGTACATGACTATGCATGTGTAAATTGTTGACGCAACAAAAATGAGCTATTTTAGTATCATTGAGATACTATTAAAGTTTTTAATAATATTTTGAATTAGTTTTTTCTTTTTTTCTTTTTAGTTCAAAGTTTTAGTAATTTAGTTGTTTGTCTGCAAATTAGATTAGTTTTTGTAATATGTCTATTTTTGTATTATATGTATTATCTATTTTGTGTTATATTAGTACATCAAGTTAAACTAATGAAAATTTGAAATTTTGACTTGGCATTGAGATGGAAAAATATTTTTTTAATATTTTATTTGATTTCAGTTAACGTTTATTTTATTTCAAGTAACGTTTTTATGGCTTTAGTTTTAATTTACTATAATAACACTGAATTAAATAGGGAACATTTGAAGTGCTCACACAAAAACCTGTCCATTGTCTAGAGTACCTGAATTACAGAGGTAAAATATCAAAGCAGCCACTCAGAGCATGTGTCATTCACTCGAGCTCGAGTATCCAGAAGGGAAATCTAGAAGCGCTCCCTCAAACGACTCCACAGCTGGACATCATGACTGTGTGAACTATGTGTGGTGATTGCACCACCCAAGAGGAGTTAATGAATGGATTAATACTCACTCGGAAAATTATAATAATCAGTATGTTTATCTGGAGTGACTTTAAGACCACCAGCACTAAAATAACAGTGTGCTCTAATTTTTTCAGCCTCTCGTAGATATTATTTGGACTTTACAAAGTCCAGTGGCACATCACTATTGAGTTATACAAATATTTGTGTATTATAATTGTAAAAAAAGGGAGTTTAGTTCCCTTTCAGTCGAGAACGTCAGACGTAGTCGACATCGACTGAATGAGATCACGCTTAGGGAGCCTATCTTCTTCGTACTACTATTTAATCAAGCCAATTCAACATTGGCGTGCGTGATTACACGCTCCGCCCCGCAGCGCGGGTACAAACACGGAAGTGGACGCACGCACCAGTTGCTTTTCGCTTCGGAGCCGATCGGATGTCTCTGAAGAGTACTGCTGTTTACAAAAACAAGCGAGAGTGTCGGGGTTCTTGCGGGAAGACCTCCTGGTGTCTGTGTTCTACAGCGCGAGTGCAGCGGTGATCGCAAGCTTCTCAAGCTCTCAACTGCTGTTTTAACAGCATCAAATTTCTGTTTGTTTGTTGTGTGTGACGGTTGGTTAGAGGGCGAATAGTGAGTGCTTCACTGTTTTAGGTTACTAATTCAGTGTTGCCGCAGTCATTCCCTGTGTGCTCCGGCACTGGTGACGGTCCCATTTCCTAAAACAGCAACACGGGTGTGAGTGTGTCTAAAAAAAAAAATAAAAAAAAAATAAAAAATGCCATTCCATCCGTGCATTTCTGGGTGCGGTAGAGCTCTGTCCCCTTATGATGGTCACAAGAGCTGTATCACGTGTTTGGCCTTACAGCACGCTGAGGCAGCTCTCGTGGATGATTCATGTTCCCATTGCGGGAAGATGGAAATCTCGGTGTTGAGATCGAGACTCGCCTTCACCAAAAGCGACCTCCGACCTCCCACCTCCGGGCCCCGCCCTAGTCTTTCTTCTGGGTCACCTTCCCAGAGGAGGGCTGGGGCGCCGTCTGGACTGGGTGATCTGAGGATTACTGTGAGGGGTAATCCGCCCGGCAAAGTAGTGGACCTCTGTAGTGGACCGACCAGTCGTTTCATTCCGGGCCCCTCCTGAGGACAGGATGTCCATCACAGCATCGGATGGGGAGCTGGGCTCTGGAGATGACGACTCAGCTGTGCTGCCTCCCTCTGGGAGAGCAGTGTTGCCCGAGCCAGATCCAGAGATGACAGCTATGCTGAAAAAGGCCGCCGAGGCGGTAGGGCTCGTGTGGAATCCTCCACCGTGTCCCGAACCGTCTCGGTTGGATGATTGGTTTCTCGGAGCGGGTTCTGGTTCTCAGCCCGCCGCTCCGGTACCTTTCTTTTCTGAAGTGCATGAGGAGCTGACGAGGGCATGGACGGCACCTTTCTCTGCCAGAAACCGCCTAAGTAGCTCCTCCCCCCTCACTACCCATGATGGGGGAGCGGTGAAGGGTTACGAGGCTATCCCTCTGGTGGAGCGGTCTGTCGCGATGCAATTGTGTCCGGCGGCCGCTGCCTCCTGGAGAGGTGATCCTCGTCACCCCTCTAAGGCCTGTAAGTTCTGTCCGGGGACAGTTCCTCCGCCTGCCCGTCGCCGAGGGCGCCCGCCTGCAGCCTCCTCCGCTCCCGCCGAACCAGCGCAGCAGCCTCCACCCAGGTCTCGGCGTGGAGCCGGCCGCAGAAGGGCTGCCCAGCCCGCTCCAGGTGCTGCCAAGCCAGGTGGTAAGCGACAGCGTAAACGTTGAACCTGGACAGGCTACCCAGGGATGGGGAAGTTGCTTTAGGAGTGGCCTCCGATTCACTCCCTCCAGCCGGTGGAGGACCAGTTGGAGTTTTTTGTGTTGTGTGTTTGTTTGTTCCGCCGCTGGCTCCTATAAAAACGGGGCCAGCGGTACCCACATATTCAGAAAAAGAGCAACTTTCTTATTCCTGGGTCCTAAGAGGTCTGATCTGGCAGAGCCCTGTGTGATAACAGATCCCTGGCCTGTAGCCAAACCTTCACAGAAGGGCCATGTACAAAGGGCATGCTTTAACGGAGGCCTGGGCGACCTCCGACTGCGTTGACATTGTTGTCAAGTTGTTGCGGCCTTCTCGCTTTGAGCCGCTGCTCAGCGAGTTGGTTGTGGTCAGAATAAGACAGCATTGCGACCGTTGCGCTTAGCTTCCCTCGCGTGTTACAACTCGCCCGTCACCTCCTCCTTGGAGTCAGGAGCTTCTGAGGTCGCTTCATTCCACTATTTCTTCCAGCCTGCTCATTCGTGCCGCCAACGAGCCTCGCGACAGCCAGGGAGAGTGGAGACTTCAACCCCGGGGCGGTCCAGCTGGGTAGACTTCGGGGACGCACAGTTACATCTGTTGCCTTCCTGCATTTGTTCTTCTGCCAGTGGTATTTTCTGTCCGAGTGGACATCCCTTGGACAGACATTGGCTCTCAGCTGACCCCGGGGCCCCGCAGAAATGCGTTTCCCAGTGAGCCTTTTAAAAAGCAGCTTTGCGATTCATTTTTCGCATGGCGCCCCTCAAGTCAGTGATTTTTATGACACTCAGGTGTTGAGCAGGGATGCTCCTGGAGCTCAGTGAATTCCATCGCACTCAGGTGTTGAGCAGAAATGCTCCTGAAGCACGGTGATATTCTTCACACCTAGTGTTGAGCAAGCCTCCTGTCTTGTGCGCGCATGTTGCTTGCACGATACTGTGCTAGGTCAGGTGTGGAGCAGGTCTTGATAGTTGCCCCTTATTGGCCCAACCAGACCTTCTCCCCTCGACAGCATTCCTGACTTCCCCTGGAACATTCTCAGGGACGAGGCATGATGGCACCCACGTTCGGACCTCTGGAGGATTTCAGGTCGGTCCTAAAATTGGACGGTGGTTCAGGTAGCTACCACAGGGAGTTATGTGGTAGTCACCATCACTTCTGCAAGATGGGTTGGAGTAAGGCTGTTTCCCTCCACCCTCAAAATGATGTTGCCTCTATTTTTTGACGCACATTATGATGCAGTAGCATGGGAAGCACGTCCTGATCGTCATGTTCCTGAGGGGGGCAAGGGAAATGAATCCCCTTGCGCCCCTCTTTATCCTCTTGGGCCTTTTCTCTGGTGCTACAATGCACTGCAGAGTCCGCCCTTGAACCACTCTAGGCAGTGAGTTAAAAATTCTGTTTTAAGAAACAGTTCTCCTGCTCGCCTGGTTTCTACTAGAGGGTAGGGACTTGCTCGCTTTCGGTCAACGAGTTGTGCCTGGAATTCGGGCTGGCTAACTCTCACAAGTTGAGACCCCGGCCTGGATATGTGCCCAAGGTTCCTACCTCTCCCTAAAGGTGGGACCAGGTAGTGAGCCTGCAAGTTCTCCCCCGGAGGAGGCAGACCCAGCCCTGGCTTCTCTGTCCGTCCGCTTCATTGCGGTTGCACGTGCACAGAGTTTAAGCTTAGTATCTCAGACCAGCTCTTGTCTGTTAGGAAATCAGCAGAAAGGGAAGGCTGTTTCCAAGCGAGGTTGGCCCACTAAATTCCAAGATGCACGTGTCCACTTAGGTGGTGAGCTCCTCTGAATGAGTATGTGTGCTCCTGTCTAGGCGTTGACATAGAGTGCTTCGCTGACAGATGTGTTAGAGTTGGGGGCTGGATGACACCTGTAGTCGAACCGCTGCTTCTCGTGGGCTCCCTTCTTATGAAGCTAGTTTCACCTTGAGCCTGGTTCGAAGTGTCGGCCTGCTGCACCATTCCTCTCCTTTGGACTGGATACGTGCGCAATTTGTGCTCCAGTAGAGTTCTCTTATTTTCTGAACCCTGTTGAGTTCCTCCATACCCTTCGGCTTGGACATGGCGGAACGTCCGAAGCCAGGCCTTTCACTCGTATGCACTGTGGAACTTGTGTTAGGTTGGGTCCATATGTTGTGATCCCTACGGCGATCCCATATGTGTATTCTTACACGGTACGGCTCCCTGCGGCGAGCCCGTGTCTTCCCTTGGCAAAGCTTGCTCTGCCATCACTGTAAGTATGGTTAGTCTTCCCCCCTGTCATAGGCTGGAGACACCACAGTGATTTCCATATGTTGTACTGCCTGGTCCTCCTCCCAGTTCATATGTGTATTTCCATATTCCCTCCTGTAGCAGGTTTTGGCTTCCGCAGCATCCCTTCCTTCCATGTATAGGGAACGCTTTCCCAGTGATCCTGCAGGAACAGCAGTGACTTCCCTGGCCTGAGCACTTGTCCCGTCTCCTTAAATCGGGGGGATCAGGTGGCTCTGTCTAGGCACTGGAAGGTGGCAGCACTAGTGGCGTTTTCAAATGGATCCCATTCAGTCAACGTCGACTACGTCTGACATTCTCGACTGAAAGGGAATGTCCTGGTTGCGTATGCAACCCACAGTTCCCTGAAGGAGGGAACGGAGGACGTAGTCCCCTTGCCACTACTGCTGGACCACCGCTGACTCCGGGGGCCGATCGGCTCCGAAGCGAAAAAAGCAACTGGTGCGTGCGTCCACTTCCGTGTATATAACTGCGTTGCGGGGCGGAGCGTGTAATCATGCACGCCAATGTTGAATTGGCTTGATTAAATAGTAGTACGAAGAAGATAGGCTCCCTAAGCGTGATCTCATTCAGTCGACGTCGACTACGTCCTCCGTTCCCTCCTTCAGGGAAAGGTGGGTTGCATACGCAACCAGGACGTTATGTAAACACTGAGAGATTTCTACTTCTTTGCTTTTTTTGGCAGAACTTTTATAGATATAATAAAAATATGCAGGAAAAAAAGTATTTAAAATGTACACGAGTGAATCCCACAACATATCCTGGTCATATTTCACCCCAAATCAAAAGGAAAACAAAACAATTTTTTTTTTTGCATTTAGTAAATCTAAGGGATAGTTCACTTTGAAATAAATTTTTGGTATGTTTTAGCTTACCTCAAGGGTATCCAAGATGTAGGTGTCTTTGTTTCCGCAGTAGTTTCAATTTTGATATTTTTAGGTCAAACTGTTGTTGTCTGTCAGTCATATAATGCAGGTCTATGGTCACCACCTCAAAGAGCATGCACAGAGAAGTCCAAATTAAACATGATTTAATGACGCTTAATGGAGCTTCGGTCTGCGCAAGTGCCGGAAATGATCTCTCGTAATGATCTAACGATCTCTCTCGAGCATACGTAATTGTTTTCTTTTACGACGGTTTAAACATCCAGGATAAGCGCAAATTAGTAACATTTTAATTAGCTGTCTTACCTACAATCTCTGTTCTGTGTAAACAATGAGTGACGTACACGCGCGAGAGATCACTTCCGGCGCTTGCGCAGACCGAAGCGCCCACGCCCTCAGATCACTTGGACGTGGCTGTGGTTACAAGAGGTAAAAACTATATAAATACTGTTCGTTTTCTCACACAAACCGCTCGTTTCGTGTCTTAGGCCATCAATGTGTACTTACATTTACGAGTCATTAAATCATGTTTAATTTGGACTTCTCTGTGCATGCTCTTTGAGGTGGTGACCATAGACCTGCATTATATGGCTGACAGACAACAACGGTTTGACCTAAAAATATCAAAATTGAAACTACTGCGGAAACAAAGACACCTACATCTTGGATGCCCTTGAGGTAAGCTAAAACATACCAAAAATTTATTTCAAAGTGAACTATCCCTTTAAGCCAATTTTAGGTCCATTAAGTCTTTTTGCAATTGAATGTATTTAATGCATTTTTTCCATTGCAAATTTCACTGTTCATTGTATTGGTGATTCTCAGTAGATTCTTATTACTGTAATTGTTTTGTGAAATCAGCATAAATTAAAGCCATTACATCTTTTTGATTTCAAAACTTTTTTCGCATTACAGTTATAAGATGTAGGGGTGGGGATGGATGTGACAACTAAAAAATAATGTCAATGCCAAATTGAAATCTTGGTGGTTCTAAAATCAAACTTAATTTTCTTAAGGAAAATCTCCTTTATTTATTTACTTTAATTTTGGGGTGAAATATGAGCCTGACATTTTCTTGAGAGGTTTGGTGAGATTCACCTACACTTTACTATTTCTGTATTATCTGACCAGGTGAATTTAGATGTTATCTAGGCAAAACCAGGTGTGAAACATTTCGAACAAGTGACTATTTAAATATAAACACAGGCTGCTCTCAACACAACTAAAGTTTAAGATTCTCGAATTGCCCTGTGACGAACAAAGACAAGAACTGTGCAACGCCTAAGCAGAGAGCAATTATTCCATCTCCGTCTGATCTCTGCACTTTTGGGTCAGGGCCGACAGACAGATAATTTCACAGTGCAGACAGTTACATTCCCCATATGTGTGAGAGCTTCATTCCATGACCTCAACTCTTTACTGTGTAAAACTGGTGAAAAGGGAAGATTTATCACACTACATCTACAATAATGTACATTAAAACTTTATGATGTGCCTTCAGTCAGTGGTTAAATAATCAACTGTACTTGGAGTCAATATAAACTGTTCAAATCAACAGTACTTAAGAGTCAATATTACTTTACTCCTTCAACTCTGGCACACTATTATGCATAAAGCATCACTCATTACACACTTTCTTTCTATACTTTTTTATAGAATCTATAATCAAATCTGTTCCATAAGAAGTCAAATCAGAATCAAAGAAAAGCTTACAGATATTTTAGGTTTTCCAAATCTTCAAAGGCTCCTCTTGGGATTCGTCTGATGTGGTTATTATTTAAAAGGCTTAAAGAAAGAGGAAATAAATGAATAAGACATTAAAACAGATAATGCATAACACATGTGTCAAACAAATGTACATGATCTAAAATGTTTAGTTATGTTTAGTTTGGTTTCATGAAACCAAAAAAGCAAGTTAATGCTAATAACAAAAACAGTAATCATATCATAGAGTAAGTTTTACAGGGTGACAAGACTTTAGAAAACATGAACACTCACAGTGTATTGAGATTCTTCAACCGCCTAAAGGAGCCTGGCTGTAAATCCTTGATTTGGTTGAATCTCAAATCTCTGAAAAAAAACACACACACAAAAAAAAACACTTTTAAATCGAAAAAGAAGTGTACGTTATTGCATTTGTCATGGCATTTTATGCACACAGCGTTATCATGTATTAAGTAAATCCCATTTTCTAGAATATTACATAACATCATTAACAGACTTAATTTAAAACACCTCTTGAAAAACAGAAAATAGCAGAAAATATGTATCTGCTGTGTTCTGAATACAAATAAAAATTTCAGTGCTACCCATGACATTATACATCATCAAACTCTGACCTAAGAAGTATGGAGTGCCACAAGGCTCGGTCTCAGGTCCTTTAATGTATTGCTTATATATGCATCTTTCAGCTGATATTACAAGGACGTCCTGGTTGCGTATGCAATGAAGTGGAATGAAGCGACCTTAGAAGCTTCTTACTCCAAGGAGGAGGTGACGGGCTTGTAACATGCGAGGGAAGCGTAGCGCAACGGTCGCAATGTAGACAATGGAGGCCCAGCAAGAGCGGCGACAGGGGGACGCCCTCGGCGACGAGCAGGCGGAGGAACTGCCACCGGCGGCGGGGTGAAGGCAGCAGCGGGCCGCCGGTGCAGGATGACCTCCGTCTGCACTTGGGCAACAGAGAACTGTTGGGTGCAGTTCTCTGTCGCGTCACCGACCAGGCCAACCTGGGAAATTGGGGAGACCAGGAACCGAACCTTGTCCGCATCCGCCATATCAACCAGGCTGAGCCAACAATGGCACTCCTGAACCACTTATGTGTACATCGCCAGAATGATCGCGCACGCCATGACACTCATGTCAAGTCAAGTCATATTCATTTATATAACGCTTTTAACAATGTATATTGTATCAAAGCAGCTTTACAGAGATAAACATATAATTTAAGGTTACAGAGATTGTTTTGGCTTTATATAGGTTCTTGAATAATGTTATTTCCAGCTAAAGTTAGTTTTGATTGATTCACTTCCGGCGGAATGATCATTTGTTATTAAATTAGGGGCCGCCAAGACGACGCCGTTCTCTCTAAACAGACTTTAAACGCGAACCTGTGATAAACGCTGATGGTGTTCACATGCGCATTAAGAATTGATTCTATAGTTATGTAATTTGAATCTGTAAAGTGCCATGCCTCGGAGGGCGAGGTCGGATGAAGTGCGGTGCATAGGTCACCTATGAGCGCACGGTCTGGTCTACCCTCGTGCATGTCCATGAGTGCCCTGGCCTCAAAGCTCGCGATCACCGCTGCACTCGCGCTGTAGAAACCACCAGCACTGGGAGAGTCTTCCAGAAGAACACCGACACACTCGCTCATTGTAAACAACAGCAATCTTCAGAGACATCAAACGATCGGCTCCGAAGCAAAACGCAACTAGTGTGTGGATCCACTTCCATATTTATACCTGCGCTGCGGGGGCGGAGTGTGTGATGCGAGTCACGCACGCCAATTCCATTGGCTCGTTCAATAGTAATCGAAGACGATTGGATCCCTTGCGTGATCCCCATTCAGTCGACGTGTCGACTATGTCTGACGTTCTCGACTGAAAGGGAACTAGCTTACACTGTTATGACATGCAGCTCTATTTCCTTGACACTAGATACAATTGCACTGCTTTCTAAGAGTACATTAAGGACATTTAAAGCCTTGATGACTTCTGTCCTTCTGCAAATTCTGATAAAAACGAGATGTTAATTAGACCAAACATTTCAAGATGTTCTTTTAATATAATTTCTCTAGACTCTTCAGGGTGTATGTCAGTGTCCCTATACAGCATTTTACCATAGTGGCATGTAAATAATGAATAGGTTCAAGCATTTGTAAATTCAAGATGCAAGAGTCAGAGTTCTTACCATGTCCAGAGGACATAAACAGTGTCAGAATATTTAGTTTCAAGGCTACTTTGGTGGCCTGTTACTTACTCAATTATCAATTATGAATAATTTAATTTAATTATAAATTGCTGATACTTGCATTTAAATGCTCTGATTTAAAGTACTGATTCCTCAGAACCCCAATAACTCCCCCTTAATGTAACAAAGACTTTTGTATTTAAATTATTCCCAACACATGTTACGAGTAAGGTTGAAAATATATTCAATCTCTTCCTCTTCCTCTTCCTCTAATCTAATGGCCCCTGAGATTCAGAATTTTCTATAGACATGTGCTCAACTGTGTTGTATTGTTAGTTCTGCTGGAATCCCGACTATTATTCTCAGGACATAACAGAGTTTGTGACCTATAATTAGGGACTAAGACTAACATTATCACTATTTTCTCTGACTTTACCTCATAAGCTCCTGTCCTGGTCAGATCCAGCTGACCCACCGCCAACAATCTCCATTATCCCCCACCCATAACACCTATATTTGCAGCTCCGTATCTAATATCAGTCATATCCTAAGCCAGCAAGTGAAAGATATTTCCCTGACCAATGCTTGGACCGCTCCAGTAATCTCAGGCTGGGTTCCAAATTTACAATCACCAACTATTATATTTTATTTAACAACAAATGACCATTACAGTTTTCGGTAACACTTTATTTTATATATGTAACATGTACTCACCATAGTCATAACAGTAAATTATGCATAATTACATGCAACTAACCCTCAACCAAATCCTAAACCTACCCTAACCCTATAGTAAGTACATGTAGTTGCTTAGTATTACTCAGTACTTGCATATATAATAATAACACTGTAACAATGACACCTTAAAACAAACTGTAACCCAATTTTCTATAACTATTTTTTTTGTACTTTGGCCTAGACAATTGTTTAAGCCACCATGAATCCTTTCAAGATTTCTTCCTCATCCTGCTTAATCTCAGTTTTTTTTTTCTTGCCACTGTTGCCCTTTGTTTGCTCACACAGTGAATTAAGGCAGTATTATCAGTGCAGCTGTTTTGAAACCACAATATGTATAGTGAAATGTGCTCTTTAAATTGAATAAAACTGAAACTGTACTTGATTGATCATTGTTTTGTGTGTTCCGTGTCATCATTGTTTTGGGTTCATTTGTCAGTATACACTGAAACAAGCATGGAGTAGTAGGGGAGTGTACTAGTGCTCAGTAACTTCACTGGCATCATGATCTAATTAACTTTATTATGAGAACAAATAAGTAAAGGATAACATTGCAAGCAATAAAAGGATGGCTGTGTTTTTCTGTCGCAGAGACCATTGATTTGACCAAACTGTACATAGATCATGCACCAACTTACACATGCCCTATGAGATACTGACCAGAGAATGAACTTCAAGCAATAACCAGGTCCAAAAGCTGATGATTAAAGATAAAAGTTACCTTAAAAGGGAACTCACGCTGCGTCGAGAATTTATCCTGTGGGAGCGCTCTGCGTGAATACGTCGGGAAGCACGTGTGAAATCAGTGTGTCTCCCTGCCTTCGCTACAATATGAGTGGGAATACACGCAATTTATGTGTTGTTTGTTTGGGAAAAGAACACCCACGTCAGCTCAAGTAAAAGGAGGCTGACAGTGTCCATTCATAAAATTCCTGACGTGTAAGATATTGTCCGCTCCTGCCGGCTTTCTTCTCGAGGGAAAGAAAGTCTTATAAAAGTGGCTCAGATCTCGCGTTTGGTGAGGCAACATGTAGATTACGGGTCTGCAGACTGCAAGAAAGAATCTATTGCAGCGGTCAGCAAGTGAGTTTGGCATCGGGCCAAAACAAAAATGTTCGCCACTAGATGGAGGGCCAGAACATAGTCAAAAGATAATTTAAGAAATTAATTGATGAAAAATGCAACTAGAATTGCATGTGACCGACTGTTACAGTGACTTTTGTAACTGGTAGTGAGCTATTACTCGGTGTTAAATCCTGTAGTAGGACAGTCATTAACAAAAAGCCACATTTGTGTGGCGGTGTCTGGGTTTTACACTGGATAAATGAATAAAGGAGTAGTGACACGTAACCTGGCAAGTATCTTCATTCACCAACTTCCAATACAGACCGCCTTGCTAAAACACACATATGTGGGAGATGCGGAATGGATAAAAATAACTGCAATAAGTCAAGTGGCTCAGATCTTGCTTTTGCCGAGGCGACGCGTAGATTACGGGTCCCAATATATGTGTGCAAACTAATTATGTGTGCTTGCAAACTATGATTTTTTGAGTTTTAGATTCTATTATGAATACTGTCATTCAGACTGTGTATACTTATCTGGTTGTTTCTTGGCTGCATTTAATTTTGAAGAATTAAATGGTAAATACTCATCTGATTTTGATGTCTGTATTAATACACTATATTCAGCCTTTCATCCAGATCGTTTTTACTTGTCTGGTTGATATTTGGCTGCAATTAATTTTGAGGAATTAAATAATACTACTCATCTGATTTTTAGGGAGTTAGACGTCTGTATTAATATACTATTCAGCCTTTCATCCAGACCGTGTTTACCTGCCTGGTTGATCTTTGGCTGCATTTAATTCTGAGGAATTCAATGGCGAAATTCCTGAGGGAAACGGATAACACCTCACTATATGGTGCCCATCTTCCTTTGATACCCTCAGGGGACCATTCTGCCAAACTCGCTACCTTGTGTGCTTCGGGGCGCAACAGTCTTCAGCGAGTTCTAGTCTCAGTGTCTGCACAAAAGTGTTGCGGCACTGGGAAACTCGCCCCCTCCGAGGAGGGTTTCAGAGTTTCCTGCCGGTCAACCATTTCATGGCACCGAATTGGTCGCTTGAGTAACACCTAAGACCAGTCTTGAGAGACTTGAGGCATCGAGATGTTGTCCTCACCCACATGAAAGTATTGAGGTTAAGACTGAACGCAAAGAAAAGTGTGCTTTCTCCATTGCAGAGGACCACCTTTTCAGGGGTGGTGTGGGGTTCGACGACGATGCTGGCACATCTGTCTCCTGCTCGTATCGGTTCGATCCTCACAGCTGTGAGCAAGATAAAGCTATCTTCACAGTTTTCCATGTTCAATTTCTGTTGTATGATGTAAATATTGAATTAACCTTCTGGAAGAATCAAGTTTCTTATTACTTTACTCCAAAACTTTTGAGTCAAATCAACTTATGAATTTAGCTCAGATTTTAAAAAGCTTTATATTCTTGTGCAACTGTACCAACAATGGTGAGAAACACAATTCAAAGAAAAAGTGAAGGAGGACACCTACATTGTGCTGGAACAGCTACGTACTTCTACCCTAAGTACTTGACTCCATTCACATCTGCAGGTGTGTTATTCCAACTATTAGGAGGTCTTGTAAGGTCACAGTGTGCATACATTTAAATGATGGGAATTTCTCACCAACCAGATAGCTGATGAAGCCTTCTGGATAAACATCAAACATCATCTTATTTACAGCTGGGATCTACTGACTTTGACTTGATTTCCCTAAACATTATACATTGACGTGAAAACCCTCATGGAAATTCTACAGGTAAAAACATATGGTTTGCATGTTAGAGAAGAATCTAAACCTACATCTAAAGAATCTAATTTAAAGAAGAATCTAAAGCCCTAGTATGGTTAATACACATAGTAATATAACTTCTTGTTAACTCATTCTTATCTCACGTGTACAAGAGTTTAGTGCAGGAGAACGCATGTGGACAAAATCATGATTAGTTGATCACTTAAATCAGTTTAATTAGTTGATACTTTGGAATAAACACCAGTAAACACAAAAAATGCTAGGTTAAAAACTCAATTTGAATAATTTTGATGAACACACACAGCAGTGAGTTAGGTTAAATGTTTGACCCAATATGATTTCCTGTCCAATATTACTATACTGACCCAAAAAGGGAGATATATAAAATTCCCACAGAGATTGTCTACAGTAACATCACAGTCAACCGTAATCCTGAACTTGGTCTAAAATTTAGACAAAAGTAAAAAAGGGCAGAAAAGTCTGACAACTCAACAGCTATACAGCTTATATAGTTAAACAAACTTGCATTTAAAAGTTTTATAACTTAAAAAGAAATGACCAGTTATTTCATTATTTTTTTCTCCCGCTAATTAACACTATTATGAATCTTTCTGTTTAAAGAACATTAACCAGACAGGCTAAATGCCTCTTTCTCTGAAGAATGTATATGGTTTTCACCAATTTGTTCTTCTTTGCAAATCTGCATGCTCAAGTGTACTCTAAAAGCATTTGCTCGTGTCTTTTCTTCAGAAGACATTATTAAAACTTACTATTAAATTGTGACAAATAGACATTTGTCGTAACAAATAGACAAGTAGATATTTATGTATTTGTATAATTTACAGCGAGCTTACAAAATTGTGCATATTTTGTTGTTTGTAATGGTGAATTGCAGTGTACATTTGTGGGAAGCTTTTGTGCATTTAACTCAGACAGTCTTTAAAACAATCTGATTTAGATGCTGTTTTTGTGTTGTCGGTCTCTCCTCTTCCCTCTCCACTCCACAGCTTGCCACGGCCATTTTGGTAAGAACTGACTGGTGCTGAAACAGGGGGTTTCATAACCCTTTAATAGGCAGTGACAACTATACATAATCAATCCATAGGTTGATTCTGGTCACATGTCTGGCCCAGATAAAGCAAGAGACTTCCCTCCAATGTACGCATCGTAAATTGGTCCTCTATCACAGATGAACAGGAAACCTCCCTGATTAATCGTCACATAAGGAAAGTATAAACCACTAAATTACAGATACAAATCTTTGTTGTTTTCTAACTTTTGCCAAATTAAATAAGTGAGTGAAAGAGATTTTGGAAAATGTTCTTCTTGCCATCAGGACACTAAGCCAAGGCTTTTTTGCTTACATTTTCTTGGGAGTCCTGCAACTCCGAAATGTTATCTCACTGCACTTCTATCTGAATCATCTGTTCTTCTGAAATGCTAGAAGACAAACGGCCCTGCCTGACAGCCCTTAATTTGAGGGATGCCCCCCTCACAGAGACATGCTCAAACACGGTTGCACGGATTCCAGCAGACCTCCATCCTGCCTAAGGAAACACCCTAAACAAAGACTGAGCTCATCTAGTGCACTGCACAACATACTCAACAGATTCATACCATTCCTTACAAAGTTATGGGTCAGTGTGTTTTACTAGTCATCCAACAAACAACTAATTCCCTTTCGAATGGGAACTCTACACTGAATCTTGGTTGGATGCTATGGGGACGCCATCAGCAAATCCTGTGTCTGAAGCATGTGTGAAAACACTCCAATCTGTTTAGTTGTCGACAGTCTGTGACTTCATTAGCCTGAAAGTATAAGAGACCGTAGCACGTCAGCAGCTTTTTCAGCAGCTGTTAGTATTATTAGCATGTGGTGAAGACAGGATCATGGAAAATTCTAGTGAAGCAGGAATGATTATTTGTTCCCCATATCATCCATCCAAGATGCAGCGTAGAGTTCCCATTTGAAAGGGAACGTCTCAGGTTACAACTGTAACCATGGTTCCATGAGAAAGGGAACAAGACACTGCTGCTCGTTGCCACACCATTGGGTCTGCTTGCACAACAAAGTTGATGACGTGTACTACTGGCGCCCTCTTATACTTCCAGATGCTCCGCTAATGATGTCACGGACTGACGCCAACTTATCAAATTGGAGTGTTTTCTAACGTGGTTCAGAACCAGATACGCTGATTGCATACCCATAGTGTCCATCCTAGATGCAGTGTCTAGTTCCTCTTCTCAGGGAACCATTGTTACAGTTGTAACATGATACGTTAGTGAGCTTTTTGAGATTTTTTTTATAAAAAAATGTATAAAAAAAATTTTGTTACGTATGTGCTATTCACTTTAACACTGTTGCTAAAGATATGTTACATTGTACATTCTTCATATCGCATTCCTGCAAAGATGACAGAAAATGTACTCGCAATTGCTGTCCTGCGGAAAAACATGAGAGCAGCAGGACACATAGACATTAAAAAGGGCTTGAGCACCTGCCCTTTTTATTCCTGGAGAGAAAGTGCCCTTTTTTCTGGGGTGCTTTTTTTTGTGTGAAAAATAATATATTCCTGTTTGCGCACAGATTCCCTGTCAAACAAATATATTTATTGAATAGTGTATCTAAATATCAGGTCAGGAGTTAGAAGCGCTAAACCTGCTTCAAACCAATGTGCGACCGACAAGTCAAAAGAGAGCGCGTTGCATGTGAATGTCCTGACTGTGACTCACAGAAAGACGCGCGCCAGTATCATGCGCATGCACAGACCACGCGCCAGAATACAGTTCTCTTCGCGCTTGAACGAACAATAACACACACAATTATGCCAGAATGTCATTTGTCGAGTATCTTCATAACATAAGAGCGGTCTTATGATGGACGGAAAGAGTTGTGAGAGAACGAGGCGCGTGTGAGATCCGCGTCTCAGTCAGCACCGGCTGCTCTTAAAGGGCCAGCTGCCAATAATGCTCTGTCAGTAAAGTTAGTCAAAGAACAAAGGGAACAGAGAAAAACACTCACTGCTCTTGACTAAATAACTTGCGTAACTTTAATAAGGATTAGTCTATATATAATTTAGGCAGCGCAGACTGTCTGATAACTTTATTAAATTTCTGTATATGTCCTGTTAGACAGGAAGGGCACAGGTAAATATGACATTTATTATGGGTTTATGTGAGGATTGTTTGAAGTTCACTTAAATTAAAAGCTGTTTTATTTTTTTGAAGCCTAATAAATGTTTTTTTTTTTTAATGTAATACTAAGGAGACCATGGTTTCTGTGTGAACTGATTATTTAGTAGACATTTTTTGAAAATGAAACAATTGCGTGAGTTTGAGGAAGATAAAATTAATTCACTATTAAATTTTTTTTTTTTTAAATGAAGTCAGAGTTATGTTAATATACTTTTTTGTTTAAAAAAAGAAGAAAAAAAAACGTAATTATGAGAAGTGCTCTTTTTTTCACTTGAGCCCCTGCCCCTCAAAATCTCTGTGCACGTCCCTGGAGAGCAGTTCTGTTTTAGACCAAACATATAATGGTGACTGAGTGGGACCTGGACACATCAGTAATTGGTGAAATAATTTGCTAAATAAAAGGATCCTGCCAGAAGTAAAGCATGAGAACTTTATTGCAGAGTAAGTTTAGCATTTTCCATTGTTTCAGTGTGGTTGAGAAACTTTTGGAAAACACTTGAAAAGGCTAGTGTGTGGATAGAGAGCGTTTTGAAACAAAAACGCTGTTTTTAAATGTATCTGAATTAATGTTGACTTAGCCTCAAAGGAGACAAATTACTACCCTAAAACCCTCTCTGATATGTTTGAAGTGCCTTTAAAGCACCTTCTCTTGAGCCTGGGTTCTCCCAAGGTTTTTTTCTCCATTCTGTCACCTGATTGAGTTTTGGTTCCTTGCCACTGTTGCCTTGGCTTTTGGCTTTCTTAGTTGGGGACATTTAAATATTCAACAATATTATTGATCTGCCTTACTTAAGGTGGATGATAACGCATTTTTCTTCTAGAAACAAACTTTGTTGTATTATTTTCATGTTATCACTGTGAAGCTGCTTTGATACAATCTGTATTTGTATCTGTAAAATTATTCAAATATCCAAGATATGGTAACAGCTATTATATGAAACACTTGTTAACCATATCACTGCAGTTTATGTATATAAAAATAATACAAAATATGAAACAAAACCACACAAAGAACTAAATGGCTATATATACACTGGGTAATGAGCAACTTAAAAAGGTGTATACATAATCGGTGTGCAAGGAAACAAACTTGAACACAGGACAAAACACAGGAACTGAAAACTTAGAAACAATAAAACAATACAAAAAACAAGAGTCGTAGGAAAACTTCAAACAAAAGGTGTGTCCCAATTCCCGTACTTATGCATTTTTCTGAGCCATTTTGTAGTATAAATAATGCCAGTAGTGTGTTCACACTGAAAATTCCAAAAGAAAATAAATCATGCAGTTAATTAGCAGAAGAAAAAACAAAGAGTGGATTGTTGAACACTTCATGTACTCCACTGTCGCAGCTCTCCTTAAAAGTAGAGGAGGGGGAGGGGTATTAGACTCAGATGTTGGATGACTAAATAAATAACCTTATGAAATTCATACACTAGATGTGCATAGTATAGGTGCATAGTTTATAGTGTGTAATTTAGGACATAACTTAAGAGTCCACTAGAACATGACATGACACGTGACAAACGTGACAGGGAGAAACTGGAGCTTGCTGTGGTTGTTTGTAGGGATGGCCCAACATTTTGTGACATATCAATATTACTATACAATAACATTTTTGTATTATTATTATGAATATTATTAATAATAATACTAATAATACTAAATAAAAATATCAAACAAAATAAGATATTATAATATTTCACTGTAAAACTAAAATATTTTATAATTATTATTTTTATAATAATTTACAGTACAACTGTACTTTTACAGTACAACTTTTATGGATGATCCGCTTTAAAAAAAAATGTAAAAAAAAAAAAAAAATCTGTGTTAAAAATCATGTTAACATAATAGTTTACGTTTAGAGTTGCATGTGGTGGGAAACGGCATGCTTACATTATTTGTTCTTGCGTATTTACATTATGTACATATTGAAAAGGGGGTCCAAATGCAACAGCCAATCATTTTCACCACATTTGTAACAGTCTAAAACAGTGTAATGTCTTTTTCAAAGACATAACCCATCATGTTTTCAAAGTTGCAGTAACTTATCAGTGAGTGAACTGGGGAACACAGAGTAACAGACTAAGCAAAGCAGGTCAGGGTTGCAAAAGGCAGGTCTTCCTCTTGCAGGGCAACATGTAAGGTAACTATGCAAGACTGTTTAACAAACACAGAAATCTGTGTGCATCGTTGATGGGACAATTCATCTGCAGTTGAGCCTTGGCAGTTATTACATAATGAGTAAAGTTTATTGTCAGCTGGAGAACAAAACGACACAACAGACTATTGTAACTGTATCTGGGCTGTGACTCATTGTCCCCTGGGCCTGAGTTCACCAATCTTAGCCACATGTTTGAACACTTAACTCATATAATACAGCTTGGATTGATTAGCAGTGTTTGGCAGCAGTGACTTTCACAATCAAACGTATACAACACATGCAATATGTGTCCAGAAACAGGCCGAGATGGATGATATGGTTCATAATGCAACATATTCATAACAAAGCCTGAGATCTGCAGTCCTCGAACGAGCACAAGCATGAAACACAGATGCAAACTCATCAGGACAGAACATGCAACCAAATTTTAATAAAACCAAAGATGATTTTTAAATGTCAGCTTAAAATGTAGGTTTACAATCAATTTTAGCATGAGGGTATGGGGGGAAAAAAATCACAATAGGCTGAGTTAAAAAACAACAACAACAACAACAACAACAAAAAATGAATGGAACCCATTCTATGAGACTATATTATTATTATTATTTTATTAAATTATTAATAGATACATATTATAGTAATAGTATTATACTGTTATACAAAAATATTTCATAATAATAATAAAATTCCATACCAATTTTATTCATTTAATTATTTTCTCTCATTGTTTGAGCTTAGCAAAAAAAAAAAAAAAAAAAAAAAAATTAATTGCACATATATTATATTACAAGAACACTATATTGGATTTATAGTAGTCCTCGCCCGTGCAAACCCTTTGCATCTGACAATGTAGAAAACAGTGATAATATATGATTATTATAATGGAGAAAAAAGGCAATATACAATTCTAAAACCTTTCAGTTATTATTTCGCTTACAAAAGTAAAACAACAACAAAAACACACATCTGATATTGTGGTGTCGCCGAGCAGTCGCTGCGTCTCTGAGCTGACACTGTCTGGAAGAACAGAAATGTGACCTGAGAGCAAGTCAACAGAAAACAGGATGTGGTCTTGGTCCTTGTAGGCTCACGTCCAGCCAAATTATGTCACAGGAAATTCCTCTCTATGTATGATACGGATGATAAAGAGCAAGAGCGACACGATAACACAATCTGACACAAATACAGCAAGAGCAGAATCTCATCAACACTGAGATGGTCATGATATATTTGATACATCAGGATGTTATGACTCATATAGTCTGATATAGTGAGAATGTGGAGCTCATATTCGAGGAGGGGGGAAAAACACCATTTTATTTAGAGGCCCAAACTGAACAAACAAATGCAATTTGGTGCATATATATTGATACTGATACATTGATATTTATATGGCATGAAAATCTGATCGCTTATAAATGTAAATCAATGAGATCTTTATACAGACTACTTACATAAAATGGATAAAAAGATCACCTGTCACTTTATATCTGTCAATAAATGTCTAATTTAGATTTAAATTAGGGATGTGCGCAATGACCAATTTCATTAATGTTTAAACAGTTAACAAACACCATCGCACACCTGCAGGTGATGGATGCGTAGGAAAAGAAGACCAAATGGAAATGAGGAACTCCCGCACAGACCGAAACGTTGCTAATAAAAGTTTTTTTTATATTAACTTGCAAGTACCGATAGTGTGCGGGAGTTCCTTATTTGCAGATTAATGTTTAAACAGAAATTTTTCAACTGACTAGTCGACTAGTTTAAACCTTCACATAATTGTCCCATAAACGGTAGTATAACAAGCCTATAAGAAAGATTAATTGTTATAGTAGTTTGACATGACAGAAGAAAACAGAAAAGTTTTAGACTTTCAAAAATAACCTGCCAAGAGCGAAAACCAACGCAGGTAAAATCAAATCTAAGGGTAAAATTCAATGATTTTGTTTTCTGCTCCAGATATACACTTTTGTAACATTATGTGGCATCATTTAACTGACTAGTCGAATAGTCTCGCACATCTTAATTTAAATGCTTAGTTTGATGATCAAACATTGTAGTTTTAAAACTAAAATGATGATTGAGAGATGAACAAATAAACCTTCCTCAAAATCCATATTTGATACACACGTCTTGTTCTTCTTGATTTATTATTGACTAAATAAAAGTTATTCTTACATTTACTGTATAAAAATCAGTAAAGATTTCACGGCAAAGCGCCACGTGGAGCACGAGCTGAGGGGGACGTTTGTACAATTAGACTAAGGCTATGTTTACACGGAAACGATCTGAAGAGAAAACGCAAAAGTGGCGTTGCATCATCACTTTTTATTCTGCGTTTAGGCAAGCGTTATATGGGGGAAATCTGCGTTCATTAGGTGACGCAAAAGTGTGTGAAATTCGATGTAGTGTGCACTCCAGGCGGCACACAACAACACCAATATCTGAGAATATTTTGTACAACTGCTGAAAAGACTCTTGTACGTTTATCAGCGCTGCGAGGGACACTTGAAGGTGTGACGTATGGAAATAATCCAACATGTTGGTTGTTATTTTCCTGTACTGGTGCACGCCTGTGACGTAAACGCGTACGCGACGAGAGCCGCCGTGAGCAGATTTGCGTTTTTACTGACGGGAACGCGACGGTGGAGCGTATTTAAGATTTCCACTCTGGAGGGTGGTTTCACTTTTTTGCGTTTTTAAGTCCCAAAAACACCGTCGCCGTGTAAACGAAAGGCACGTCCGATCAAATATTTTTACGTTTTCACCCGCGAGCTTTCTTGTGTAAACAGGGCCTAAAAGACTTTTAATTGCTAAAAAAGGGTAAACTATCAATCAGACAACAGAAAGACTGTAGTAAATTGTGATCATGTCGATAAAATGTGAGTATCAAACATGATACAGTAGGCTTTATATGGTTAAAAGATGCTGTTCCAGTCACTCTTTAAGCATTTAACCTGATATACGGACTTATGCCACACAAACAGCTGGCTGGACAAACATGTGTTTGGGTGCAGTAAAACAAATAATTTACTGTCAAACAAAAGCTTCAGATGGATTGCCAAGAATCATCTAGGGAATCTTTAGCCAAACAAGAACAAGGCTGCATTATAAAGTGCTCACACTTGGCTCACAGAAGTCCTCAGTCTCTACATTAGGCCTCACTTTCAGCTTTCTAAAGCTAGAATAGTGTAGCAAACCCTCTCTCCACAGCACTGGCACAGGAAGAGAGAGCCAGGAGTGCTCTTTTATTAACTATCTGGGTCCATATCTCCTCTGTGCAAATTAGCAAAGCTTTAGGGATTTTACTGGCTTTGCATTCCACAATGGCACTGGGAATGAATGCCTGACAAAACCTGACTGCAGCAAATTCCACACAATGTCGATTCCCTCTTCCTTACTTACTCTCTCGGACTCCACAGATCCTCTCTGAGAAAACCAACTGATGGCCAAAGTCTCAGGAAGAGGAAATTGTTTCTTTTAAATATGTAGCCATTAAGAAGATGTAGATATGCAGATGTAGATAAACTGGTAAAAATAAGGATATTGTATTCAAAACTTTAGCAAGCTATCTGTAGATGTTGTGTTTTACAAAGAACATGTGAAGTTGTTTATGTGAACTCAACTTTTACCTGTTCACACAAGCCATGCAAAAATACAGATACACTTGAAGGAAATTATACTGGCGGCAATGAGTGAATTCTGGGTCCTGGTGACACCTCTGAATGAAGCAAGATCTGTTCAGTGACTGTAATAATACATAAATGCTGTCTTAAAGGGATAGTTCACCCACATAACATTTTTAATTCAGTCATTAATTACTCGCCCTCATGTCGTTCCAAACCCGCAAGACGTGCGTTCATCTTCAGAACACAAATTAAGATCTTTTTGATGAAATCTGAGTGATTTCTGTCTCTCCATTGACAGCTACTCTACCACTTCAAACAGTTCATAAAGAGATCGTAAAACTAATCCAAATGAATTGAGCGGTTAAGTCCATATTTTCTAAAGAGACGCAATTGCTTTATATGATTATTGAATTTAGGTTTTTATTCACATAAACATTCATTGACTCTGAGCCTGATTCATTGGCATGTTCGCTTGAAGTGCGAGGACCAATGAGGTTCATTCTCGCGCATCAAGCATGTTCGGTTGAGCTTCTGTTTATGTTCGCTGATCAATGTTAATATATAAATAAAAGCCTAAATTCAATATTTTAATCATAAACAGGGACCGTATCTCTTCAGAAAATTTGGATATAGATCTCTTTATGAACTGTTTGAAATGGTAGTTGCGTAGCTGTCAATGGAGAGGACAGAAAGCTCTCAGATTTCATCAAAAAGATCTTCATTTGTGTTCTGAAGATGAACGAAAGTCTTGCGGGTTTGGAACGGCATGGGGGCGGGTAATTAATGACAGAATTTACATTTTTTTGGGGAACTATTTAAAAGACCCCAATAGTTGTCTATTTTGAATGGATTTTATGTTTCCACAGGTATATGTGAATATACATGCCTGAAAAAAGAATATTTCTTCCATTTATACAGTCCAACAGAACAGCTTATCTTTGGTTAATGGTTACCTGATTATAGCTGTATATTATGAAAATGTACAACACTAGCACAATCTTTGAATCCAGGTGAGCAATTTCATAAGTAGGCTACATTCTTGAAATGTCTAACACAGGCTGTCTTATCTTCTCTAAGACTACATGTATTGAAATTGGTACTAACATTAGATTAAAATTAAAGGTGAATCAATATTGGATTTTGCTGAAATAATAATGATTAAAGAGACAATGAACATATTTTAGTGCTGAAATTAGTCAAATCTATATAATGAAAATGTTAAATAATGTGTCAAGCCTGTTCAGAGAGAAGCTTAAAGAGTTTGATTAAATAAATGCTAGAGTGTATTGTGTAACCAAAAGAAAAAAGATTTTATACATAATACCATACTTTTCATTAAAACATGCCTAAAATACATGGAGACTCTTATTTTGAAATATGTACGCTTTTCTACTTCCAACTGCTCATTAAAAAATAATAAAATAAAATATGCACTTTTGCAACTGCCTACAACATATTACAAAATAAGACACACCATAAAGTAATTGTCATAATTAATCAACAGTAAATCATAAGCAAGTTTGGCATAACAATGCATGGTATTTATTGATTGTGACACCATTTTATGTGTCCACCATTTTAACTTTGAAACCAACAGTTGACGGTAGCCATTGACTTCCATTGTAATTTTGTTTCCTACTATGGAAGTCAATGGCTACCGTCAACTGTCTGGTTACCAATAATCTTCAAAATATCTTATTTTGTGTTCAACAGAAGAAACTCATGAGTGCGAGTAAGTGATGACAACATTTCCATTTTTCTGTGAACTATCCCTTTAAGACTTCCCATGGGGAACCTGTACAGTTAAATTAAGACTGCAAAAAATATTTCTATAATGTTTGCCTTAAAAAACTAGACAACAGAACAATATTCAGGATAACAGTATGATACATATTTGAATCAGGGGGCACTGATTGTTAGGTCTGGCCCTGTATACATTGGATAATAACTGTAATGTACTTAAAGTGTGCACCAAGCAGGAAATCGGATCAGGACTCGGTATAGGCAGATAGTCAATATTCACTAATCAGATCGGGGGAAAAAATCTTGATCGGGACATCCCTACATCAATGAAGAGATCAATAAGATGAGAGATATGTAACTGCATTCTCCTCCTCAAATTTTGTGACAAAATAAAGCTGCTTTTGTACTTGTTCAGCATCTTCTTCCTAAACTTCAGCAGTAAAAGTTAGTTAGGAAGTTCATTATTCATCATCTGATCATCTAAAAATCATGCAAAGGAGACTGTCACATATGGTAAAGAGGAAAAGCATGACAGAATCCTTTTTGCTGGTGGAAAATATGTGAGTGGTCAGAGATGCTCTTCAATGTTTAGCTGTGCCCGACTGGAGCAGGATGTTGTTAGCCTCACTTAAACACATACTGAACATTCTGTAATAGTGAACTCATGTGAAACGAAAGCATGCCTTTTAAGTGATTATAAAATAATGTTACTGCCATTTTATAATTCACTCAAAAAAGCTGCCCAAATTATTATATTCATTCTGATCCTATTGCCAATACTTTCGCCCCCATTTGTCTGTATTACACAATATATGGTAAGGGGGAGAGGCGATTTACTGGAAAGCCAAAATGTGACAGCAACTGCATTGCATATTCACGCGCCAGCAACCATTTCCATTATCAAGCTGTGAAATGACTGAATTACTTTATTGCCGTTTTGTAAATCAACACCAGGAAATGAAGACAGACTAAACAGTCACACTGGTCCTTATTCTCAGAAGTTCTCGTGTGAATCATTGAATTAACACATTACAGACTGCTTAGACACCTATTGTAGTAATCTTTGCATTAGTGGCACACCAACATTTCTACAACCAGAAATATTTGTCCGAAACTGTTTTGCAGGGACGAAAACATTGTTTAATTAGTGCTTCTCCAATGGCACGTTTTGACGGCGTCAGTCTCTATTGTGTTTTCTTGTTTCTCGATTTCGCATTTTTAATTAATCTTCATTTGGATAAACTGAGATCTATGCAGTTTTCAGTTTATGCGTGAAACCGTGAACAAAACTTTCATAAACATTAGATTTGTAGTGTGCCTGCCCATCCAATAATCCCAATAAATTTGTACCTAAAGTTTTAGCTTTCAAATTCTGAAAGATTTGAAGCAGAAACATTTGAAGGAATGTTGAAAGATACAGTATAACTCATTGAAATGAAGTATGTCTCGTGTAATCGCTCAATCAGTTTTTCAACTACAGAAAGATTTAAATAAAACAGCTTGAGAACAACGTCACTTAACGTTACATTTACCTCAGAAAATCCATTCAATGACAATAGTTAGTCAGCTAGAAAAAAATCATTTTAGAGGAACATTTTGCTAAATATATAAACTGTTACATATTCATTAGTGTTATGTAACCTGTTCTTCAATATTTAATATTTGAACAAATCCACCAGGAAAACAAGTAATTAGGCTGCTATAGGTACCATTAAATGTTTTATTTCAACTGTGAAGTGGAGGAGAAACATCACTATTTAATTAAAAAGTATTATGCTTTTTTACGTTCATCTTTCTTTATGTGTAATGTTGCTGTTTGTGCATGAAAAAGGTCTACACATTTCTGAAGCACAAAGTCCCTCCAGCGGGAGTTATTCTCTATATCAGTGTTTCTGAACTCCTGAAACGCCTCCATTGTAGTCTTGAGTTTCTTCCGGGGACGAAGACGTCACAATATTCCTCATTTAAATAATTCATACGTAGAATAAAGAGGCGGGGCCTGGTTAAGTCAGTTAGTAGTGTGTTAAAACTCACAGTTATGGTAATTTCGCCAACACACTCAAAGTGATTGACCAATCACAACACACTGCTCCAGCCGACCAATGAGAGCACACTGTGCTTTTCAGAAGGAGGAGCTTCACAGAGACAGGAACTAAACAGAGCGTTACCAAGGGGGTAATCCATCTGCCGGAAACTGAAGCTTCCTCTGGGGGCCGCCATTGTAGCTGGCTATCACCTGCTGTTAGCATCCCATTCATTTTGGTGTCACTTTGACAGTGAATAACCTTACATCTGAGGCGTCTAAAGACTCCATTTGTCCATTATTTATTTCTAAAGAAACACAACAATGTATAAAAGGCTCCATTACTTTCTATCTTACATTATGGCCCCGTAGAAGCCGTTTTTGTAAAAATAGGCTAACGATTGCGTCATAACCACGGGACTCTCTGTCGCACAGTAGAGAAGTTACCGTATAGACAGAAGGAGAAGCTCGCAGCAATCTTTTACTGTCTAAAGTCAGCCCATACTTCGACCTTGGAAACTCTGATCATCATTCAAGACAAGTATTGTGTTATAGGTGGTTAAATTGCTCCAGGTCACGCTTCGCCGTCTCTGCAAGATTATGTGATTCAGATTTGTCTTGGCACAGCTACTAGAAGATTTACAACTGTCAGTCAGGTTGCTCACGTCACATCTACGTCATCCAGCTCAGTGTGAGTCTGCGCAGTACGTTTGGCTATCAGGAAGTGAGTGCTTCTATTGGGCTTCAATTCTCTCCGTTGAAATCAATGGGGTCGCTGTGTCCATTTCTTTTACTGTCTATGAGCGTTACTGACAGACTGGGAAGAGAGGAGCTGAAACAATAGAGAATATGGGAAAAAATAATGTTTTTAAAAACATCAAGCATGAAAACCTTTTCTAGTAGAACCCAAAAACAAAATAAAGAGTTTGTAAAAGGGTGTTATATTGGTACCCTTTAAGTCTAAAAAGTACGTAAAGCTTAAAGGGATACTTCAGGATTTAGCATTAAGCTTTGTATGAGTAGAAAACATGTAGTATTTTCGAATTACCGTGCTTTCCTTCCTCATATCCCCCTGAGAAAAGAGATTTATGTATTTTTTGTCTGGAAAAAATCCTCCGATGACGCAAAAATCGTCATTTTGTGTCATCGGAGGATTTTTTGGCCAGAGGCTAAAGACTACAGCCAGTAGAAGCCGATGTTCAGCATGTTTTCAACTCGCCCATAGAGGGTGGGATCTCAGTCACAGAATTATCAAATAGTCAGCCTGTCAGCCATCTTTTATTTGGAAACTAACCTAGCAGGCTCTTGTTCTGTGGAGAAAGCTGAGTAGTAGGGGTTTACATCCTCTTTTTCCCGGACATGTCCGCCTCGAGATCGTCCAAAATGTCCGGGATTCAGCTTTTGATTTCTGCAGTTGCCATTCATTGTTTAACGTTACATGCACACCTTTTGTTTCAATCTAACTGACTTCATTCCGATTGGTGAATCTGAATGTAGTGTTTACATGAAACAAGTAATCGGTTGATGTGCATTTTAACATTGCTAAGAAAATTCCCGCTCCTCCGTAAAAGATACGAGACCGGTGTGTCTCATCAGTAATCACGCCACCGGCCTCGCGCCGTTCTCCCGCGGGCCGCGGCCCTCACTCGTCCTGCTCACCACAGTAAACATGATGAATGGAGACTGTAGAACGCAAAAGCCGAATCCCAGACATTTTGAGCGATCTCGTAATCCCGGGCAGACTCATCACGGAGACTGTTTAACTACTGCGCTCTGTTACCGGTAGGCGTGACCTCCTAGGGCAGCGAAGCAAGTGCATTCTGGGAGTTGTTGTCTTTCATCCAGATGAGCCAAAAATACATTTTCTGGATTTTCTCAGTCTAGAAGGCTCCAAATTCAAAAATAATTTAACATTTCTTCTACATAAATGACCCATTTTAAATACACATTCATCTTTAAAGAGCTGAAGTATCCCTTTAATCAATGCACCAAATATGCTCTTTACGGCACACTTCCCTCTTGCTCAGACACAATGACAGACCTCAGCAGCGTAATAATGCACTGGCCTCAGTTCAGGTTTTCAGCGACGGCTGGCGCAGTGTTGAAGTCAAGAGGCTTATTATGTTAGTCTAGTTTCTCCATGGGCGTCTTGCAGACAGATGTGGAGTTTAGCTAATGGAGAGCACTCCGCACCCCTGTTGAGTTTATGTCACTCCTTTGCAATCAGCCACAAATCTGAATGCAGTCCTCTGTCTGTTTGCAGTTGCACAGATGTATTGTGGGTCTGGAAACAAATGCATACAACTGTCACATGGGACTATTAAAACCAGCCGAGGAATGCATTGCAAAATTCGGAGCGATTTGGGATCCACTCTTTCTGTTCTATAAGACACCAGCTCTGAATTTTGAAAAGACGGTTTGGTATATATGTAGACTGACGGTGTGACGTTCTAGCAGTATGTATCAAATCATGAGTTATTTAATACAGTTCGTGTCGAGCTCGTGACACAGACGCCGTACCTTTAACACAGTGACCCACATAAAAGACATCATTAAAGAAGTTGCTGAAAAAGCCATTAATTCATTCATGCATCAGTCAGTCAGGAAAGACTGTAACACAATGCTGTTACTGTTGCAATTACTTCAAAGGCAACACTTTAAAGGATTAGTTTGCTTAAAGGGATACTTCACCTCTGGAAAGATGAATACTTAAAATGGGTCATTTATGTAGAAGAAATGTTAAATTATTTTTTAATTTGGAGCTTTCTAGACTGAGAAAAGCCAGAAAATGTATTTTTGGCTTATGTGGATGAAAGACAACAACTCAGAATGCACTTGCTTCGCTGCCCTAGGAGGCCACGCCTACCGGTAACAGAGCGCAGTAGTTAAACAACAAGTCTAGGATACTAGTGAGTCTCCGTGACGAGTCTGCCCAGTATTCGGCTTTTGCGTTCTACAGTCGCCATTCCTCATGTTTACTGTGGCGAGCAGGACGAGTGAGGGCCGTGGGAGAAAGGCTCATGTTTACTGTGGCGAGCAGGACGAGTGAGGGCCGTGGGAGAACGGCTCATGTTTACTGTGGCGAGCAGGACGAGTGAGGGCCGCGGGAGAACGGCTCATGTTTACTGTGGAGAGCAGGACGAGTGAGGGCCGCGGGAGAACGGCTCATGTTTACTGTGGAGAGCAGGACGAGTGAGGGCCGTGGGAGAACGGCTCATGTTTACTGTGTCGAGCAGGACGAGTGAGGGCCGCGGGAGAACGGCTCGTTTACTGTGTCGAGCGGGACGAGTGAGGGCCGCGGGAGAACGGCTCATGTTTACTGTGGGGAGCAGGACGAGTGAGGGCCGCGGGAGAACGGCTCATGTTTACTGTGGCGAGCAGGACGAGTGAGGGCCGCGGGAGAACGGCTCATGTTTACTGTGGCGAGCAGGACGAGTGAGGGCCGCGGGAGAACGGCTCATGTTTACTGTGGCGAGCAGGACGAGTGAGGGCCGCGGGAGAACGGCTCATGTTTACTGTGGCGAGCAGGACGAGCGAGGGCCGCGGGAGAACGGCTCATGTTTACTGTGGCGAGCAGGACGAGCGAGGGCCGCGGGAGAACGGCTCATGTTTACTGTGGCAAGCAGGACGAGTGAGGGCCGCGGGAGAACGGCTCATGTTTACTGTGGCGAGCAGGACGAGTGAGGGCCGCGGGAGAACGGCTCATGTTTACTGTGGAAAGCAGGACGAGCGAGGGCCGCGGGAGAACGGCTCATGTTTACTGTGGCGAGCAGGACGAGCGAGGGCCGCGGGAGAACGGCTCATGTTTACTGTGGCGAGCAGGACGAGCGAGTGCCGCGGGAGAACGGCTCATGTTTACTGTGGCGAGCAGGACGAGCGAGGGCCGCGGGAGAACGGCTCATGTTTACTGTGTTGAGCAGGACGAGTGAGGGCCGCGGGAGAACGGCTCATGTTTACTGTGTCGAGCAGGACGAGTGAGGGCCGCGGGAGAATGGCTCATGTTTACTGTGGGGAGCAGGACGAGTGAGGACCGCGGGAGAACGGCTCATGTTTACTGTGGGGAGCAGGACGAGTGAGAGCCGCGGGAGAAAGGCCCGTTTAATGTGTCAAACGGGACGAGTGAGGGCCGCGGGAGAACGGCTCATGTTTACTGTGGGGAGCAGGACGAGTGAGAGCCGCGGGAGAACGGCTCATGTTTACTGTGGCGAGCAGGACGAGTGAGAGCCGCGGGAGAACGGCTCATGTTTACTGTGGGGAGCAGGACGAGTGAGAGCCGCGGGAGAACGGCTCATGTTTACTGTGAGGACGAGTCATGCAGGACGAGTGAGGGCCGCGGGAGAACGGCTCATGTTTACTGTGGAAAGCAGGACGAGCGAGGGCCGCGGGAGAACGGCTCATGTTTACTGTGGCGAGCAGGACGAGCGAGGGCCGCGGGAGAACGGCTCATGTTTACTGTGGCGAGCAGGACGAGCGAGTGCCGCGGGAGAACGGCTCATGTTTACTGTGGCGAGCAGGACGAGCGAGGGCCGCGGGAGAACGGCTCATGTTTACTGTGTTGAGCAGGACGAGTGAGGGCCGCGGGAGAACGGCTCATGTTTACTGTGTTGAGCAGGACGAGTGAGGGCCGCGGGAGAATGGCTCATGTTTACTGTGGGGAGCAGGACGAGTGAGGACCGCGGGAGAACGGCTCATGTTTACTGTGGGGAGCAGGACGAGTGAGAGCCGCGGGAGAAAGGCCCGTTTAATGTGTCAAACGGGACGAGTGAGGGCCGCGGGAGAACGGCTCATGTTTACTGTGGGGAGCAGGACGAGTGAGAGCCGCGGGAGAACGGCTCATGTTTACTGTGGCGAGCAGGACGAGTGAGAGCCGCGGGAGAACGGCTCATGTTTACTGTGGGGAGCAGGACGAGTGAGAGCCGCGGGAGAACGGCTCATGTTTACTGTGAGGACGAGTCATGCAGGACGAGTGAGGGCCGCAGGAGAACGGCGCGAGGCCGGTGGCGTGATTACTGATGAGCGACTCCTGTGAGACGCACCGGTCTCGTGTCTCTCACGGAGGAGTGCAAATTTTCTTAGCAATCTTAAAACGCACATCAACCGATCACTTGTTTAGCATTCATGTAAACACTACATTCAGATTCACCAATCGGAATGAATTCAGTAAGATTGAAACAAAAGGTGTGCATGTAAAAAATGAATGGTGACTGCAGAAAGCAAAAGATGAATCCCAGACATTTTGGACGATCTCGACGGCCGGACATGTCCGGGAAAAAGAGGATGGTAACCCGTAACCCCTTCTACTCAGCTTTCTCCACAGATCAAGAGCCTGCTAGCTTAGCTTACAATAAACGATGGCTGACACTATGTGTATATTCTGTGAGAGAGATCCCACCCTCTATGGGCGGGTGAGAACATGCGGGACGACCCCTACTACTGGCTGTAGTCTTTAGCCTCTGGGCAAAAAATCCTCTGATGACGCAAAATGACGATTTTTGTGTCATCGGAGGATTTTTTCCAGACAAAAAATACATAAATCTCTCGTCTCAGGGGGATATGAGGGTGGAAAGCACGGTAATTCGAAAATACTACAGGTTTTCTACTAATACAAAGCTTAATGCTAAATCCTGAAGTATCCCTTTAAAAAAAATCTGTCATAATTTATTCACCCTCAAGTTGTATCAAACCTGTATGAATTTCTTTCTTCAGCTGAACACAAAGGAAGATATTTTGAAGAATAATGGTAACCAGACAGTTAATGGACCCCGTTGACTTTGGGGTCTTGACTTTTGACCATTGATTTTTTCCCTACTATGGAAGTCAATAGGGTCCATCAACTGTCACCCATATTCTTCACAATATTCTTTGTGTTCAGCAGAAGAAAGAAATTCATACAGGTTTGAAACAACTTGAGGGTGAGTAAATTATGACAGAATTTAACATTTTAATTGAACTATTCCTTTAAAGCATAGGCTAAGCGGTCACTATTTTTTTCCTTTAATAAATTTTAATGGTTTTATTAGCCTTAATGTTAAAAATCAAAAAGCATGTCTAATCAACTGAATTCAAAAACTTTAACATTTGTGTCAATTAAAAAAAAATGATAATGATAGGGCCCTATGATTTTGTCAGGGTTTGTCAGAAATGCTTAAAACATCTTCCTCATTATAGACAAAACATTTATTCAGTCAAGCTCCAAAAATGGCTCATTTTGATATTGTGGGATTTGTGACGTCACATGGTCAAATTCATCTGCATACGCCTGCCTGAAGAGCAAGACATCGACGAATAGTTACACTACATCATCGCACCATAGCCCACTGCTGTTCAGTCGCTTAAACGGCTGACAGTTCCCTACAACTGGATGTGAGCGTCTAAAGCAAACAGAACCCATTATAATCACTGGCCCTGTCTACCCTCACGGTTGTGGTTGCAATCCAATACCAATGACAAAGGAATTCAATCTAAGTAGGCTAGTCTTTAATCCACAAACAGAAATACACAATCTCAGGAGAACATACACCCTCACCACATTTAATAATGATGATCACCGACACAGGACTGAACAAAACAGGGAGTACACACACACAGAGGTAACAAGGGAACTAATTAGACGACAGGTGAATCATTAACTAAGGTGACAAACTAGGAAACAATCATGGCTAAACTGAACCACAAGAAAAAACACAACTTAACAAAAATATAATCCTGACATCTAAACTGGATACAGTATACAGATGTGTGTTCAGTTTTTGACGTACTCCACACGCTTGATTCTGTCGACAACAGGACAAACGGAAGAGTAAAAGAGCGTTCGCTTTGACACGTCCAGCTCATTTGTATCTCTGTACAGACTTCAGAAGAATCCCAGCATCAGGAACAAGTGGATGGTTTATTTTTAATGGCATCCTGGATCGTGTCAGAGGATAATGTTTGTTTGGAGCATTTTGTTTCGCAAAAAAGGCACAGGAGAGTTCGCAAAGAAACGTTTGTTGAAAGATGAAGCAGCTGACTGTGCTGGATCTGACAGGAGCAACATTGCAAACTGTAACCATAAGATTTCACAATGCTTTGTCTATAAATTATGATTTTATATGAAAAATGTTTGCAATAGTAGGTGGGCATTAATACTGTTTCCTATGCAATGACGTGAGCCAATCATAACAGTTGCCGTTTACTGACAAGCCTTAAGCACTGCTCATTTCAGGGTCAGAATGAGGGTTGTAAACAACCGTTTTTCCACATATGTACTTTTATGCAAAAAACAGTTGTAGCATTATAAGTGAACCTCAACGAACATATTAAAATAATTTTAAAAATCCATGTCATGACCCCTCTAATATAACAAATCAAAGTAAATGAACTTGTTTTTGATGAGTGGGCTCTGTCCAAATCAAAACTACCCAACATAAACGCACACAAACACACACAGAGTGATCATGACTCACTTTAACCATTGTAGAACAACTGATCTACAGCAGTCCACACATAATGACAAACACACATGTGCAAAGGTTTTGACCTTTCTTTGCAAACACTGTCAACACTGAGTTTTGTTAACCGTGTCGGTGCTGAAGTCTGTATTATACTATATTATGTATTATGTACAGCAGTATTACAGTGTTATACACTCGTCTGTATTGGGTTGTGTGCAGACGGTTTGAGTCACTGGCTTTTGAGCCCCTGTTTCAAAACCTAATGTGCTGCCTATCTAGACAGCATTTTTGGATATTTTGGGAACGTGAAGCATTTCTAGATGAACTTGTACCAACACCCACAATTGCAGGTATTTGTCCACTTGCATGACGTACTACTTCTGGTGTTTGAAGTGTTCAAGTGAGTGTGAACACTTGTGTGTAGAACTTCTGATTACCTGATAGGACACATTTATTTAGGACACACTAGAGCTTTATTTACACACTTTGATTTTTATGGAAGCTTGTTTCCGCCACATAATTGCTTGACATAAACTCGCAATTATTAGTTATAAAGTCAGAATAGCAATATATAAAATTCAGAATTGAGAGTTTATATCTCGCAATTATGCCATTATAACATGCAAATGAGAGTTTATATCACGCAATTCTGAGAAATAAATACCTTACAGTATTTAAACAGTTACCTACTTTAAAATAAATGTCTGATGTTTCTAATTAAGTGGTAAAACGCAATTGCAAAAGTTTTACAGTGGCTAAGAACGCAAGTGTGTTTAGGCTATTGGAACAGGCCAGATGTCATAAATACGTGCAACATTTTGGCCATCAAAGTTGCTTTCAGCATATTTGAGTCTGAATGCGCGCGCGTGTGTGTGTGTGTGTGTGTGTGTATCTAGCGGACTCGCGCCTGTGACGCCCTAAATGCTGCCTAGGTAGGGTTAGTTAGGGTTAAAGTTGTGAGACACAACCGCTGTATCTGCGAAACAAAGACTCGTCCAGATGAGAAACGTAAATCAGAAACACTGCCACTCAATTTCTTCTGTAGCCTACTCAGTCAGTAACCGATGAGCTCAACGCTGACTCAATGCAAAACATAAACAATGATTATATTACTTACAACTTAAGTCATTTGTAACTCGTAAGGTGGATAAAGCAGGTAAGCACATAAGACATAAACTATAGTTTCTGATTCTCTCAGAGAGAAAAAAAAAATAGTGTAGGCTACTTACAGGATCGTGGTCTGAGGAAGAACAGCGGGCACTGATTCCAGGCTTAAATGCATACATCGGACAGTGGTACGGAAACATAAACAGCGGCTCGGACATGAGAACACCGGGTTTGGGCCACTGCTGAGGAGCAACACGCCGAGTACACTTAAAAAGCAGGGTAAGTTTCGGACAGTCCGCAACGCCATGACCAGCCAGTGCGCCGGAGAGCAGTGTGCAGGAATCCAGTGTTACAGACCGTGGACTAGGCGGCATGAGAGACCAATCACAGCCTTCTCAATCGTGCACGATAAAAGCCCATCCTACTAAACTTTTGCCTACTACACACTTCAAAGTACCGGCATTTGCGTAGTACGTAGTCTGAGAATGCAAACTGGGATTCAACCATTAATCGAGGAAGTGCTAAAGGGTCCATGGAAAAGTTTAGAGAAAGTAAAAATCATATAGGCCTAATAATACGAAATCAATAAATAATATATAAATAAACTATGCAGATAAATACATTTAATAAAAAAAAATGTTTTTATTAAAGATAAATAATTTTTTATTTTATTTTTTAATATAAAAAATAAACACATTTTGATTTGGATAACACGTATTACAGTACATTACTAGAGAATATGTCTTTCCACAGGTATTTATAATTGAAAATACATAACTGCTTTTACATTTTAGGATGGGTGTCCCTCACATGAGGATGATCATATTTGGGTGTCCGTTGAATCTAAAAGATTGAAAACCCATGATCTAGTACTCAAAATAAATAGGGTCTAGCTGCATTTAAAAAAAAAAAATTAGGCTAATAAATGTAAAATTAATTGTACATTTTTAGGAAATATATAAGTCTATAATTGACTAGGGCCATCCTACCAATAATTTTTGGCATTTTACTTCTGTGATTCTACAAAAGAACAGTAATTTTTTTTGTTACATTTTTTAATGCATTTAAATAGTTTTTGCTTTTCTGTCATATTAGTATACGCTTTTCATAATAAGAGTCTGTTCACAATAGGACAGTACAATAATTGCACACGGCTTATCAATATATGTATGCTTTGATCACGCTGTGTGGAGCACTATTGCTTTCCCACAGTGCAATGCTTCTGTCTTGACCCACTATCAGTTATGATTTATAATTTATGTTGTGATTTATATGTCTTTTGTCAGGCACCATTTTATTTTTGCTGCCAAAAGTTAGATTTTTACACGAAATTGTCATTTTCACTAAATACCTCTTGCTGTTGTAAAACATGAAACGTCATTTTACAATTTTAACCATTTGTTTGTTGCATAATGCATCACTCAAAATTGTAAGATAATGGATGGAAATGCAATCCAAATACATCGGGTAGTTGTTCTAACTAAATGAGCATGCAATATTCATCACAAAGGTTAAACATGCACATATCTGAAAATTATGCAAATGATTTAAAAAAAAACAATGTATAAGATTTTGTTTGCCTTACTGGTATTCTTTTACTGGTTCATGGCTGCTTAAAAATAAACAACAAAGCCACAAACAGAGATCTTTATTAGAGGAAATCGCATGCTTTTACCACGTAGGATTTGCATGAAACATCAATTTATGAAGCCTGTATTTGAAGCATTTCTTATTCTCCAATAAATCATAGAAGATGTCTACTCGGGTCAGTGGCAACACCATTTTCTTTATTCAGAGTACGATGTGTCAACATCCAGCATGACAAATATTGTACAAATTTCCACAATTTAAAAATGAAAACTCACCGCACCTTGTGATCTCACACATTTATAGTAAAATTAAAATGTCAACAAATCCATGCTGTATCGTACAAAAATAAATCAAACTCCAGTTCCACAGAGAGCACAATAGTTTATACAAAATCCCGTCTTCATTGATGATTAAACAAATCAACCTTGAAATGAAGAATAGCAGATAAATAAACTCATGAATTCACAATAATTCATATGAAAAATCGCATTCTAATACGTGACTTCTTTTGTTTTACCTTGGGTAATTAGTCACATATCCTTTAAAAATAAAAAATAATCAATATTATGCATCAACAGTAAATGAGCAGCATGTTTGTGCTTAAATTCCCATTTCCATTGTACCGATGATGACGATAATTGATTCAAAAACCCAAACTAGCTATTTCTCTATTGAAAGCATTACTATATTGGCAGAAAGCTGCAGATGTGATGCTGTGCATGAATGATGGAGCCCCAAAAAAGGGCCGATTTGTACAATAGATGAGATCCAGTGAAGTACAAGCACCTTTGCGTTAGCTCTCAATAAGGTATTAACAAGGTTGCTACAGCTAATAGTACAATGGAAATCAGGGGTGACCCCCTCAAACTCTACTGATGACTCTAACCACCGATCCCATCGCACTGGGACATTTTCTTCTTAAAATGCTTTATTTTGATTGACTACTCTTTTATGATTTTGTACAGTGATTAGACATAAAGTGCTGCTGGGGATTATCTTGTATGATACAGAACATACTCGACGAACTAGCATCGTTAGTTAAAAATGCACAATATTTCTTGTAAAGATATTGTCCTCATGAATATCTCAATCCCTGTAATCTCTCGTCAAACCGCTGAACGTCTGTCATCGTGCCTTCCTCGTGCCAAAGAGACACCTGGAGATTGCACATCGTCCGGAGGTGGGATAAGTGCAAATAGTCTTCTGGCACAAAAAGTGGGGGCAAAAACCCTGTAGGTCCCGTTTTCATTGTCTTTACTGTGTGTATTCTTTTCAAATTCCTTCTGCGTTAGTTTCCATTCTGTACAAACATCCGAGCATGGAAACGAAGGTGTCCCTGCGCAGCATCGTCCGTCTCTAAACCTAATGTCCACTTCCTTTTAAAACATTTGTATTAAAAGATTTATATAAAAATCAATCATTTACATATAGTAAAAAGATTCTGTAGCTTCCACTGTTTACAAACACGAAATTGCATATACCCACCACATAGATTGCATCTCTCTCTCTCTCTCTCTCTCTTTTTTGCATCTCTCTCTTTTTTTTATACACATGGTTTAGTCAAATATTGCTGAGACAGTTCCATTCTGGCTACTGTAATTTCAAGAATAGACCAAGTGAAGACGTACAGTATGTGGCGCGATGTTAGAGCTGCTATTGCCGTCACACTGATGCAGATTAAATGACGAAGCCACAAATAATCAAAGCGTTTCTGTTTGTTAATATCAGGAACTCCACCATTAGCTTTCCCTGTCATGACACTTACCATAAAACATTCACATTCCAAATCCACTTCTAAGATCTTTAACACCAATGTTTTTAATTGGTAGTTGATATGGTATAATGCTTTATTTCGAAAGGTCCACTAACTAAAAGTAAGTAACTACATGTCAACTAGCACTCATTCGAGTATTAGTTGACTGTCTGCTTAATATCTGCTAACACTTTCTTTTAATGCTCTCCAACAGAAATTCTACTGATTAGCTAGTTCTGTCATGAAACTGTAGATAACTCAGACTGATAGGTCTAACTCATTTGGTAGTGATCACATCATTTTCTACATAGCGCTGCTGATTGGTTGCTGTTGCTGCAGCTCAACATTCAAATACCAGTAGTGTTGCTGTTATCAGTTTGCGGCACGCTTTCAGAAACCCTCCTCCTTCCCTAGCTCCACCTGTATAGATCTGCTACTGGGGTTAAATCATGTCTGTCACATGTGGCGCTGCAGAAGCTGGTCTTACATGCTCACAGCAGTGTCTGTGAATGTATTGGCTGTAGAAAGTCTCTTGCTCTGCAGCGCAGCAGATCTATTCCACCAAGACCAAATACATTAACATTGCCATATCCATTACTATGCCAATCTCTATTACCATACCAATCTCCTGAGAGCTGTCATGACAGAACTATAAGTAACTTTGCAACTACGTCAACTTCTTCTACTAACCCTACCCCGACAGTCTACTAACACTCTAAGGGCCCTATCTTGCACCCGGTGCAAATGACTTTGTACACTGACGCATGTATCATTCGTATTTTGCACCCGCGCAAAGCGGACTTTTCCCTCCACAGACGCACGTCTGTAAACTAGAGAATGAACTTGCGCTCCCTGGGCGGGTCGGCGCTAAAAGGGAGGCGTGTTTCGGCGCAAACAATCCCTGGTGCTATTTTGCAGTTCCAGAAAACAATTCTGACCAGAAAAAACCCAGTCTAAAGTCAGTGGCGCATTGAGCGTACATTCAGATGCTATTTTAAGCGCGCGTGCTTGGTCATAATACAGAGTGTGAACAACGCGCGTACACTGTAGATGATTCTCTCATCTACACAGATGCATTTTCCTTTTTGGAAATGATACATTATTATAAGGAAAAATATTAAAACACGAGGGAAATCATTGTTGTGTCCATGACGATGGGAAAAATAGGCATAAAGCTTACATATTTACTAATTTGTGTGGGTTTGTCCATCCCCAATGCCACTTCTCTTTCTTCTACGGCCCTGACGAGAACATCGATCTCCTCGCTGTGAACCGATTCTGAAGCGCTCCTGGTAAATGCGCCGTTATAATAGTATTGCGCCATGGAACAAGCGCACCTCGTTCATCATGCTCTTAAAGGGAATGTGAGATGACGCTCAGGGGTGCGTTTCCCAAAGCCAACTATGAGCCATCGTTACCAATAGAGTTCAATGGAAATTACGATCATAGTTGGCCAACGATGTTTTTGGGAAACGCACCCCTGATTGTTTTATTTCACGTTACGCCCAAACCACACCTATGAATAATGAAGCTACTTCAGACCATCCCCTTTTAAACTTGCGTTGGGCGCAAGAGTCATTTATCCCGCCGGGAAAATAGCAACAGCGCCCAAGACCCGCCCACAGAGTCACTTGCGCTTCGCGCTTGATACTTGCGTTTCAGATCGTTAAAATAGGGCCCTGAGAGTTTGTTGATATGCAGTTGCAAAGTTAGTAGAATGTCTAAAGTAGACTATTGAAAAAAAGTGTAACCGTTGATATTAATGATAAAAAGAAGCAGCACCAATCATCTTTCAGTAGATCTTTCACTGAGCTAACCTCTGTGATTTTAACTCTCTATACCAGGAAGCATCACAAACTCTTGTTCAGTAGTGGTTGCATTACTGTTGTATAATACACTAAAAGGTGCATCAATGAGCAGCGAGAAGGATGATTCACGTTACAAAACGTACAAAATGTGAATGCTTTCCAAAACTATTTTGCAGATTTGTTTTTTTAAGCAAGGCCAGAAAAATAAACCCAAAGAATAATTGTTTAGTCAGCATAACACTTTTTAAAAGAACATGAATTTAACACTGTTCGATAAACTACAACAGCAAAACGTGAGGCATCCCATTTGATTATTATTTTTTCTTTCTGAAAGTGTCTTTTGTTCCCTGTGTTCCTTCGATGTAGGAAAGTAGCCCCTTCGTTCTGAGATGCTAGACTTGAATGCCTTGTACTGCTTGTTTGATATTTTCTAGCAGGGCCTTGTTCTCTGCGCTCTGATACTGATCTTGATTGGTGTACATGTCCGTTAGCGTGGTCACATACGCGTCAAAGCTCTGTTCGCTCATTGGCTCCTGTGAAACACAGAGGAAAGCTCCTGTCAGGTGAAATACAGTATGTGGAAGATGACAACAACACATGAATCTGGGTTGTACACTTTTGTGAATTTAGAAAAATAATATTTTAAAAAACATCTAAAGAATTTAAATTCTAATTCAGTTCCTGGAATTGAGGAGCAAACAGGATGCAGACTTGTATTAAGAATTTGAATTCAAGAAATGAGCATTAAAATGAAATAAATTTTAAATAAATTAATGTAACTGCTATAAATAATCCAAAAACATATGGGCTATTTAAAATCTGTGAAATTAGATTCAAATTTTAAATGCATTTATATATATATATATATATATAGAGAGAGAGAGAGAGAGAGAGAGAGAGAGAGAGAGAGAGAGAGAGAGAGAGAGAGAAAGAGAAAGAGAAAGAGAGAAACAATGAAATCTGAAAACAATGTGGTGGGCATTTTGTGCTCTATTTTATTTATTTTTTCACTTTAATGGCTGTTAATTGCTTTGGCAGTAGTGAATTTAGTTTATTATAATAAGTCTAATCAGTCTAAATCATGTGTTCTGCATATCGGGGACAAGATCGGAGGCGACATAACAACATAAATCAATTTATTGATTTTGTAAAAGGAAATATGTTATTATTTATGTCTTAGTTATTTACGTAGGTAGGTAGGTAGGAGGATATGTGGGTAGGTATGTAGATAGGTGGGTAGATAGATAGATAGATAGGCGGTTAGATATGTGGGTAGGTATGTAGATAGGTATGTAGATATGTGGGCAGGTATGTAGATATGTGGGCAGGTATGTAGATAGGTGGGTAGGTATGTAGATATGTAGGTATATAGGTGTGTAGATAGGTGGGTAGGTATGTAGATATGTAGGTAGATAGGGGAATAGGTATGAAGATAGGTAGATAGATAGGTGGGTAGATATGTGGGTAGGTATGTAGATAAGTGGGTAGATAGGTGGGAAGGTATGTAGATAGGTAGGTAGATATGTGGGTAGGTATGTAGATAGGTAGGTAGATATGTGGGTAGGTAGATAGGTGGGTAGGTATGTAGATAGGTAGGTAGATATGTGGGTAGGTAGGTAGATAGGTGGGTAGGTAGGTAGATATGTGGGTAGGTATGTAGATAGGTAGGTAGATATGTGGGTAGGTAGATAGGTGGGTAGGTATGTAGATAAGTGGGTAGATAGGTGGGAAGGTATGTAGATAAGTGGGTAGATAGGTGGGAAGGTATGTAGATAGGTAGGTAGATATGTGGGTAGGTAGATAGGTGGGTAGGTATGTAGATAGGTAGGTAGATATGTGGGTAGGTAGGTAGATAGGTGGGTAGGTAGGTAGATAGGTGGGTAGGTATGTAGATAGGTAGGTAGATATGTAGTTTGATAGATAGGTATTTAGGTAGATCAGTAAACAGGTAGGTTTATACTGTAGATAGGTGGGTAGGTAGGAATAGATGGGTAGATAGCTAGGTTTATATATAACTAGCTAGGTAGGTTTATAGATAGATAGGTAGGTTACTAGGTTGATAGACAGGTAGATAGGTAGGTTGATAGATAGGTAAGTTTATAGACAGGTGGATAGGTAGGTACTAACATGGTAGTAACCATGAACAACACAATTTATGTGTATAGGTGGACATATCATGAATGAAAGATTAAATCATAATGATGTTCACCATGACCAACACCAACTGTGCTCTGCCAGTTTCGACACACAGACATATTGAAAACATATACATATTCATATGTATGGTGAGGGTAAGAGTTAAACTGTGGACTTACTCTCTGATGCAACTGTAAACAGCTGTTGTGTCTGACTGGAGGCTCTTTGTGAAGTGATTTCTAGAGGAAAAAACAAAACCGTATTAGCTTACAATGTCCAACATGCTCAATACATATAAGATCAGGACACTGTCTGAACACCCAATCCAACACAACTTACTGGTGCATTCTTTAGGAGATGATGCCTTTTATGTCCCAAATGACTAACTTTTGTTTTTATTCAAATGTTTTTATTTATTATTATTATAAATATTTGTATGTCCCTAATCCATATATCACACATTCACTATTTGTATCACTGTTTTATTATGTTTACACGTACATTGACCTCATCAAGCTAAAAATGTCAGCTCTGTTATGAAGGAAAAAATCTGATTGCTGACAATGAATAATGTGAATAGACCATACCCCATATTGTTCAACAAAGACATGTAACAGGGGAAAACTCATATTTCATATTTCATAAACCCCCAGAATGATACTACAATAATTGTTATGTATTCCAATTAAAAGCATTTCAATTCCAAGCTTATTGTGACTGGTTGAAAGCGCTTTAGAGTTGAGTCATGATCAACTATTCATGCTTTGTAAGGCTGTGGGGATTACAGCTCTGATACTGTGGGATTGAAAAGGGGAAAATGTCACAAATGTCACTGTTTCCTGAGAATGGGCTTCATCTAAGTCTTTTAAGAAACAACCAGTCAGTATTGTTGCATTATCAAAGCTAAACACATCTATTTTCTCTTGCAATGATGTTTTTTGGTGGTGAAATTAAATTAAATGCCATTTATTTGTATTCATTCATTCATTCATTTGGTGTCACTTTGTTGAGCATAAAAGAAGACAAAATGAGCGCAATGTAAAATCTGCAAATCTGTTTTGTAGCCATGTCGACCTAAAATCGTTCTGTATAAACCAGGGTTATTATCATCAACTAAAAATAAATCCATTAGAAACATTTTCATTACTTAGTAAACATTAACATTACATTCAAATTAATTTTATTTCAGTTAATATAGCTAAAATACTACTAAAACTAAAACCTTTTTGGGACATATTCGGGACATGGGCTTATTCACCAGAGTTAGATAAGTCCACACACACCCTTCTCATCTCCGTGTGTGCCTTAACTCTGTCTGACGCACACACCGCTAGCCTAGCTTAGCACAAAGACTGGAAGTAAATGGTCCCAAGGTCACATGAGACACAGGCATCTTTTAACCGTATACATACTAGGAACTATATTCTCAGAAGGAGAAGCACTGCTACGTGGGTGGAGAGATTTGCCCGCAGCATTTGTTGCCGTGGTGAGGAGCAAAGAGTTCGCTCAGAGTGTTGCGCTAATCACTCCGCCCAAGTAGCAGTGCTTTGCCTTCTGAGAATATAGTTCCCAGTATGCATACGGTTAAAAGATGCTATTTGTACACACTGTGACTATACAAATCACAACATATAAATAGGAAAATGTTGGGGTTATTTTGTCTCTTATTGGGAGCAGTGTGCTAGCTGGAGCCATTTACTTCCAGTCTTTGCGCTAAGCTAGGCTAGCGGTGGGTGCGTCAGACAGAGTTACAGCACGCACGGAGATGAGAAGGGTGTGTGTGGACTTATCTAACTCTGGGGGATACGGTGAATAAGATAAAGTCCCAAAAAGTCAGCGTGTTCCTTTAATTACTAAAAAGACATAAAAAGAGAATGACAGAAACGAAATTACCAAAAAATAAAAAAATTAGATGAATACAAAACCTATTATAGTTACCAAAAACAATAATAGTATATCAATAATATCTTAAATAGCACTGGTATAAATTGGTTTAGTGATGAATGAAATGTCTGTGGAAGTGATTGAAGAGCTGATTGTTTTACTCGCTGCAGAATACACTATATTAAAACAGCTTAACTAGACTAAAACTTGGCTTTGAGATAAACTAAACCAGCAAACCAACTTTTATGGTATATACTACAAACTGGTTTATGTTTGTTTTAGCAGAGCTGGCCTTTTAAAGAGGCTTTCAGCTCAAAGCGAGTTCGCCTTAACTCTGGCAATAACAATGCGTCAAATTCAGATTACACCAGTTGACCGGCACAACTTTTGACATAATGGACTAGTTTGAAATGATGCCGTAGTTCTAATGCACAGGCTCAGTTTACTGAATGACCCAAGAACTGCGGCCTCAAGCCTAACAAAGTGCTTTCTTGATTTTTCTAAATGAACAGACTAAAGCGATACGCTTGTCCAGGACTTGTCCTCATTCTGATGGGGATGGTCCCTTACCATCTGCGGTAGCTGGATATTAGCTAAACTGTTTATCAGTGAATGCCTGAGGCTGGCCGGCTCACGCAGGAGAGATTCATTTTGCTGTTCAATCACCTTGTTTTCCTCCTCTAAGGACCTCAGATTAGACTCCATTGTGGTGATCTGTGGGACATGAATCGACACACTTGTTAACTCTGATAAAAATGTCTTCATAGTTCATTCACGACATAATGTTTAAACTAGACTATAGTACAGTAAGTACAGTGTGGGATTGAAATGTGATTTATTACAGATTTTGCATTTACATTGTAAGGCCTTATGCACTGGCCAGTTTTCACACGCACACACACACACGCACTCACACACACACTTTTTGTCTCACCTGTTTATTGTTTAAATATTTACTGTTTGTTTGTTTTTTTTCAGTTGTGCTGCTTCATATTTTGTAGAATTTTTTTTTTCAGGATTCTTTGATAAATAGAAATTTGAAAAGAACAGCATTTATTTAAAGTAGAATTTTTCTGAAACATTAAACGTCTTTACTGTCACCTTTGATCAATTTAATGCATCCTTGCTGAATAAAGTTATTACATTTTGACATTAACAACAACAACAACAACACTTACTTTTAAATAGTAGTGAATATATCTGTATATACTGTATGTTCTAGTTTCGCTTTTGTGGACTTTTGTATTCACTAGTCACATGTGTTCCTTTGTCTTAGTTTCCCGCCACTCTGTTTCCATGGACACTAACTCAATCATCAGAGCTGTTATTCATTTAGTTCATCACCATTATGTATTTAAGTTCCTCGCTGTTCACTCTCAGTTGTCGGCCGTTTTTAGTCTTAGCATTTGTTTTACACCGTCTGTATTTACCTGAGTTTGATTTATTATTAAAGACGTTTTGTATTGGAACTTGTGGACTCTCATCTTCATCGTCTTCATCTTTGTGACAATAATGATATATATCAACTTTGTTTATTTATTTATTTTAGCTGTAAATAAGGTTGTTACAATACTACATTTTCAGATACATTTTAGATAACACAAATTTTATAGTCAAAATGTTGGTCTCTTTTGCTCTCCAAGGCTGCATTTATTTGATAAAAAAATACAGTAAAAAACATAATATTGTGAAATATTATTACAATTTAAAATAACTGTTTGTTATTTTAATATAATTTATTCCTGTGATGGAAATTATTATTGGAGTTCAATTATAAATAATGGTTCTTATGATGATCAATATATTTTATTTCAAGTGGAAACCATGATTTTTACATCTTAAAATTAAGAGTTCAGATGCAAAAGCCTCTAAGTGCCATCTGAAATTTTTGTCAAGCTTGTTTATTTAAGTTCAATCATTTCACTTAAATGACAATTAATAGGTAATTTTCATAGCCATTTAAGTGAAATTACTGAACTTAAATACACAAGCTTGATAAAAATGATCATTCTAGATGAAAATGTCAGATGGCACTTAGAGGCTTTTGCATGTGAACTCTTCAAATATACAAATAGAATACAATCATACAAATAATATTTTACAATATTGCAGTTTTTACTGTATTTTCAAAGATCAAATGAATGAATACTTCCCTCAAAAATATGAACAAATCATAATAATTCAAAACTTTTGACCACTAGTTAATACTCATAATCATTCTATTGAGAATGAGGAGATGTCGTCACGACACAGCGCCCCGCCCCCAGAGACCGCGTCTCCTCCCCTTTCCGCCATTTTGGGAGGATACCCGCCAGCACCGTTCATTGTTTGTATTGGTAGTAGAGGAGGTTGTCGCACTGACTAAATATATATAGTGTAATAACTGATGCCTAAAACCAAGTAATTAACTATTTGCATATAAGTACAATGTGGTAAAGAGTCTAACGTTAGGTCTCTGTTCCATGATTCAGCTCAGGCCCGGTTCTACGGGGGTGCTTGAGCTCAAACAAAAGTAAAAGCACCCTCAGATTAAATTTTTATTAGCACACATGTAGCTAAACGAGATATTGCCGACAATTAAGAAACAGACGGATTTCACACTCATACATATATAATAATACACTAAATAAATCCATTAACGCGAATTATTTAACAGAAATTATTTTATTATGCTTTCATGTTTAATGCATTGGATTGGTTGTGTCCTTTCGCGATCGTGATACGCATAGGTGAAACGGTCTCTTTATTTGCCCACTTTGTGTGTGCGTCCCGCTCAGGAAATTCGTTAGCTGACTTTCTGAGACGGGGCTGCCTTTAGGTAGCCTAAAAATATGAATTGTCCATTTTTAATCATGTATACGAAATTGGCGCAAGTAAGTTCAAACCTCTACATCACAAGACTAAATGACACCGCCTGCCGATGACAGCAGCGAACTCCGCCCTACAACTTCACTCTCACCGCATGACACCCATTCAAACACCGGCGATAAATCCCAGCAAGTGCCGCGGCCGATGGCGCCGACGCCGCCGAGAGTGACCAGCATTTGACTGTCTTAATGAGTGAGTCATTTAATCTTTAAATAAGCTGTTTCGTTTAAAAGGACTGATTCATTGTCGTCAGAAATTACATGTCTAAAATGTAGTCAGTTTCAGTTTCAATACTTCACACATTTGCAATACTGCTGATATTTGGGGGAAAAGGAATGTGTAACATTTCTTAACTATATCATATGATATAAATGCAAAGCGCAAAAACTCGTACAGGGACATAGGCCCAATCCCAAATGGCACACTTCATGTGCACTTTCGGTCTTGTGGACTTACAATGGCTGCCGCGTGCGCGTGTCCGTTAAGTCCGTGAGACCGCAGTGTGTCCCATTTGTCATTTTTAGATCTCAGAAGGGTGCTCGTGAGCGCCCCCTCTGCGGTCGATTTGTGCCCTTGATGCGCACTTTTGCCGAGCCCACGCTGACACGGGCTCCGCAGCGGACTTCTTCCCGACATTCAAAGCGGCGTTACGTCGCGAAAGTGCGGATTCAGAGGAAGACCGCGAGTGCTTAGGGTTCCATTTGGGACAGGGCCTTAGGCTACTCGATCATGCAGATCGCATATCGTTTAACATAACAGCAATTACAATATTGTCGTAGACAGGTATCGCTCAGCCCTATTTTGAGCACCCTCACTATTTTCAGAAGCACCCTCAGTGATTTGGTTCTAGAACCGGGCCTGATTCAGCTGCAGGCAGCTCGTATGGGTCGACGTTTTTAATATCAGCCAATTTCTCTAAATACCTCTGTTTGGCATTGGTAGTAAGTTTCTCCCTGTAAGGAGCCTTTTCTTTTGCCGCATTCTTCTCCATTTCTTCTTATTATTTATATAATTTCTCGTTATTTCTATCCGTTGCCCCTGGTAACCGATAGCGTATCCTCCCAAAATGGTGGACGGGCTCAATTCGTCACGTGACAGCAAGCTACCGTGACGCATGTCCTCATTCTCAATAGACCAATTTCGAGGCTACGTCACAGTTACGTCACAGCGTTAGCTGGTGGCAAAACGAACTGAAAACTGGAGGCGGCCAACACAAACCAGCACAGATTCGGCTACATAATAAGTAGTTGAAATGAATATTCTTGTTATTAAATGTCATCTTGTTGTGTTGTTGGGTGAAAGAATCGATGAAAAATGAATATGCTGTATCTGGAATTTTTATTTCTAGAAAATATTCACATCATTAAAATTATACCGTAATGTCAGTCTTCTTGGCGCTGGCTAGGCAGAACTGCGGATCGTACCACACAAGTCTTGTACATGACCAATCAGCACATAGTTATAGGCTTTATATGCCCTCTTTTCCCACTCGGTTTCTCTATTAGAGGTGTAGAAGTCAGGCCACTCAATCGGCGGTAGAGTTAACGTTAATCCTGTCAGATCGTCCATCCATTGAGTGAGCGTGTACGGGTCAGCCAATCTGGGTCCGTCCGTTAAAATTAACTTGTTTTGCAAATAACAATCGCGGTCCTAGACAGTGAGTGACTTTGCACATTAAGATAAAATCGGATTTTCTCCCGTCATTGTTAAAAAACAAGCTAACAAAACTTGCAAACTAACGTTAGTGAAGCGGCCAGAGGGATCATTCTGACACCACCTAAGCTCCGCCCACAGAAAAACGTCACTATGTTTACCAACTGAAAATTGGTCTATAAATACCCTCACCTGTGTTCTAAGTTTGATCATATCCGCCTCCACCTGTGAATTTGATTCATGTAAATCTTTAACATCTTCATCCAGCTGTTTAACATCTGCATCACAGTCTAAACCTAGAGTGAGAAGAACAGACAAACTTGATATATAGCAGAAAAAGCAAATACCTGTACATAAAAACACCCTATCATTTTACAGTAAGCTTACTCTATAATTGTACTCATATGTGTTCGCATAAACTCTTCGATGGTTTGAATTATTCCCAGGCATTACAAACCACTTATCTATAATTGGTATTATTACAGACATGGAGAGACTGTCATAATTTGCATTTTTACTCGCATATTTTGAAAGGTCTTGTTGACTGGTTTTGTTCTGAGTTCTACAGTGTAATGTGAGATTTAAGACTCTTTCTTTACCATTGCTTGTTTGCTGTTTTATCGTGAGCATCTCCACTCCTGATAGTCGGGCTTTCTTCATCGCCGCTGTGGCACGTGGGCAACCGGAGAGACTACAAAAATGAGAGAAAGGAGAATGTGGAGCATAAAATATGTATTATTAACTCTTTCCCCCAAAAAAGGACTGTGACTGTGAAGTATTTAGTTTTTGTGGTCAGCAGTAACCCACTACTAATGGCTTACTTCAGTCTCAAACAATTTACACTAACGTTCAAAAGTCAGTAAAATGTTGTTGTGGAAAGAAATGAATACTTTTATTGAGCAAGGATGCATTAAATTGATCAAAAGTGACAGTAAAGACATTTACAAAAGATTTCTATTTCAAATAAAGGCCGTTCAGAAAAGATAGAATGATTTCTGAAGGATTCCGTGACAATGAAGACTGGAGTAATAAAGCTTTGATCACAGGAATAAATTACATTTGAACATATATTCAAATAGAAAACAGTTCTTTTAAATTGTAATAATATTTTTTTGGATCAAATAGTCTTCAGTACAGCCTCTGTAAGCATAAGGGACTTAAAAAACGTACTGATCCCAAACTTTTGAACAGTAGTATAAGTGGTATAAATGAAAGTTTTATTATATTTTCATAAAAAAAAAACAAGAACAAAATTCTTTGCAGAAGTCATTATCATTATTTGTTGTCATTATTGTACCTGCGACATCCCTGTCAGTGCAGCAGAGGGCGCTCTCACATAAATATTGACCTATTAATAGCATATTATTCTTACTGTATCTGCGGTATGTACACTGTTCACTGCACAGTATGTACATTTTTCTGTATCCATGAAATAACCCATAAAAATAATGTAGAAAATATATAGCAGGGGTTCTCAACTCTGGCCCTCGAGGTCCTCTTTCCTGAAGAGATTATCTCCAACCCTAATCAAACACACCCTAATCAAACACACCCTAATCAAACACACCCTAATCAAGGTCTTTGGGAGTTTGGGAAACCTACATACAGGGGAGTTTGACCGAGATTGGACCTGAAAGTGGACCTCGAGGACCAGATCTGAGAACCCCTGATGTATGTGTATGCATACTATGCTATATTAGAGTATACACAGTATGCAGTTCACTAGTATTTCATCCTCAACGTAGCCCTGAAAGCACTGCTATCTTACCATCTGTTTCTGAGTTTCTGTTAGTGTATAAATAGCCAAGTGAATGTATCGGGTGCAGACCCTGAACACTACTGTCGTCTTCTTGTTTGTTGTTCCTTTCACTCGGTTTCTATTCTTGATGCTGTTGTTTAGGGTAAGATAAAAATGTTACTCTCTGGAGTAAGGTTTCCTCCTTTTAATTTTCCTCTTGCCCACAGATGACACTAGATCTCCTCTCAGCACATTTATTGAAAGGCTATTCTCTTTTTAAACTTGTCTTTTAATCTGAATGGTTTTGAAGATAACTTTTTGTTGTTTTGATAAAGTGATAATAGTGATCTGTGTATTTATATTATGTTGGACATAAAGGGCCCTATCTTGCACCCGGCGCAAATGACTTTGTACACTGACGCATGTATCATTCCTATTTTGCACCCGCGCAAAGCGGACTTTTCCCTCCACAGACACACGTCGGTAAACTAGGAAATGAACTTGCGCTCCCTGGGCGGGTCGGCGCAAACATTCCCTGGTGCTATTTTGCAGTTCCAGAAAACAATTCCGCCACTGACCAGAAAAAACCCAGTCTAAAGTCAGTGGCGCGTTGTTCATAATGCTATTTTAAGCGCGCATGCTTGGCCATAATGTAGCGGGTGCACAACGCGCATACACTTTGATTCTCTCATCAACACAGATGCAGCAGTTTTTATTTTTGCAAATCAGACATTATAACAAGGAAAAATATTAACACATGAGGGAAATCATTGTGGTGTCCATGAAGATGTAAAAAATATGTAGTAAGCCTAAATCTAGCTTACACATTTACCCAATTTTTTCAGGCTAATTGTAGTAATGACATGGCTGATGACACCATTTTTGATGCCAGCAACAATGAGTGAAATATGTTGTGACATGTTGGGGAACCAACAAAATAAAGTGTCAGCAGATATTAAGCAGACAGCCTACTAATACTCGAATGAGAGTTATGTAGCTGCAAAGTTACTTATAGTTAGTAGAATGTCTAAAGTGGACTATCGAAATAAAGTGTTACCCGGTTTTTCGCTTTCTCCTTGATATCCACCAAGTTCAGACATAAATACCTCTCCTTTGCCACCATCGCTGTCATTGATCGACCAAATGGCAGCTTCTGTTTGTTTGGTGATCTGTGGTGCGGCACAACTCAGTGACCGCTTCAGTCCCTGACCCTGATCCAAACACTTTGCAGATCCGCCTGGTATGCCTGCAACACGGCCATCGTGTGTAAGGCACCACTGGCCTGATCTGCTGCCACATATGCCCTAACATTTAAGTGAGAGGTGGTCTGTGACGGCTTGGACAGCAGGGTCGAAGCCTTCAGAGAGGATAAGGGTTCACCCAAAGAGAGGTAGCCCAACGGGATGCATCCTCACATATCCTTGCTCTTGCAATCCTTCCACATTCAAATAATCAGAATGCTGGAAATGATAGATACGAGGTGAATATGGCTTCTTTCATGACTTCTTCACCTCTGTGTGAAGTTTGGGAAGAAATGGAAGGCTCATAGGAGCGGGACGGTTATTACTTGACACGAATCGCTCGTCGAGTCTACCACAAGCGACTTCCTGTCTGTCAGTGGCAAGAATTTTCACATGAATAAATAGATAGATCCGACTGTTATACGAATGTACTTGAATGGTCCAGTTACAACAAATGCCAATCGTGTCAGAAGGTTCTGGGTTCTAATCCGCTCTAAGAAGTATAGTATAGTTATTTTTTTCCTCATCAAATCCGATTGTTTATCTGTGGGTGTATATCAAGCAGGGACACATTTGTCTGCATTATGTTTTGTGATTTCACGCAACGGATTGAAGCGCGCCTCTGTGTGAAGACTGTGCTCGAGCCACACCAGAACGCTGTATCTGCGCCACTGCGAGCACTTTGGTCACTTGATTTAAAAAACAACACATTTCAGATCGCCTCTTATTTAACAAACAAACTAAATGAATGCTCTGCTAGAGTTAACTGGAGATGTTTTATTTATTTGTATTGGTACATCCGGGCCGCGAGATGTTTCAAAAGTGGTGGGGGACACAATCGACCCTATGGCATTAACTAACATTAACTAACAATAAGCAATACATTTGTTTCAGTATGTATTAATACTCTGTTAATATTAGTTATTGTAATATTAGTAAGGTGATATTTTGTACAGTGTAAATGATTAAAATCAAAAGTTGACTGAGCTAACATGAACTGCTCATTGTAAGTTAATGTTAGCCTACTTAATGCATTAACAAATGGGACCTTATTGTAGTTTTACCTATTGTTACCTACCTAGTGTTACCTGTTCTTTATAGTTATTTTGCACTTTAGTCTGTTTGAAACATTTGTTTCCTTTATACATTTTGTGTGTGTATTGTTTTATTGTATATTTAAATGTTCAGTTTTCATTGTAAGGAAAAAGTTATTAAGATCGGCTAGGAGGACAACACTTTATTGTAAACTAATTCAATACGTGATACCATATAAGTTACCATGATAAAAGCATCAGCATTCAGCAAAACATTGTGTACTCTTTGTATTCTACTTATTTGAAAAATGTGCATTGCTAAAGTTTTTAATGCGCTTTTAAAATTTTCAAGCATCAAGCCCTATAAAATAATATTAACATATGCTTTTTTTTTAAATAAAAAAGATTGATAGATAGATCGCCATCTCCACAAATTTTAATAATGTACTATTAGTAAATATTGAATCTGAATGTTTTTATGTTACTTGTGATTAGCATTATTGGGTTTCATTGGGTTTCAGTGTAAATAATTTCCACAGCAAATAAAAAAGCACCTTCTGTGGGTCAGGAAACTGCCGCTGACGTGTCCAGAGCCGTCACAGCCCGGGGTTGGACACGACATGCCGTCTGTCTTCCCAGCCTTCCATGTGAACTGGGAGCCGCTGATGTAGCCGTCCTTCTGCCGCTTGGCCGCGAGAGGGCAGCCTGACGCGCTGCGGTGAGACGCATATTTACCCGTTATGTGACCCTGGCCATCACAACCTGGCACCGGACACCTGCAAACACACACAAACCACTGTTTCACAGGATCTCTGTCAGACAAACTAAATCAATGTCATTTTCTGAAATAAAACTGAAATAAAATGAAATGTAAAAAAATCTTAAACTCATTTTATTTTTAGCTAGTTGCCAAGACAGCATTTCTCATTTTAAGTATAACGAAATAAAATGAAAACAATATAGACAAAAAACTATTTTTTAAATTTACTAAAACTTTGGCAGGCATTCAAAATATTAATAAAACTATGATAGTACGAATATAAACACTTATTATAGGTGTACCGCAGTGATTCAGGATAAGACAAAAAACATGTCTTACGGACTGCAGCTTTAATGTTCATCATTGTTTACTTATGAACAGCTTGCTGGTAATTACTATATTTGCAATATTTACATCCAAGAATGTAAATAATTATTGTTTTGCTGTCATTTTATAGCAGATAGCTCTTGAAGTACCTGATCGGCTCCTGGTCCTCCTTGTCCTCTTTACTGTGTGTTATCTTTATTCCAGTCTTCCGAGCCCGTGGACATCCTGACAAACTGGGGGAAAACAAGCTGTTGTTGCTTCAGCTCTTGTGAAAAAGTACACTTTAGCATACATTTATATTATAGAACGAAATGTACTTTTGAAGAATATACTGAATGTAATGTTTTCAGACACTTAATTGCATGCTATTTACAATAGCATAATATACAGTAGTTTAAATTTATATTAAATATACATTTTATATAAATTTAGATATAGTTTAAATTTATATTAAATGCAATAAGTTGTACTTTAAAGTGCTCTATGACCCAGTTAAGTAGGACTTTATACATCATTTCATAGTTGTTTCTATTGTCTTCGAAGTATTGTCAAAGTGTACTGTACTGATAATAATTTATGGTAAACTAAAATAGATTTTAGTGCCATTCTATTAAAACTTGTATGTCTTGTAAACTACATATTTGTAATGATGATATTGTAATTTAGCAGATTTAATATAAATGAAAATTAAATGTAACATCGAATAACACACAACAGTTAAAATAATAATCAAGTACTTTACATGTGCTCTAATATATCATGTTTTAACATCTTTAAAGGGACAATGTGTAGGAATTTCTCCCATCTAGTGGTGAAATTGTATTTTGCATTCAAACGAATAGTGCTCTACAGCGCCTCGCTTTTTCAAATGCGCGTTGCATCTATGGTGGCCGTTATGTATACCAAAAATCTATGACAGGATGTCTTCTATAGCACTTCATCGAGTTTTCCTTCGGGTGAACAGGTTTGTTATTTCAAACAAACTGCAACATGACACAATGAACAAACGGATGTTTGATAGAATTGAAAGTTTCCAAAAGCAGAGAAGCGACCAAGCAATGAAAAAAAGCTTGTAATTTAGACCGTAACATTGACTTTCCTGTTGAGAAGAAAGCAGGGAAGTTCAGCGTCTATTTTGAAAGCTTTCTCCTGCATCAACTCTTTCCACCTGGAAAAAGTTATCCCGACATTAAACCTTGTTTTTTTGCAATCTCCGGTCCTGTGGCTCCACATAAGTACGGTCCTCCATTATAAATAACCGTGCAGTGCAGCCTTTTAAACTTGCCGGGGCAGTGACTGACAAGCGTCTCTCAAATCTTCTTGTCCGGTTCAGCGGCTTTCAGTCACGTGACGCCGGCTCTGAACGAAAACGAGTTGTGGAAACACATTGGCCTAGTACTTTTTGACCCTCTCTGCTATTATAGTTTTTCAAGATGCTTTCAAGAACGACATGGAGACCTCCGTGTACCTACCCGTCCCATGTATATAAAAATAATAAATTCTTCGTTTACGAGGATAAGTCAGATCATTGACTGAGGTATTTGTACACCATTGAGGACATATTTATGAATAAAAATATTGATTTTAGATAATAAAATACTTAAAAAGCTACACATTGTCCCTTTAAAGCATGACAAAAGATGATAAAAAAACAATGATTTTTCAGCAATTTTTAAAAGTGTACTCAAGTGTGTTAAGAAACATATGAAAGTGTACTTTAATTACACCCAAGTGACCCTTTTTTTTATTAATATTATTGGCAAATGCTGTTTTTTTTTATTGTTTTACAATAAAGTGCATTTCTTTTTCACAAGGGAGTATGTGTACGTTACCTTCTGTGTGAAGCGTAGTTGCCAGTAATATGTCCCGAGCCGTCACAGCCCGGGGTCGAGCACCTGGGACAGAAATACACACTGTTACTGCCCAGCATGCACAAGAAGAGCCCTGGCCTTACATTATCATTAAAGGTTGTATCAGTCATTTCAGGCCCAAAAAAGGCTGAAACATAAATGATCACATTCATCTAATCTTTCCTAACGATCCGCTAGCTGCCCGCCCCATAAGCATGCCGTCCAAAAACCGCGTCTCTGTAGGCAGCCTAGGCTCTGAGATCAAGATGTTGTGAGGTTTTGAGCTTGTGCACGGCTGGACACGAAGTCGGAGCAACACCCGCCCCTGTCTGTGATTGGTTGGAACACTGTTTATTGTGGTTTTGAGTGGTGGTGTACACATTTGTTTTTGTGTGTAGATTTCAGAGCCTAGACTGCCTACAGAGACGCGGTTTTTGGACGACATGCTTATGGTGCGGGCAGCTAGCGGATCGTTAGGAAAGATTCAGCCTTTTTTGGGCCTGAAATGACTGATACAACCTTTAACTCCCACAACAGCCGTTCCACAAACCTTCTAAATAAAAAGAAAAGTCATGTACTGCTTATTGAAGCTTCACAGCATAGAGCAGTGCATTCATTGAGTCGTTAGAAAAAGAATTGGGCCTGATGATAATCTGATACAAAACAATGAGCTCACAAATGAGTGTAAATGCCGTATTCATATTCCTGCTGTAAGCTTTTTTAATAAAACTATCCTGACATTTTAACACACTTTCCGTTCAAGTCATTGCGAGTAAATCCTCAGGAGCTTCTGTAATTTCTAAGAAAACTTTCATAATATGTTCAAAGCTTCATTCATTGTCATCTACCTCAGAACAGCACATGTGCTAAAATATTAAGAGAAACCAAAAACTCTGGGTGTCATTCTCAGAAAACCGTGTGTCCCTGTGACTTAATAGCCTTTTATAATTTGACTAATATTATTATTTATGATATTCATAGTGTCACGTTATGCTGGTCAAATGAAGATCACACTTTACTTCAAAATACTCAGAACACAGGAATACACAGGAGAAAATACAAACTAGACTTCAACATATACGTTAAAGAGAGACGACAAGTATGAACACTAATGTAGTTTTAGACTTATCTCTTAATGTGTGGGGTTTGTTTTGAAGTGATTACACCTGTACATTTTTATACCATTTGCCTTTGCTGTGTAAATTTCAAGTGTGATTGTGTGCTGTGTTAGATACGACTTTATTAGGGTAATTTGTGTGATAGCCTTTCTGCTTATTCGCTGGTCACTAGGGCCGCCAGATTGTAGCATTCCTGCTAGTCATTGAACGGACGCAGCCAGTTACATTTATTGTGTGTTTTCACCTTCTTGATCATGCATGACTGCGTATAGTTTTAAACTGCTGTTTAAATAAATTTGGTATTTTTATAAGATTTGTGTCTGTTACTTGTGTATCACAAGGGTAAAAGTCCTGCGTGTTTCTAAATAACAACGGTTACATTTTCACTTATGTTTACACTTATAACAACCTTATCAACCCTTGTGAAAAATAAGTGTGCACAGTTTTATTGAATGTGCACTTGTAGTGAACTTCAAATCTTAAAAGTAAACACTACTTGCAGATAATTTAATATTATTGAAAGCACACTTTCATGGCTGTTTCATAACACACTTAAATACACTTTTAAAGTACATTTTAAATCACTGTTTTGATAATCTATTGCCATGCTTTAATGAAGTGATGTGTTGACTAATATAAGCACATGTAAAGTACTTGATTATAATTTTAACTGTATTATGCTTAAAGTTAATATATTTTAAATGTACTAAATTGCAACTTAATCTTTATGTGTAATTAATGTGTAATTATAAGTATATTTAAATACATGACAAAAATTATATTGAAGCATATTTTACCTAACTGCATTTAATATAAATTTAAACTATTAGACATTTTCATCTCATTTTATGCATTTAAGTGTCTGAAAAGTGTCAGTTCATACTCAAATATTATTTTAAAGTATATTATTCGATACTCTTAAAAGTATGCTAAAGTGTACTTGTTTTTCACAAGAGAATGTCAGGGGTCATTAATAATTCGTAGTAAGCTGTAGTCACATACAGTATTTATCATCAAAGTGATATTTTAAAAATAAGGTGACGATAAACTCATTTTTGTGGATTTTGAGGTACTTTGCATTATAGTTGTATCTCAATATCTATGGTGGTCACTCATGCTTTGGGTCTGAAGTGTGAAAACATTATCTTTTAGAATATAACCAATCTAAGAAAACAAGGAACTCCCGCTCACTATCAATCATTGCAAATGATGCTATTGTAATACTTGTTTGTGGGTGTTCTCGGGGCTTTAATCCAAAGATAACTTTAGAAATATAGCAATAAAACCCTCGGACACGGACGAGTTCTTCTTTAGCCTCTTTTCTCTCTTTATTCACCCTTTCTCTTCCGCTGTCGTCTCTGTACCCCTGTCATAATAAAAGTCTTCACAACAACATCCACTTTAACACAATATATACTGCTGAATTAACATTGAAATATTCAAATATAACATCAGAATGAATATTTTAATATAATGTGCTGAACTTTTAACTCTTACACTATCAAAATTTTGTTAGCAACGTTTCAGGCTCATGACCTTCATCAGGCATTTACAACTATACAAACTAAATCCCGTTTAATATGATCACATGACCAATCACTGTAAAGATCCTTTTGTAACCAACTAAGCTCAATGATTTCCCACGCACCTATCAACTGTAGGTGTGCGATGGTGATTGCTAATAGAATATAACCAATGAAATGTCATTTTCAGGCACACATGTCACTGATTCCTGAGTTTGAGGCATGTCTGTGCTGTACAGTTTGATACTTACTTGAGTTCTTGTGAGTTGGTGGCCATCATACTCCGAATGCTTTTATCTGCTAAAGGACAACCTGAAAGACTAAAAGGTTGCATAATTCAGATGTTAGTCAAATAAACTAGTGGTAAGACACGCTACTAATACCAAACAAACACAAACACACACACATACATAATCCACTCAGAATGGACTGCAAATGCAATAAAGCCATGGTGCAAGTGAAGGGACATCTGCTCTGTATTTAGTAACCCTCTGAATAGCAAAGAATTTTAATGGTTTTTATTCTCTTAGCACTTGTCCCAGGATCTCTGGTGAAATATTGAAAGGGTTAACACGGAGAGGCAGTCTGATAACTTTCCGACAGCATAGTTGAAGTAAGCTGAAAACAATAAATTCATTGGACTGAATCCACCATTAAAAAATGGAGTCACACCTTCTATGCGAGGCGTAATTACCGGTTACGTGACCACTCCCATCACACCCTGGTGTTGGACATCTGTCTCCAGAAAAAATAGACAGAATGAAAGGCCAAAATCCAAAACATAATAAAGGAAACAAAATATTATACTACCAAAAGTTAAAGAAAAAGTCTGGTAAAAATGGCAACACTTCAATCTAGTCCCCACGTGAGCATTACAACACCTTTGTGTGCATCACAGGGGTACATAGAAACGTTAAAAGACCTGAGATGTGTTCATTAGGGCTGCCAATTGATTTATATATATCTTTATACAATTAATTATATGATGTGTTGATTAATTAATCAAACGAATCGCAACTGACAAAAAAACATGAAGATACTACTTCAAGTGTGAATTGCTTCAATTGGTCCAATAGTGTGAAAATTCTCTGTGATATTTTCAACCAAAATCTTTCATTTTCAACCACAGTAAGGGACGGCATCACATTATACTAATTATGGCTCAGATCAAGGATGATGCTAATTCAAATTAAACCCATACCCTAAATTTCTTAACATTTTTGCATAAATGACTGCTAATTAAATTTGGAAAATGTTAAACTCACATCAGACTACTTGACAACATGTTTTTTTTCCCCCCACTTAAGACAACTAATCATATCTTTATTGATGCCTTTTGAGGATTATGTACACTTGCTTACATTAAAACCGACCATTGTCTAAATTCCTTTATTACTTATTACTGTGTGCCCCAGCATCAGACTTTTCAGACTTTTCATCTGCAACATCTGATCATATTTTCATTAACACTTTTTGAGAATGACTTACTCTACCTTTATTTAAATCTCTTAACAATACTGACAGTGTCACGTCATGGCAGGATCTAACTGTAAAAGTCTTTATTTATGTACAACTCAAAAATACCCAAATACTCAGGATTCAATAAAACCAAAACCTGAACAGAACAACAATCATAGATTGATGAGAACGGAATAAAAACTGACAGAAAACAGGTTAAATATATACCAATGAAAACCAATTAAAGAAATGAGAAACAGCCAACAATGCCAACCAAGGAAACCGAAAACGAAGCAATGATACTATGAAACGAATAAGAGTCCAACAAAAACTCAGACATAATGTGACATTACCCACAGTCCAACAGAGGAGGGTGGGAGGGGGATTAGGAGGAGGATGCGGAGGTGGAAGAATGGACAACCAAGGAAGAAGAAGAAGCCCGGTAGGGGATAATGGTGGTAAGAGCCAGGGAGTGATCCTCAAAAGAAACACCTGGATGCTGGCCCATGGCAGAAATGAAGGAGGGACGAGCCACTGTGGAGCCAGGAGCCTGACCGACTGAGGTGAAGCCGGGTGTGGTGGAGACCCATGAGTAGCCAAAGAGATGAAGACCCAGGGTGACATGAGGGAGCCCGGCGGAGCCTAATGGATGATGGACCACAGTGGACCAGAGGGAAGGTGGAGCCAACATGAAAACGATGGGTTGACAGGCTGAGGTGGAGCCAGGGGATGTACACACCAGGGTGGAGCTGGAGACCTGAAAGATCACGGCGGATCTGGGCTGCTTGCTGAAGCCAGCGAAGAAGGAGCCGAAGGGCCAAAGGTAGCCAATGGAGATGGGGCCAGAGAACTGGATGGCATAGGCAGAGGAGGAAAAAGTGGGAGGCTGGCAGAGAGCAACGCAGATTTGGTGTTGAGCGACAAATCAGACTTGGTGCTGGGCGGGAGCATCGGGGACGAAGGAGGCTTGGTGCTGGAAGAAGAAGGAGACTTGTAAATGGCTCCGGGGTGAACGTACCCTCAGGGGTGAGCTCCATTAGGGATGTAAGTGCCGGCTCAAGCACCTGATCAGACTTGGCTCTCTGTGGCTATGGGTCTTCGGTGGGCTCTGGCTTTTGATTCCTGTTGAGTTGGTACTCAGTTTTTACTGCCAGCTCGGGCTCTGAGTCAGCGGTGGGCTCTGGCTTGTGCTCTGTTGGGGGCTTTAGCAGATGGTACTTTGTGGACTGTGGGTGCTGGTGATGGATGATTCTCCTCACTCTAGTAAAGGGAGATCCACACAGTAAAAGCACAGTCGATGTACTTCAGAAATGTTCCCAGAGGACTGTCTCCAGACCTGCCCGTAAAAACGCACACAGGTTTATGTTGGTGTGCTGGACGAGGTGGAACAGATTTAAACTTGTTCCTCGGGAGAACGATCACCTTGTGAGAGGAGGAGGATTTGGGCTGCAGCTAGATCCATATTTGGGTTCATTTCTTCTGTCAAGCCGTGGTTAAGGGCAAAGATGAAAAAGAGCAGGATCTAACTGTAGCACTCTTTATTTATTTACAAATTCAAAAATATAAAAATATTTAGGATTCAATAATATCAAAACATGCCAACAGAACAACCATCTTACATTGACGAGAACGGACCTAAAACGAACAGAAAAGAGGCTCAATACATACCAACAAAAACCAATAAAAGAAACGAGAAACAGGTGAGGTGCATTAATAAAACAATGAATAAAAATGCTAACCATGGAAACGGAACAGGAAACAATAATACTATGAAAAACCAACTGAGAGTCCAACTAAAACTCAGACATAACGTGACAGACAGTCATTTAAATCTCTTAATAGAACAAAACTGAGCAACATTTAAATCTCTTAAATGGAATGAAACCGACCAATACTGATACATGTGCTAGCCAACTCTATAAATACAATATAGCTAGATCTAAATCCAAAGGAACACTTCTACATCGTTATATATTTGTTTCCCTTTAGATAATTGAATAAATGTGTTAAATTGACAGCTCTAATTTGTATACCTGTTGGGTCCAGTAACAGTCTATGCATAAGTGCCTAGTTGAACTTCAATTCTGATTGGCTGTTAACGCAAAGTGTTGCCCAAATATCTATGATACAGTTTTTATTGTTCATTGTTTCCAGTTTAGCTTCACTGTCTGCAAGAGTGCTTAAGTCCTAAAATCACATCACATCCTAGAGAGAAGCTGAGCCATGAACAGGTCAAATTAAACAGTGTTTAAAATCCATAAAGCATTATATAAGTAAGCGTACTCGGCCTCCTGAGTCTACAGGTGAAACTATAATTTTGATGGTTATGGCTTACAGCTTATGAAAACCCCAAATTCTAAATCTTAGAAAATTAGAATATTACATGAAATCAATAAAAAAAAAGGGATTTTAAATACAGAAATGTCGGCCCTCTGAAAAGTATAATCATGCATATGTATATAGTTATATATACTAAATATATTAGTTTCATCTTTTAATTTGAATTACTGAAATACATGAACTTTTACACGATATTCAAATTTTTCTTTATTTTTTTATGTTTATGTCAGATCATGTGGCATGCAGTCCCGCTGAGCTCTAAAGCAGAGAGTGAGAGAAGATAAAGAAGAGAAGTAGAACAGTAAAGGCTGGTAAAACATGGTGCGGTGGGTGATCACATCATTTTTGCTTACGTTATCAGGTCCTTTTTGCTTTCTTTGCAAGGCGGAAATTTTGGTTTGGGACTGGGAATGCCGACATCAGTGGTGTATGCACTGTCCTCTAAAATGTCCTGGAAGGGATCCAGATCATCAGACTGTAACGACAAAGCCAGAAAGAGAAACAGAGACGTGTTAGTATTACTTTTTTCGGCACCATAGCTTTTATTTATAAACTGCTTCAAATTTCTCAATTCTGTAATAATTTTTGATAGTCAGTTCAAATAATAATGTTTCAAACCCTGAGAACCTTTGACCTTTACTAGTAAAAAGGATCTTTCTAAAAGGCGAGACTCAAGTGCCTCAAACGAGGTGGAGACCCTTTGCCTATTCTCCGATCTAGTTCCTCTTCTGGTGGCCAACAGAGAAGGCCCACTTTGGCTAATAGCATTGGTGATCTGAGGATTACAGTGAGCGTTTCCCGACGAGACCACCTCCTCGGGCCCCTCACTCCTCTAGCGCATCGCAAACATGCTGAGACTGTGTTCGTGGGTGGTTTACGCTCTCTTATGAGAGCATGACCACGTTGGCACGTTGTTCGTCTTGCCTTTCTCACGAGGGGTTGAGCGCTCAGCGTGCCGTGTGCCATCAAGGTTCAACGTTCACTGTCTCGCATGCCTGGCAGCTTTCGGGTGGAATTACTGGTCCTTCTCATGAGGGACCAAGTATTTCATTCGGGGCTCCAGGGGAGGATCAGACGTCGATCGCTGCATCGGAGAGAGGGCTGTTACGTTCTGGAAATGGTGATGCTGAGTTCCCACTGTAATGGTGTGTGTGCTCATGCTGAATCAGATTCAGACTTGACAGCCACACTTCCCAGGTTACTCTGGGGGAATCGCGCAATCGCCTTGCCTCGCCCCCGTGCCTGCCCGGATGTGTGTGAAAAACGTTGGCAGTATGGAAGCATATTGTTGCCAATGTGGAAAGCCAAACATGCCAAAATCTGCAGAAAAAGTTTTTTCTCTCTCACTACCCTTGGTGGTGGGGTGGCTTTGCTAATGGAAGACCACCTCCTCCCTGCATGTGATGGCTACACTACAAGTCTGTGTAAGGCCAGAACACGCAGTGCACAAGGGTAGTTCTGAGTCTGGGTTGAGCTGTGTATAGACCTCGGTCACACGATGTCCACACTGGTGGTCCAGAAGTGTCCCAGGGCTAAACCCTGCAGAGCTGCGAGACATCGCCAAAGTTCGCTTTCTCAATGCTCCTATCTCACAAGATTTGCCTTTTTCGGCGACACTGTTGGAGACTGTGCCCAGCGGCCTAATGTGTGTGCGCTCGCTTCCGCTTTATACCTGCTCTTGTAGGCGGGGCGCAATGTTTATTGGTTCGTTTTAGTTTCACTCGGAGGCAGTTGGTCTCCCTAGCGTGATCCCAATTCGTTGGTAACTCCTACTGACGAGACGTCTCCGTTCCCTCCTCAGAGAACGAGGGTTACCATCCGTAACCGAGACGGATGTTTGTTTATTGTCCAGTATAGTTTATGGTTATGTGGTTGTTACTTTCTCCCCGTCATATTCTCCTGTTGATTGAGTATTGAGTTATAAAGACTGTTTCTCAGATTGTCGATTGAGAATCTCAGATTGTTGTGCGCTCATTACAGCCACAATGTGACAAACCGTTTTGATAAAAAAAAAAAATCTGGATTATTTAATGAATAGAAAGTGCAAAAGAAGAGCATTTATTAGAAAGCAATTACTTTTGATCAATTTAATGCATCCTTGCTGAATAAAAGTGTGAATTATTTTTCTATATTTATTCATTCTCAATGATCCCAAACTTTTGGTATATTTCAGGATAGTTTATTAGTTAATATGTGAAATGCAAGGCATTATGCTGTGATACACATTTACAATACAGTATGACACACATTATGATTGCTTGTTTAATTCAGCAAGCAACATCCAGTTTTCAGTAATGATTTTCTATGAGAAAGTCATTTTACATACTAAATATCAGATATCTTGTTAAATAATGAGTCGAGGAGCACCTGTTAAGAACCCTACCTAACATTTCTCATCCAGGTCTTTCAACAAATGGGTATTGCATTATTTTATTTTAGAGTGTGGAATTCATACAATTTGGATAGAATATTTAAATATGCATAATTGACATAGTTTTTGTATTTGATTCAAGAATAAAAAATAAATATAGTATAGAAGTATTATAACTGCATTTATATTACAATTGTTCAAATCAATTTCTTGACAGAACCACCTATCCAACCATCTGTCAATAAGCTTGACTTCACTGTCACATTCACACATGAACAACCTTCACTTTAAAATACACAATTGCTCCCCACACTCAATTTGTATGCAAATGGGAAAGCATCCTTTGGATGTTGAGGAGCACATCAATCAGTCTTTCCACAATTAACACACCAGAGGATGTGAGAATTAATCTGCCCGTCGTGCAGCATCACTGAGACTTCTAGATTTCAGCCAAATGCCTTTAGAACAGCAGGATTTACACAGAGACTGTGCTGTCATGAAGATACGAAAGAAATTATAGAACTAGGTGGAGACGGAAATCAGTGTGCTGCCATACACTAGATGGCAGTGTGGTGACGTGACTGTGTGTGTGTGTGTGTGTGTGTGTGTGTGTGTGTGTGTGTGTGTGTGTGTGTGTGTGTGTGTGTGTGTGTGTGTGTGTGTGTGTGTGTGTGTGTGTAAATCTCCTCTGCTGCTCTGTGATACCTTTCACGTTTCAGGCTATCAAATAAGCTCTTCAGCATCACCTGAAATATGGTGCTTTAAACATTTTAAGATACTTATTTCTTCAACAGACAGGCAGTGCAAAGAAAGTAATAAAATATGTATATTTTTCAGCATTCACTTTATCTATATCTTACACCAGGGTGAATGTGATCATCTTCATATTTGGTTATTACAACACCATCCCAATGAAATGTAAAATTTCGCACCATATGGGAAAAAAAGGAATGTTTAACCTTATTCAAAACCAATTTGTGTCTAGTATGTGTGTGTGTGCATGCGTGCGTGCGTGCGTGTGTGTGTGTGTGTGTGTGTGTGTGTGTGTGTGTGTGCGTGTGTGTGTGTGTGTGTGTGTGTGAGTAAAAAATCTGTATGAACGATAGTATTAAATGTTCAATATTCAAACAATTGAAATGTGGCTTATTGAGGAGAAGTTTGTGATTAGTTATCCCTAAGTTTTTACCTGGTGAATGGAAAAAAACAACAACAAAAAATATACTACATAGAAAGCACCATGGCAACCCCCTAGCAACGCCCTGCTAGTCTCACACTGCATAATGGTGATGAGTTGAACGTGAACCATCACCAGTCAGAAAATGTAACAATCTAGTGTAATATGAATGTAATATATCTTACAAAGGTGGCATATTGAAGAATACATACTTACAGTGTTCTCGGACAGATTCTGCTCAGATTTACCATTAAAAACATCACTAAATCTTCTCTTAGTGAAGACAGAGGGATAACGGTGGTTGAATGGAGGTGTTTTTGAAGGCATCTGCATCATGAGCACTACACTAACACCATCCAGCAGACATTATACCTCTCAACAAAACACCTCTCTCTCTCTCTCTCTCTCTCTCTCTCTCTCTCTCTCTCTCTCTCTCTCTCTCTCTCTCTCTGGTCTCAGTGAGAGCTGGATTATACACAAGATCTTAAGCTTGTTTCTGCTGATGTATGTTGTGTGTGTGTGTGTGTGTGTGTGTGTGTGTGTGTGTGTGTGTGAGTGAGTGAGTGAGTGAGTGAGTGAGTGAGTGAGTGAGTGAGTGAGTGAGTATGCATGTGTGTGTGTCTGTGTTGGTTACAGAAAAATAGAGAAAAAGACCTTATGCTGAAGAACAACCAGGAAAATATTTCAGTCGTCTGTTCCACATACAGCTAAAAAAAGCAGCTGTGGCCAGTGGTCGCAACATTTTAAGTTTTAGGGATTTAACTTTTTTTAGGGATCTGCACAGTTTGATTTTCATGGGATGGAAAAAGTAAAGGAGAGATAAAGAGGATGAGGATGTACATCATGAATATAGTTTGTATGTACACGACCCATCGAAAAGGATCTCAGTCAATTCAGTTATGCAGAGCGAAGACATCAGATGTAATTAGTGAGGGATGAGGAGGAGCTCTCTCTGCCTACAGTCACCCTGACCTCTGTTACTACGGGAACCCCCAGAGGAAGTGACAGCGAAGCAGAGAGGTCACGTCCCAGCGCTCCACTTCCTGCTGCCGCCCCATCTAAAGCTGCTCCAATTAGACACGGATGGAAAGTGGAGAAAAGGAAACAACACCACTGTATAAAATTATTCCCTTACTCTGTATTTTTCCTCTTGGTTTCCAGTACAAATATCGGTTACACTTTATTTCAATAGTCACTTTAGACGTTCTACTAACTATAAGTAACTTTTCAACTACATGTCAACTAACTGTCATTAGAGTATTAGTATATTATAGTAGACTGTTAGGTTATGGTTAGGTGTTAGGGTTTGGGTTAGGAGAATAAGTTGACTTGTAGTCGCCAAGTTACTTATAGTCAGTTGAATGTCTGTTGGGGGACCAATAAAATAAAGTGTTAGCAGATATTAAGCTGACAGTCTACTAATACTCTAATGACAGTTAGATATATATAATGATATACTGATATTAATATATAAAATAATGATATGAATCATTTTGCATAATATTGAGCCTATGCAGTTCAAGGTAATTTTTGATTTGAAGTGTAATATTGTTCTGGTGCTATTTTTAAGTCACCATTTGATGCCCAATGTAAAATCCTGAGTCCTGAAGCTAAAGCAGCAGAGAAGTCATGCTTAACAAGCGCTCGGGCTCCTCTGTGAGACGAGGGACTGCACGAATACTGCACTACTGAAATAAATGTGTTGAGCTGAGGTGCAGATGGAGAGGAAGCATCACACACTAAACTCATGACAGCGAGAGAAGAGCACTGCTGCAGGCAGATCAGAATGACAGCAGATCAAATGAGAGAGAGAGAGCGAGAGAGAGAGGGAGAGAGAGAGAGAGAGAGAGAGAAGTGCCTCCATGTTTCACACACACCATATAATATCAACTCTACTTTCCTCCTATTTCATGCTCTGCATCAGTGCTGGATGAGTGTGTTAATCTGAGGATATAATACCTATATCCCACATTCATGGTGTGTTCAGCACCACTTTTTCTCGAATCCATCTTCCATCCGAGCGTTAGCAGGAGGTCATCTGATGTTTGGTAAAACTCCCTTTGTCTGCTTGTACAATTGTTAGTTTTCACAGGATTGTAAATGCATTGCAAATTTTTGTTCGTTTACGTTTATTCACATTGCAGCCCTGAGAGGAATACACACACTCGATTTGTATACTTTCTTTTTCAGAGTACTTACATTTTAATTATGTATTGGTATATAAAGACATTTTAAACAAATTTGGGAATTTTCTTTTTTGGAAAAATCCTGCCTACCCTACCTTTAAGTGGGATATTAAATAAAGTGTTATTTATATGTTGAATTGTGTTTTTTAAAACAGTGTGATGATATATTGTGACCGTTGCAGTGTGTGTGGAAAGAATTTGTCCGCTCTACTCCTGAGTGCAAGCTAGTCCACCTTCAATGTTGTGTAAGGTTTAATTTTGTGCAGTCGCTCTTTTATTGTATATGACAGTGTAAAAAGCTTAAAAATGTATGTCCCGTAGACTGGTCCGTTGCAGTACAATTGCGAGCAGTATCAATAATGTCAAAAATGTGATGTGCAGTCAAATGTCCAGGTGTGTATGCTGTTTAAACGAGTGTTCTCACCGATACGCTTGTTGTGCCTTGTGGAGTTTTGATGTGTTTTATTGACTCAATATTGTTTCTTATAAAAATAAAAAAAACACACAGCACCCCAACCTAAAACATCTTCCCACGCTCCTGTTTTTCACATATTCTCCATTGTTGCAGCTCCTCTCTTCCCAGTCTGTCACGCTCTGTTTAGTTTCTGTCTCTATGAAGCTCCTCCTTCTGAAAAGAACATACTCTTTACTCTGATTGGTCGGCTGAACCAGAGCGTTGTGATTGGTCGAGCACATCGAGTGTATTTGAAGACTAAACACATAATACACACGCGCATGATGCCACTTATTTAAAAAAATCACGTAAATTCATCCAAAATGAAGGCCTTGGTGGCCGGCAGACTCCTGGTAGAATGAGCTCTGACGGCCAAAGGTGACGGCTGACCAGAGAGCTCGTAAGCGAGAGAGATAGCCTGAACTATACACTTGCTGACTGTCTGCTTAGAAGCAGGAAGACCTTTCTTAGGTGATACATATGTATCCAGCGCTCTTACTGGACAGAGAAGGTTCAGCTTTTCCTGGTCCTGATCTCTGGACAGAGGAGGGCAGAAGGCTTGCAAAACGATAGGCCGCGGTAAATAGGTTGGCACCTTAGGGACAAAGAAATGCCTTGACCATCCCCGGTGCGGACTCAAGACAAGTGGGGACCGATAAGGCCTGAAGATCTCCTACTCTTTTAACAGAAGAGATAACTAGAAGGAAGACTGTTTTTAACCTCAAACTTTTATGAATCCGTATCAAGGGGCTCGAAGGGAGCCACAGATAACTCTTCTAAAACAACAGCCAGGTCCTAAGCAGGAACCCTGGTTCAAATTGCAGGCCTCAGCCTCAAAGTACCACAAAGGAAACGAGATATTAGAGGGTTCCTCCCCGAAGATGCCTTATCCACAAGGGCATGGTAAGCCGCTATGGCAGCCACATAAACGGAAGAAGGGGATAGCCCTGCCGAAAAGCGATCTTGTAGAAACTCAAGCACTGAACCAACTGGGCAGTTAACTGGATCCTATTGTCGCATACTGCACCAAGAAGTGAAAACTTTCCACTTCAAGGCCTAAAGTTTCCTTGTGGACGGAGCTCTAGAGTGAGATATGGTCTCTACAACCTCGGTTGAGAGACCAGCGTCTATGAGTTGGGCCCCCTCAGAGGGCAAACCTAGTATGGTGCTATTAGTAGTAGACTTATTCTGTCCTGGCAGACTTTCTCTAGAACTCCTAGGAGCAGAGCAATTGGGGGAAAAGCATACAGGTGTAACCTCGGCCACGTCTGTACCATAGCGTCCAGCCCCAGGGGGTTGGGTGTGTAAGGGAGACCCAAAGTGGACAGTGCATCGTATCCTGAGACGCAAACAGATCCACTTCCGCTTGGCTTCCCACATAAACTTCCCATATATGCTCCACCACCTCAGGTTAAGTCTCCATTACCGTGGTCTGTCTGGATGTTTGATCCTATTGTTTTGGTACCCCGGGATGTACACTGCTCTCAGGGAGAGCATCCTCCCTATGGACCACAAGAAGATATGGTGCACCAGTTTGCATAGTGGATGTGAACGCAGACCCCCCTTTTGATTTATATAAGAGACCACGGCGTGCTGTCTGAACGGACCAGCACATTATGGTCTCTTAGGTCTGGGAGGAAGTGCTTCAATGACATGAAGACCCTCATCATCTCCAGGAAGTTTATGTGCCACGAAAGAAGATGGCCGAGCTGAGTGGCCTTCCATTACTGCTCCCCAGCCTGTGAGAGAGGCGTCTGTCGTGAGAGTGACTCCTTTACACAGGACCCTGGGACAAGAACCAAGTTTTCCTCCATATAACCAAGGCATGGACACTGCCGTGTGATCTTGATCATAAGAAGTGGGTTCCCCCTCAGGGGTCCTGAGCCACCACTGATGATATTCTCCAACGGGGGTCCTGTTTCTAGATCAGTGATTGCACACGCAATCCGCAATCCTCACTCACTTTCCCTCACTTCTCTGCCATGCGTGCGCTACGCGGTTATGAGCACAGTCTCTGTCTCGCATGCACGCTCGCTCTAGATTCCGGAAGATTAACTAATTTGCGGTATAGCTAGTTGATCACGAGTGGCTCAACAGGTAGATCTATAGATAAACTCATCTTTCAGGCATGTGACAGACCGGGTTGACACTTCAGCATGGGAAATCGGGGGTGTGGCGTGTGAAACCAATCAAATGCGTGCGTCTCACGGCCAATGCGTGAGAGTTGGTAGCTCTGGAATCTTGCTGCTATGAAAGACTTTGTCTTAGGTTTAGCAACCTATGAAACTAAAACAACATAAACTTAATTAAAAATGGCTTAGGAACTATAGGCTATTTAGAGGTGGATAAACACACTTTGGAGGTGCAGACTGATCTCATGAAATAGCGTATGTATGACACGCCAATTCGTATTTCCATTTTTGGCATGCTATCAACACGCATAATCGCTTTTCAGCGTGTTTATCAACGCCATTGACTTAACGTTACATTACTGTATATAAATATATGACCTACCCCAACCCCGTCCCTAACCCTACCCGTCACTGGGGTTAATACCATTTATGAGCCTTCCCCTATAATCCTAGGAAAAAAAATATCGCTCCCCAGATGTAGATATACATTTTGCTTAGTTTCGCTCGGACATTTAATGGCGTACACATACACGCGGAATCACTCGGACATTTAACGGCGTACACATACACGCGGAATCACTCGGACATTTAACGGCGTACACATACACGCGGAATCACTCGGACATTTAACGGCGTACACATACACGCGGAATCACTCGGACATTTAACGGCGTACACATACACGCGGAATCACTCTGACATTTAACGGCGTACACATACACGCGGAATCACTCGGACATTTAACGGCGTACACATACACGCGGAATCACTCGGACATTTAACGGCTTACACATACACGCGGAATCACTCTGACATTTAACGGCGTACACATACACGCGGAATCACTCGGACATTTAACGGCGTACACATACACGCGGAATCACTCGGACATTTAACGACGTACACATACACGCGGAATCACTCGGACATTTAACGGCGTACACATACACGCGGAATCACTCGGACATTTAACGGCGTACACATACACGCGGAATCACTCTGACATTTAACGGCGTACACATACACGCGGAATCACTCGGACATTTAACGGCGTACACATACACGCGGAATCACTCGGACATTTAACGGCGTACACATACACGCGGAATCACTCGGACATTTAACGGCGTACACATACACGCAGAATCACTCGGAAATTTAACGGCGTACACATACACGCAGAATCACTCGGACATTTAACGGCGTACACATACACGCAGAATCACTCGGAAATTTAACGGCGTACACATACACGCAGAATCACTCGGAAATTTAACGGCGTACACATACACGCGGAATCACTCGGACATTTAACGACGTACACATACACGCGGAATCACTCGGACATTTAACGGCGTACACATACACGCGGAATCACTCGGACATTTAACGGCGTACACATACACGCAGAATCACTCGGACATTTAACGGCGTACACATACACGCGGAATCACTCGGACATTTAACGACGTACACATACACGCGGAATCACTCGGACATTTAACGGCGTAGACATACACGCAGAATCACTCGGACATTTAACGACGTACACATACACGCGGAATCACTCGGACATTTAACGACGTACACATACACGCGGAATCACTCGGACATTTAACGACGTACACATACACGCGGAATCACTCGGACATTTAACGGCGTAGACATACACGCAGAATCACTCGGACATTTAACGACGTACACATACACGCGGAATCACTCGGACATTTAACGACGTACACATACACGCGGAATCACTCGGACATTTAACGGCGTACACATACACGCGGAATCACTCGGACATTTAACGACGTACACATACACGCGGAATCACTCGGACATTTAACGGCGTACACATACACGCGGAATCACTCGGACATTTAACGGCGTAGACATACACGCAGAATCACTCAGACATTTAACGGCGTAGACATACACGCAAAAGATGGCGGTTCGTTTCGGCGTGAACATACGCGGATAGCTGAAAATGCGTATAGATAACACGCCACTTGATTTAAAAGTGGCGTGTATGTTTACGCAAAGTCATGATGTCATGTTGGGAGGTGGGTAAACGCTATTTCCAAATTTTGGGAGCTGCGTAAACGGCGTTTAGCCTCCACTACATCCCTGCTTGTTAAAGGTTGTGAGGATAGCAGTCACATGAGGGGGTGATAGGACGGTCCGCATCGTCACTGAATCCCATACCACACCAAGATCTTCTGTAATGGTGAAAGCACGCTCTTCTTGGCATTCAAGAACGATGTCTCAATGCCGAACCACCATCTGCTTCGACTCTGCTAGAATAAGCCAGTCGTCTGCAGCCTGAGCGGGATTACAGAGCTAGACCGAAAGGGAGTACCCGATATTGGTATGTTTTGCCCCCGATAGCAAACCTCGAACTTCCTGTGTTGTGGAAGGATGGAGACATGCAAGTATGCGTCTTTTAGATCTATCGTGACAAACCAGTCCTCGGATATGATTTGAGTCACAATCTGCTTTAATGTCAACATTTTTAACTTGAGCCTCTTGACAGCACGATTCAGCTGACGAAGATCTAATAGGACGCAACCTTCTTTGGAGAAATGAAGTAACGGCTGTAAAACCCTGATTCTGTGTCAGGTGGAGGAACCTGTTCTATAGCTTCCTTTGCTAATAGAGATTTCACTTCTTGTTCCATTACCAGAGCCTGCTAGGGATGCACTAACGCGAGTAGCATCCCGTTGTATCGTGGTGGACGAGAGCCAAACTGAATTCTGTAACCTTACTCTACAATCTGCAGGATTTATCGAGATATGTTCTTCCAGATAATCTACTAAGGGCATTATGAGGACTCTCCATAGGCGTAATGGTTTTTATACTGTACAAACTATATATTCTGTCCCCTTACACTGCCCCTGTCCCTAAACCTACCCATCACAGGAGACATGCTGCATTTTAAAAATTTTAATAAAACATTGTTTTTTATGTTTTTTAAGCCATTTGATTTATGAGGACTTTTGAAGTGTCCTCATAAACCACCCATAAGTTGTAATACCACTGTAATACACATGTCATTATACAAATTTGTGTCCTCATAAATCACATAAACCAACCCACACACACACACACACACACACACACACACACACACTGCCCCATCCCTAAACCTACCCATCACAGGAGACATTCTACATTTTTACATTTGTAATAAAACATAGTTTTTTTATGTTTTTTAAGCTATTTGAAATATGAGGACTCATGACATGTCCTCATAAACCACGTGTAAGTTGTAATACCAGTGTAATATGCATGTCATTATACACATTTGTGTCCTCATAAATCACATAAACAAGAGCACACACACACACGCACACACACACACACACACACACACACACATCTTTGTGGGGACTCTCCATAGGCGTAATGGTTTTTATACTGTACAAACTATATATTCTGTCCCCTTACACTGACCCTGTCCCTAAACCTACCCATCACAGGAGACATGCTGCATTTTTACATTTTCAAAAAACATTACTTAGTGTGATTTATACGCTGTTTTCCTCATGGGGACCGCTGACTGGTCCCCACAATGTAGGTGATTTCAGGTTTTACTATACTTGTGGGGACATTTGGTCCCCACAATGTAATATAAACACGAGCACATATACACACACACACACACACACGTGTACCTGCGTGCAGATGTCCAGGGGTTTCCCGCTCAGGCTCTGTGGCATCTCCCTGCAGCGCGTGGAGAGGTTGAGGATGGCAGTGGCAGCCATGTGCGCCGCCTCCATGTCGTGTGTGTAGTCGAAGCTGCTCTTGCTGCAGGTGCTGCTGGCGCTGCTCTCTCCTCCTCCTCCTCCTCCTCCTCCTCCTCCTCCTCCACAGCTCAGGCTGCTGCTGCTGCTGGGCCCGAAGCTGCTCGAGGTGCTGCTCGCCGAACTCCAGCTCTTGCAGTAGCGCTTCGCTGACGGGACACGGAGCCGGGACGTTAACACACAGATGGGACAGATCACAAAACACACTTAGCTTCTCTACATCCTACACTGGCTTTATTGTGCTAGCACTGAGATAATATTATAGTTTTCATTAATAGTTTCAATTTACTTTTATATTTGACATTTTTATTTTCATTTTAGTTCAGGTTTTAGTCATTTTGTTGTTTAGTCAGTTATTTTAGTTAAACTAGGCCTACAAGGAAATCAGAAATGTTACTGTGGCAATATTTTATTTTATTTGAGCTAATGTTTATTTTTTTAAGTAATTACTTTTATGGTTTTAGTTTTAGTTAACTATAATAACTCTGGGAGATATTTGGCAGAGACAGCTGATGTGTATGTGCATGTTATTTAAGTATACTGCTATAAAGATCTCACTGATTTACATCACAAACATCAGCATATAAATATCGGCAACTGCACTAAATTGCATATTGTTGCTCAGTTTGGGACTCTAAATGAAATGTGTTGTTTTCCTCTTTGAGTTTAAGCTCCATGTTCTTCCTATATCAGATTATATGAGTCATAAAAGACTGATGTATCAAATACGAAACCTTTTTTAAACATTTATTTTTTATATTGTACTTAAAATTTTAATAAACTGTTCCAATCACTATTATTTTTTATATGTCAGACTTAACAAGGCTAAAATAATGTTACAGTCTTGTTCTGCATGTAATTACTATGTACTTACTATAGTAATTACAATATCTGGCTAACAACTACTAACTCAGATTTGATCCCTAAATCTAATAATAAACCATGTTAAGTTGATGTACTTACCTTATGGTTGCACTTTATTTGTCCTACAGTGTAATTATCAAATTATTAATAAGTAATATTAACTAACAACATGAACTTAGTAATTAGGTTTAGGGTTGTAATTATGCATAATTTACTTTTATTACTATAGTAAGTACATATAAGATGTGTAACGAATACTGTAAAATAAAGTGTTATCGCTTCTATTACTCAGTTATTTCTTGTGCAAGTACACTGTACCTTCATGCACTGTAAAATAAAGTGCATAGAACCTCACGTTTTAATGTCTGTAGTCAAATCCCTTTAGGAGGAGATGGCTTGTTTATTATGATGATTTTGATGATTATGGGGAGATTTTAAATGATGAGGGGGGTGTTGGGATGTAAGTGAGAGACGGAGAGACACTCTCTATAGTTTGACAAAAGACACAATGAGCCACAACACCAGCTGGGCATCAAAGTGGCATCTCCCACCGGGCGTCCTGCTGCCATCCTCTCTCTCTCTCTCTCTCTCTCTCTCTCTCTCTCTCTCTCTCTCTCTCTCTCTCTCTCTCTCTCTCTCTCTCTCTCTCTCTCGAGTTCCTTTTCCTCTATCTTCTCCCTCCAGTCTGGTCATTAAAGCATGGCCGGGGATCTCACAGTATTGCGCACAGAATTGCAATTAGCTGCAGCCCTAAATCCAGACTGTGATTTGCCTAAACCGCCTCATTCATTATGCATCTGCCTCGAGATCATTTCCATACATTTCCATACCTCCGAAATACAGTGAAGGAAGATCTCGGAGGCTTGTCTAATGGGGTTTAGTTTTTGCAACTAGCTTTCTCAGACCTTAGCAGTGATAATAATAATAATCATAAAGCAGACCCCAAAACGTACTCTTAAGACATGCTTAAAATGTCCATATTCACTGGACAACACAATATCAAACCAAGTGACATATAAGTAAATGAAATAGATCTGGTATCAAAAAATAAGACATAGTTATAGACACAGTTGTTGTTTATGTGATGAACTAGCTGGGGTTCCTCTGCAGAATTAGTGAATTTGAAGAGAACTGAGTTCATTCTTTCACAGAAACCCACTAGAGTCCAGGGTTATAGAGCTATGACGTCAAAACCCGGAAAAGTGGTTCCCTCGAGATCTCCCTATGGGGTTTTATAATGGGGTTTTTCAATGTATGAGTAACAAAAGGTCTGGGGTAAACATGACTTGATGATACTTGAACGTATTGCTCTACAAAACACACCCACATTGGAAACATAGATTTTCAACCTGTTATGTTTATTTTATAAAACATATGTTTCTAATAAGTAAATAGATAAGAATGTTTGGGGTCTGAGGGTGTGTGGTTTACGTTGTAGAACAAAATGTCTAATTGTCATCAAGTTTCCCATAACCCTTTGCCTGGATTCATTATGCTTTAATAGTTTTAGCTGTGTCTCATTGCCTTGTTAACTCTGCCTTTATAAGCCTGTGTTTTCAGTTATTCTTTGCAAAGTCTTGTATGTTATTACACTGCCTTTCTGAGCGTTATCCTGGTGTCTTGTTTATTTTTTTGTTTTTTATTCTCTGCCCATTTTCTGGATTACCGGTTTGCTTGTGTTTTCGGTTACACTTTATTTCGAGAGTCACTTTAGACGTTCTACTAATTATAAGTAACTTTTCAACTACATGTCAACTAACTCTCATTAGAGTATTAGTATATTATAGTAGACTGTCAGTAGACTGTTAGGTTATGGTTAGGTGTTAGGGTTCGGGTTAGGAGAATAAGTTAACTTGTAGTCGCCAAGTTACTTATAGTCAGTTGAATGTCTGTTGGGGGACCAATAAAATAAAGTGTTAGCAGATATTAAGCTGACAGTCTACTAATACTCTAATGACAGTTAGTTGACATGTAGTTGAAAAGTTTCTTGATCAGAAAATCATCATATTAGAATGATTTTTGAAGGATCATGTGACACTGAAGACTGGAGTAATGATGCTAAAAATACAGTTTACTAAATATTCACAGTATTTTAAATTGTAATAATATTTCACAATATCACTGATTTTACTGTATTTTTGATCAAATAAATGCAGCCTTGGTGAGCAGAAGAGACTTTTTTCTAAAAACATCCAAAAACCCTCACACCCCCAGACTTTTGATATTGATGTGATGGAGCAGACGTCTTACCCTCGTCACTTTTGGGCAGTGTGTCCCGACCGTGGAGCTTGGGTGCCGCAGAGTGCCGTTTGCTGTAGATGTTGCTGCTGTCGAAGTTGTTGTAGTCAAAGCTGGTTTTGGAGTACTTCTCTAACTCTTTGGCCAGGTTGGAGCGCGGGGTTGAAGTGGGAACGTTGTTTTTGTAGCCGTACTGAGGAATCTCCAACTGTTTCACAAAGCACATGGGCCTGAAACAGACACAGTTTATGCTGTATCACGTGTCTGCCTGCCGATGATCAGTGCATGCTATCCATTTTATGAGCGGTGCACAGAAAAAATCAACACAAATTGGTGCCTATTTGTAAGATATTCAGGTTCTAGCAAATAAGCAAATTCAGGAAATTCATCATATCATTCACAGTGATGTTTTTCATTTGAATAATTATGTTTATCTCAGCTTATGGAAAAGCTATTTGTGATAAACGTTTGTTGTTTTTTTAGTTTTTACAGCGTACACCCAAGTGAAAAAAATGTTGTACTCAAATATATTTTAAATATATTTATTTTATGCTAAGTATACTACGAATACATTTATATATTTATATACTTAAAATAAATACCCTGCAATTGTACGTTTAATATACTAATATACCTGCAAATACTACATTTATATACTTAAAGTCTGCTAAATTGGAGCAACTAATTTTGTACTTTAGTTATCCAGAAGTAATGCTGATGTCCAACTAAATATATACTTAAGTATATTTGTGGAAGTGGAACTATTGCTAGTGTACTTTAAGTACACTTTAAATATCTTGCATTTAAAGACGGATATTAAAGACTGATAGCTATCCTTACTAATAGTGATATTAAAACACATTTTAGACTTAATATTAAGAAACATGCATTGTGAAATAAAGTAGGCCTACTCCAAATAAAGTTGAATTATAATATTTATATCAATAAGTCTCAAGCGATATGTCAGTAAATATGTTAATGATAATTGTAGTATACTTAGTACGAAATAAATGTGTTTTAAATACATTTTGTTATAGCTTTTTTTCCTCACTAGCGTAGAGCATCAATGAGAATGTCTGTTACCTGAGCACTCGATCTGAAGCCTGGTTGGATTTTCCTCCATCACATGGCTGATGTTTCTCGTGGGCTTTGGCCAGTTTTTCCGCAGCCGCTATGGGGCAACCCGACAGGCTGGATGAACAGAAGTAATGTGAGGGACATGGCTTTACAAAGACACGTCAATATGTGACAAATCATCATTTCAAACAGCAAAATCATGCAGCTTAGACACATCACTGATATAACATGATCTTGTTTATGCTGTATTGAAATCAAGTCAGAATTAGAACGTTGATGATTAAAATCAGAAGTAAGATTCGATAATACATAAAGATTATAAAGAAAGAATTTAAATTTTCTGCTTCTCAGATCTGCCAATGAGGTTCATTCTCGTGTTACGCATCATGTTTGAGCTTCAGCAAGAACCAATGAGGTTAATTCTCGTGTTACGCATCACGTTTGAGCTTCAGCAAGAACCAATGAGGTTCATTCTCGTGTTACGCATCACGTTTGAGCTTCTACGAGAACCAATGAGGTTCCTTCTCGTGTTACGCATCACGTTTGAGCTTCTACGAGAACCAATGAGGTTCCTTCTCGTGTTACGCATCACGTTTGAGCTTCTACAAGAACCAATGAGGTTCCTTCTCGTGTTACGCATCACGTTTGAGCTTCAGCAAGAACCAATGAGGTTACTTCTCGTGTTACGCATCACGTTTGAGTTTCTACGAGAACCAATGAGGTTCCTTCTCGTGATACGCATCACATTTGAGCTTCTACAAGAACCAATGAGGTTCCTTCTCGTGTTACGCATCATGTTTGAGCTTCTACGAGAACCAATGAGGTTCATTCTCGTGTTATGCATCACGTTTGAGCTTCAGCAAGAACCAATGAGGTTCATTCTCGTGTTACGCATCATGTTTGAGCTTCTACGAGAACCAATGAGGTTCATTCTCGTGTTATGCATCACGTTTGAGCTTCAGCAAGAACCAATGAGGTTCATTCTCGTGTTACGCATCATGTTTGAGCTTCTACGAGAACCAATGAGGTTCATTCTCGTGTTATGCATCACGTTTGAGCTTCAACAAGAACCAATGAGGTTCATTCTCGTGTTACGCATCATGTTTGAGCTTCAGCAAGAACCAATGAGGTTCATTCTCGTGTTACGCATCATGTTTGAGCTTCTACGAGAACCAATGAGGTTCATTCTCGTGTTATGCATCACGTTTGAGCTTCTACGAGAACCAATGAGGTTCATTCTCGTGTTACGCATCACGTTTGAGCTTCAGCAAGAACCAATGAGGTTCATTCTCGTGTTATGCATCATGTTTGAGCTTCTACGAGAACCAATGAGGTTCATTCTCGTGTTATGCATCACGTTTGAGCTTCTATGAGAACCAATGAGGTTCATTCTCGTGTTACGCATCATGTTTGAGCTTCAGCAAGAACCAATGAGGTTCCTTCTCGTGTTACGCATCACGTTTGAGCTTCAGCAAGAACCAACGAGGTTCCTTCTCGTGTTACGCATCACGTTTGAGCTTCTACGAGAACCAATGAGGTTCCTTCTCGTGTTATGCATCACGTTTGAGCTTCAGCAAGAACCAACGAGGTTCCTTCTCGTGTTACGCATCACGTTTGAGCTTCTACGAGAACCAATGAGGTTCCTTCTCGTGTTATGCATCACGTTTGAGCTTCAGCAAGAACCAATGAGGTTCCTTCTCGTGTTACGCATCACGTTTGAGCTTCAGCAAGAACCAATGAGGTTCCTTCTCGTGTTACGCATCACGTTTGAGCTTCAGCAAGAACCAATGAGGTTCCTTCTCGTGTTACGCATCACGTTTGAGCTTCAGCAAGAACCAACGAGGTTCCTTCTCGTGTTACGCATCACGTTTGAGCTTCTACGAGAACCAATGAGGCTCCTTCTCGTGTTACGCATCACGTTTGAGCTTCTACAAGAACCAATGAGGTTCCTTCTCGTATTACGCATCATGTTTGAGCTTCTACGAGAACCAATGAGGTTCCTTCTCGTATTACGCATCACGTTTAAGCTTCTACGAGAACCAATGAGGTTCCTTCTCGTGTTACGCATCACGTTTGAGCTTCAGCAAGAACCAATGAGGTTACTTCTCGTGTTACGCATCACGTTTGAGCTTCTACGAGAACCAATGAGGTTCCTTCTCGTGTTACGCATCACGTTTGAGCTTCAGCAAGAACCAATGAGGTTCCTTCTCGTGTTACGCATCACGTTTGAGCTTCAGCAAGAACCAACGAGGTTCCTTCTCGTGTTACGCATCACGTTTGAGCTTCTACGAGAACCAATGAGGTTCCTTCTCGTGTTACGCATCACGTTTGAGCTTCTACAAGAACCAATGAGGTTCCTTCTCGTATTACGCATCATGTTTGAGCTTCTACGAGAACCAATGAGGTTCCTTCTCGTATTACGCATCATGTTTGAGCTTCTACGAGAACCAATGAGATTCCTTCTCGTGTTACGCATCACGTTTGAGCTTCAGCAAGAACCAATGAGGTTACTTCTCGTGTTACGCTGCGCATCACGTTTGAGCTTCTACGAGAACCAATGAGGTTCCTTCTCGTGTTACGCATCACGTTTGAGCTTCTACAAGAACCAATGAGGTTCCTTCTCGTGTTACGCATCATGTTTGAGCTTCTACGAGAACCAATGAGGTTCATTCCTTTAGTGTTATGCATCACATTTGAGCTTCAGCAAGAACCAATGAGGTTCATTCTCGTGTTATGCATCACGTTTGAGCTTCTACGAGAACCAATGAGGTTCATTCTCGTGTTACGCATCACGTTTGAGCTTCAGCAAGAACCAATGAGGTTCATTCTCGTGTTACACATCACGTTTGAGCTTCTACAAGAACCAATGAGGTTCCTTCTCGTGTTACGCATCATGTTTGAGCTTCTTCAAGAACCAATGAGGTTCCTTCTTGTGTTACGCATCACGTTTGAGCTTCAGCAAGAACCAATGAGGTTCCTTCTCATGTTACGCATCACGTTTGAGCTTCAGCAAGAACCAATGAGGTTCCTTCTCGTGTTACGCATCACGTTTGAGCTTCAGCAAGAACCAACGAGGTTCCTTCTCGTGTTACGCATCACGTTTGAGCTTCTACGAGAACCAATGAGGTTCCTTCTCCTGTTACGCATCACGTTTGAGCTTCAGCAAGAACCAATAAGGTTTGTTCTTGCACATCAAGCAGGTTCGGTTTATGTTCGCTGATCAATATTTATATGTGAATAAAAGCCTAAACTCAATCTTTTCATCATATTAAGCAACCGAGTCTCATCAGAAAATTTGGACTGGAATAAGTTTTACATTCTCTTTATGAAGTTTTTGAAGCGTAAAAGTGGTAGTTGTGTAGCTGTCAATGGAGTGACAGAAAACTCTCAGATTTCATTAAACATATCTTTATTTGTATTCAGAAGATGAACTTACGGGTTTGAAATGACATGAGTAATAGTAATTAGCCAGTAATTACTGACAGAAGAGACAGACAGATTTTTGGTGAACTAACTCTTTAATTCAAAGGAAAAACAAGATTATTTTTATTACCTTATTGTCAGATATTTTGTCTTATTTAAGGCAAAAACTCACCTTTTTTTTTTTTTGACAACAAGACGTAATCTGTCATTTTGCATCTCAAGTAAATGTATCTTGATTTAGAATGTTTAGATATTTGTACTGGAAAACAAGATAAAAATGCTGAGTAAAGACAGTGGAAAATGTGATTGATTTAAAGTTTTCACTCAGAAATGGGTACACAATAATTACAAAAAAACAAGTAACAAATTGAATTAAATATGGTAATTTTAAGTCGAAAGACTGAAACATTACTACAATAATCTTTGTATTGGAGGAATTCAAATTTGTATTATCATTTTTATAGTGTGGGTAGTGTCATGAGCTCAGAGCACAGAGATATGAAAGCCTTCTAAAGGCATACTTGCCAACCTTGAGACATCAGAATTCGGGAGATATTCAAAAGGACCGGGGGGGGGGGGGGTAGGTAGGTAGGTAAGTAAAGTGCAGGCTCGGCAAAAGTGCGCATCAAGGGCGCAAATCGACCACTTGGGGGTGCTCGCGAGCACCCTTCTGAGATCTAAAAATGACAAATGGGACACACTGCGGTCTCACGGACTTAACGGACACGCGCACGCAGCAGCCATTGTAAGTCCACAAGACCGAAAGTGCTCATGAAGTGTGCGATTTGGGACTGGGCTATCGCCGCGCTTGACTTCGAGGGGTAACTTTTATTATTGTTCGGTCTGAAACGGCGCCCAGTGACGGATGGTGTAGCAATATTGTTCTCCGGGTGGAAATCGGGAGAAATTCGGGAGAAAGGTCGGTCCGGGAGATTTTCGGGAGGGGCTTTGAAATTCGGGAGTCTCCCGGAAAAATCGGGAGGGTTGGCATGTATGTCTAAAGGTGTGTGTGGGTTGGTTTATGTGATTTATGAGGACACAAATTTGTATAATGACATGTGTATTACAGTGGTATTACAACTTATGGGTGGTTTATGAGGACACTTCAAAAGTCCTCATAAATCAAATGGCTTAAAAAACATAAAAAACAATGTTTTATTAAAAAATTTAAAATGCAGTATGTCTCCTGTGATGGGTAGGTTTAGGGATAGGGGCAGTGTAAGGGGATAGAATATATAGTTTGTACAGTATAAAAACCATTACGCCTATGGAGAGTCCTCATAATGCTGTTGCACTAACGTGTGTGTGTGTGTGTGTGTGTGTGTGTGTGTGTGTGTGTGTGTGTGTGTGTGTGATCTATGACATGAACTGCAAGCAAGCTGCCAGGTTTCCTGCCGTAGGAAATGTAATTTCACTCTTGCCAGTATAAGCGAGGTGAGGGTGTGTGTGTGTGTGTGTGAGTGTCATGCCTGGCGCGTGTGTTTCAGGGCCGTCTGGAGTGGGATGTCTCCCCTGGCGAGGTGTCAGTGAGGTGATAATGGCTAACGCTGAGAGCATTACTGCACAAACCAGTTCACCAGCCCAATCCACACGCAAAGCCTTCCACAGAACATCGTGCTGTTTTAAAAGCTGCTTAATGTGCATTTGTAGTAGTCTATCACTAGCAACATCAAACATAATTGCAAAAAGAAGTTTCGTCCTGGTTTCCCAAACACACCCATGTTTTTCAGAAAAACATGTATTCCCACACAGTGCTGGTTAGTAACTGATGTAATCTGGATTACGCAATAAGATTACAAAAATTAAAGGGATACTTCACCTCTGGAAAGATGAATGTGCATTTAAAATGGGTAATTTATGTAGAAGAAATGTGAAATTATTTTTGAATTTGGAGCTTTCTAGACTGAGAAAAGCCAGAAAATTTATTTTTGGCTTATGTGGATGAAAGACAACAACTCCCAGAATGCACTTGCTTCGCTGCCCTAGGAGGCCACGCCTACCGGTAATAGAGCGCAGTAGCTAAACAACAAGTCTAGGCTACTAGTGAGTCTCTGTGATGAGTCTGCCCGCGATTCGGCTTTTGCGTTCTACAGTCGCCATTCCTCATGTTTACTCACAATTCATACCCTATAGTAATGTGATGTTTACATCACTTCATGTTGTTGATAACAATGAATGGTATATATCAATGTGGGACAAAATAATCCTATTTGAATCTATGACGTAACAGAGTTTGGTCAAAAGTAATCTAAATGGAATAAAAAAGTACTCCGATTAGATTCCCTAAAATGTGTAAAAATGTGTAATCAGTAACAGACTACAATTTGAGTTAGTGTTCAGGGAGTCAGCCTACCAATGGTTTACTTATAGTCTCTATATATTAAAGTAGAAAGTATAAAAAATACATAGGCTACTTTACGTTTATCATTCAAGAACTGTGACTTTGAAACTGCATATATTAAATTAGAAACTAATGGTTTGTACCTCCAGAAATCAAAGGTACAACTGAGAAATTTGCTGAGAGAACGGGGAAAAATTAGGCAAGGCAGAGATTTTGTAAACGTAGACACTGCAGAATAAAGATGATTATAATGAACATATGAGCGGTTCTCTCGTCCAGACGGAGAGGAACTCACCTCCTGTGAGAGTTCCTGTTGCTGTTGACGTGACCCCGGCCCGTGCAGCCAGGCGTAGGGCACTTAAGAACATTTTCATACATTGCAAGAACTTGACAGCAGGCGAGAGAAATAGGGTGAAAGATTAGGAGTTAAAGGCCCACAGTTAGTCATCTGCATTAGTGTGAAACACTCGTCATTATCACCAGCACGCTCAGAACGAGACACATCAAACAGCGGCATGCAAGACACTGCTAATGGAAGAACACTGGCATGCACATGAACCATGCAGCGTGAGTCGGGTACAAATCACATGAGTATTCTATTCTGTTCTGTTCTGTTTTATTCTGTTCTGTTCTGTTCTATTCTGTTCTGTTCTGTTCAATTCTGTTCTGTTCTATTCTATTCTGTTCTATTCTATTCTATTCTATTCTGTTCTGTTCTCTTCTGTTCTATTCTATTCTGTTCTGTTCTGTTCTGTTCTATTCATTTCTGTTCAGTTCTATTCTGTTCTGTTCTATTCTATTCTGTTCTATTCTGTTCTGTTCTGTTCTATTCATTTCTGTTCAGTTCTATTCTGTTCTGTTCTATTCTATTCTATTCTGTTCTCTTCTGTTCTGTTCGATTCTGTTTTATTATGTTATGTTATGTTCTATTCTGTTCTGTTCTGTTCTATTCTATTCTATTCTAATATATTCTATTCTATAATATTCTATTATATTCTGTTCTGTTCTATTCTGTTCTGTTATATTCCATTCTAATCTGTTCTTTTCTATTCTGTTCAATTCTATTATATTCTGTTCTATTCAATTCAATTCTATTCTGTTCAATTCTATTATATTCTGTTCTATTCAATTCGATTTTATTCTGTTCTATTCTATAATATTCTATTCTATTCTGTTCTATTCTAGTCCATTATGTTCTGTTCTGTTCTGTTCTAATTCTGTTCTGTTCAATTCTGTTCTGTCCTTTTATATTCTGTTCTGTTCTGTTCTATTCTATTCTATTCTGTTCTGTTCTGTTCTATTCTAACCTAATCTACTCTATTGTATCATACAGTCAAAGGTATATTTTAAGCATAAACAATCAATACCTAAATATGAACGTATTATAATATACTGTGTGTGAAACATTATATAAATAGTAAACTATAAGTACAGTATGATATTTAGGTCAAAACTTACATATGTTCACTTGTATAGTTGACAGAACAAAGAGTAAGACTACATCTGTTACACTTAAAGTACACTTAAAAGTAAACTTTTATCAACTAAAAAGTGTGTGTCTTTTAGTTACAAGAGGTACTGAAATAGTACACTTACAAGTATACTTGCAGTATAAAACTATTCAAAGCCTTGTAGTTTACTGAGAGTAATTTCAAAGTGTACTTCCATAAACTAAAAGTTGGGCTAGAAGTAGCCTATACAGCTAGTAAACTAGTTCACTTCTAGTATTGTAGTATAGTTCACAGTATAGTTTCAGTACAAAAGTATAACGTTGATGTAAAATAGTTGTGTACACAAACTACAGTGTGTTACACTTAATGTACACTGAAAAGTAAACTTTTATTAACTAAAAAGTGGGCCAATTTAGACTTATAAAGTATTGAAATATTGATTTTAGTATACTTACTACATAAATTCCACTTGGAAAAGATATATAAAACTTTACTTAAATTAACTTAAAATGTTTGCAAGGGTAAAGATCCTTGCACACCGAGTCCGAAAATTCTCAAATCAAATTTCGCCCGTTAAAAAATAAATACGACCTCACGTTGTGTCGATCACGTTTACACTGCCAACACAACTTTCGTTCGTCAGAAAAAAAAATGTTGGCATCAACATCGACTAAAATTTTGACTTTGGATTTATTTTGAATGTAGTAAGTAGTATAACATAAGATATTATTATCTATGTACAGTATTTATGCATTTTATCAAATTGTACTTTTATATCCCCAATACATTTAAACAAAATCTGTAAAATTAAAACTAGTAGTTTACTGAGAGTAACTTTTAAAGAGTACTTCCATAAACTAAAAGTTCACTTGAAGTGTAGGTGACAGTTAAACAGTAAAACTTTTATTTTAACTAGTAGAACTAGTTTACGCCTGTTACACTTAGAATAAACTTACATGTTAAATTTTATCAATTAAAATGTGAGACAATTTAGTTACAAGAATACTATACTTCCAAGTATACCATGAGTACTTTTTTTTTTTAAGTATGCTTACTACATACTTGAACTTAACTTGAAGTAAAATCTGGGTATAAATAAATTCATTTGAATAAACATTATAACATTCTATAATGCCTAACACACCATTAGAACCAAAGTTATCACAAGCTGCCAGCCTAACGAACCTAGAAGTGTTTCTTCAGATGGTATTCTATTCTATTCTATTCTAGCTCCTGTTTTTCATCAGATTCCCTGCTGCTTGCTGTAAGTAAACCCCTGGAGTGTGAGTGGTGTGATTCAGGTTTGACAGAGAGCTCTATCTCTGATTATGCTGAAGCTGTCAGCTAAAGTTAGTCATTCTGTGTGAGGTGTTGCTGCTCCTGATTGTTTCAGCTCTGCACTTGTCTTTCATTTGCATTAAACACACGTCAGCAATCAATGAAATCCCTGCCCAAACTCTCCCTCTCTCTGATCCCAGACTCTATTATTCATCTGTACATGTCTTTGTCTTCTCTGCCCATGACCGACAGGAAGGAGATTACTGTTCATTAGGACGCTGGAGTGGGGGGGCAGAGAGCGTGGGCCGGGGCGAGCAGACCGGCACTCTTCCGGTGCTCGTCTTCATCATTATCAGATCCTTAATCCCTCAGCCTCATCTTCAACATACTCTGACATGTTCATTACCGAGAGGCAGGCAGGATCCGCTCACCTCCACCGTCTTTCTGTGTCTGAAGTAAAGCTTCATTTAATCAAGACCTATTATGCCCTTTTACCAAGTCTTGATTTTGTTTTTGGGCTCTACTAGAATAATTTTTAATTTTAATAAAATCCTTCCCACATTCTATATTTGTTGCAGGTCCTCTCTTCCCAGCCTGTCAGTAACGCTCTGTTTAGTTCCTGTCTCTGTGAAGCCCCTCCTTCTGAAAAGCACAGTGTGCTCTGATTGGTCAGCTGGACCTACTCAACTTTTCTGATACTGATGTTCCCATCATGCACTGGGGCATGAATAATTAATGAGGTTGATTTTTCACTGTCTTCCATCTCTATTTACACTCTATTATTCATTGCATTTTTGTTAGGTTTAGTAACTTGACATTTTGTGACATCTGGAGTTCCTTTTCTACTCAAAATCACACATTCATACTAAAAAAAACATTCATCAAATGTTACCGTCATTGTGTATTGTGTTCCAAGTATTAAGGTCTCTGTGTACTCAAGTATGTACTACTGTATATCTCTTGAATTAATAACTTGGATGTTTTTAAGTAAAATAAACACTTTTAAAGTGTGGTACAATTCAGTGTTATAATGTAGGCGTAAAAAAGTGCAGTAAAGTGAATTCTAAATAGAATTCTAAATAGAATCTAAATAGAAAAAACTTTTACTGGCCAAGTTAAAGTTACTAATTTTCTTTGTTCGTTTTACTTAATTTAGTTAAGTAGAGATTACTTAATTACATTATGTGAAATTTACTTTTAAAAAAAAATCTGTTTTACAAAACTGTACATTTGACTTTTTCCAGTGTTGAGCAGTAAAACGTTGGCTGAAGATAATAACAGCCACTACGTGACCCAGCACAAGGAACCGTCTCTCAGTAAGTGTGTGTCACTCACACATGTCATGTGATGGTCATCTAAAAACGCCCCTGCTTTGCCACCCAGCGCCAGCTCACAAACTGCCTTGCCATCTGGAAATTTTTAGTTAACTAATTTCAGCCTGTAGTCAAAGCCATCAGTTTGATTGCCATCTGGTTAATTTGTGAATAAAAAAACACACTTTAATGCATTTGAATGAATCACGTAAAAGATGTGCTCAAGGTGAATGAAAGGAAATCTCACTCGTTCTTCCTGTCTGTAAGGCTTTCATCAGATTATGATTATTTCAGTTTACTCAACTGGATTTAATTGAGCATCTAAAACAAAATGAGAAATCTAACCAACTTATTAAACCGGCCTCCATTAAGATAGCGTCGTAATTACCAACAGAAACAATAAACGCATGCATGCATGTCTGTGATATTGCGACGGCTGCTCCTCTACGCCAGGTCTTTACATCGCCAGAGGTTTCCTTCAACAAGAGCAACATATATATAGGTATAAATAGTGTATGAACTTCTTGTAAATTATTTAAAGAAAACTTAAAATAAAGTTTCAGTTAATCCTTGTACATTCAGGTGTAAAATTGTCCACAAATAGAATTAAATTACTGATTTTGAATTTCATTGTTCGACAGATAGAGTTAAAGAGAAAGATGATGAATCAGAATGAGCAAGTTAATATACTGGATGATGTAAATTATATGATTTATTATTATATTTTATTATTTCTTTTATCACACTATCTCAGCGAAGTGAACAGGGGTGAATTTTAAGTAATTTCACTATTTTGTTTTGAGTGTATGTTCATTTTGTCCGCAGGTACTGAATTTCTAAAATGAAAAGCTGATAAATATTACAGATGTTTATCTGTAATATTTACAGATATACAGATATTATTTACCCCCCCCCCTTCTTATAATTATTATAAATAATAATTTAATTATTTTAAACATAACGTGTTTTCTTAAGAATATGGTAATTGTTATGGCAACTGATGAGTAACCAAGTGTCCTCAATCACTTATATTTCGGTTAGTCATTTGTAAAGCAACAACAAAGGCCTGTTCTATAATGACATTATCATCATCATCCAGGAAGTGATATTATTTTTGGCAGGAAAAGCAAAACATCAGTGAGTATAAAGTGCTGCAGGAATGACGCATCTTCAGCTTGTGTTCACCACAGATCTTATTTCAGGCTTTTAACTCAATCCCATTCTAAACTCTCATTGACTTGAACGATGGAACTGAAAGAGCTGAGAGGTAAGAGGTATTGCATAGGAATGAGCAGATGTTTTTAGTGTGGAGGACGGCATGCAGAAGGAACTGAAGACTGGTTCCCACAGACAAACACATACAGACACACAGTCAACCAATGATTAAGACGTCTTTTCATTTATGCCGGCATGAAAAATAGCAAAGATTTAAAGCAAGCAGACGTGGCACTGAAGTTTAGAAAGAGCTTGTAGTGGGCTTACTTTCCGGTGGGACTCTGTCCTTGTGCGGGCATCCAGACAGGCTGCGATGATGCGGGTACAAACCCGTCACGTGACCTGTGCCGTCACAGCCAGGCGTTGGACAGCGGCTTTCTTTTTTCCCCGACCGTGAAGAATCTGAATACACAAACACACACAGGATTATTATTGACACATTTGTATAGAAATAAATATGCAAGAGGACTGATAAAGTCTGGTCCAAGAATTGCCTACTTAGACAGAAAGATACTGCAAAACAACCACGTCACCATTATGTTCAGTTTCATGGACTCAAGGGCCCTGTTTACTCCTGGTATTAAGATGTGTTTTGGTCGATCAGATCACAAGTAGACGAGGCAGACACATTCCCGTTTACACCTGGTGTTTCAATCCTTCTCTTGTCCACTTTCAAACACTTCTGTCCTGATCTCTTCGAAGGGAGGGTCTACGGACGGATAAATGTATCTAAGACCAGCCGAACACTGTGAGTGTGTGTTAGATATCAGGAATGGTGAGAGAACGTTGTGCTTGATACATTTTACATCTTCAAACCAAACTTGAGTCTTAAAGGTCCTGTTCTTCATGTTTTTTGAAGCTTTGATTGTGTTTACAGTGTGCAATATAACATGTGTTCATGTTTCGCGTGTAAAAAAACACAGTATTTTTCACACAATTGACTTATCAGTATACCGCTGTTTTCACCGTCCAAAAAACGAGCCGATGACTTCCTTGTTCTATGAAGTCCCTCCTTCAGAAATACGTAAGGAGTTCTGATTGTGCCAGCGGTTCCTGTGTTGTGATTGGACAGCAGCTTATCGCACGTTGCCCGTGAAGGTCACGCCTCTTACCATAAATTGGAGATGCATGCGCTGATTGTTATTGTAAAAATGTGAATTGACTCCGGCATTAAAATAACAGCGTCTCGACGACATGGCGACAAACACACTCTACAAACGAAACTCTTCCTCTTCTCCGTGGGAGCGCAACAAGACCACGCCCCCTTTTTTGTGCATTCCTGCACTGTAAAAATGAATTTTGATGATTTGTTATCACAACTTTTTATATTTTGTCAAATCAACTTAGATAATTAATGTAGTTCAGATAACATAATATTTTGAGTTTCTATTTATTAAACCAATCTCCTCTCCTCTCTCCTCTCCAATCTCCTCTCTAACTCAAATTTTTAATTTCAATGAACTCAAAATTTTAAGGCAACCAGGTAACTTACTTTTTTAAGTTAATCCAATTTGTATTTTTTACAGTGTGTGGGCGGAGATTAGTCAAAAAACTGTTTACGTCATTAAAAAAGGAAGTAGAGGGATGTAGTCCAAACCGGACGTTTGAAAGGGGACTTCTGTTAAATAAAATATCTCGCTAGGCATTGAACTTTGAGCTTTATAATTGTACAGGTATTATTTATGCTCTAACAGCAACATTACACACTAACTAAAGTTTGAAAAATGGAATCGCGAAGAACGGGACCTTTAAGCCGACAGTTTAAACCCCGTCTGGCCAGAGCTCTTCTCATGATGTTCACGGTCAGTAGACGGAGAGAAGACGGTGTTTTGTGTCTGTTTGAACACACTCGATCACATGAGCGTTTACACTGCGAAAGCAATCCGGCTCAATGTGTTCTCGACGACCTCTGGAAGTGGCTGAAAGTGGAGAAGCTCAAAATGTTTTAGACCCCGTTTACACCTGTATTTAGCGCAAAAATTATAAGCACATTGCATTTTTTTTCAATTTAAAAAATAAATAAATTTTCAAATCAAAATATTTTTCCTCGCTACTATTCGGCATGTACCATGGAAATCTGTGTTGCATACATTTTGGATATACACTACCGCTCTAAAGTTTGGGGCCAGTAATATACAGTATGTAATTTTTTTTAAATACTCCTATTCAGCAAGTACACATTAAACTGATCAAAAGTGACAGTAAAGACATTTATAATGTCTATTTCAAATAAATGTTGTTTCTGAAAAAATCACAGTTTTCACAAAATTATGAAGCGGCACAACTGTTTTCAACATATTAAAATGATTTCTGAAGGATCATGTGACACTGAATAATTATGCTTAATATTCAGCTTTGGTCACAGGAATAAATTACGTTTACTATAAACTCAGCTATTTTAAATTGTAAATATATTTCACATTATTACAGCTTTTACTGTATTTTTTATCAAATAAATGCAGTCTTGGAGAGCAGACGAGAATTATTATTTTTTTTTTAATACCGACCCCAAACTTGTGAACAGTGATGTAGTTGCAACCTTTTGTCCTTGTTAGTGTATCTCTTGTTAGTGTATCCTGGACCTAGATCTGCAGAGGACATCTCTTCCTGATGGCTGTCAGGGCTATTGGCTGTGTTTCAAATTTAGAGAGCACAGGAGAGTGAGTGAGTGAGACAGTGCTACAGTTACCACTGATTAAAATTTTAAGGATGGAGGAACCTAGTAACAGGCATCATGTTGCCTTCTGTATCAAAGTAATCTCAAAACAGACGGGAATAGCATGAGAGCATGTGAAAGATGTGGGCTCAGTTTTAGAGTTTTAGACTGAGACTAAAAATAGAATGCTACTCTGTAACACTTTATTTTGATGGTCCCTTTTGAACATTCTGTTGACTATAGATAACTTAACTACATGTCAACTAACTCTCATTAGAGTATCAGTAGACTCTCTGCTTAATATCTGCTAACTCTTTATTGTGATGCTCCTCCAACAGACACTCTACTGACTATAAGTAACTTTTCAACTATATGTCAACTTAATCTGACCCTAACCCTACCAGTCTACTAATACTCTACTAACTCTAATGAGAGTTAGTAGACATGTAGGTGCAATGTTACTTATAGACAACCAAATGTGTTAAAGGGACCATCAAAATAAAGTGAAACCTGCTACTCGAACTTTTGGAATATGTGCTTGAAACAACATCGACTGAAGTATTGCAATATTGGTCACAAACACACATGAATCTGGGTGAATATCATGAAATGTTCAGGTCATACAGTATTTCAAAACCAAGTGAAAAAAGTAATTCTGTTTTGCATAATGAAAATGTCTTTTATGTTCTTTAATTCACATGTTCTCCCAAATTCTCCAAAAAAGGAGAAAAGGCAGAATGTGCTCTTATTTATTTTTATTTATTTTTTTTGCTTAAACATACAGAGACATGAAACATGAAACAGAAACATGAGGAGAATCCTGAGGAGTGATGCTTCTTTTTCATTCAACAATGAAAAATGTACATAAAACTCAGAGAGGATCATGCTGATCCACGTCCATAAATGGCAGTGCAGCGTCAAACACACTGCGGTCGACAGTGTTGGTACTGTATCTAAAGAACTACTGAATGCACTGGATTGTAATAATTTGTACTCTAATATAGTTTTACTTTATTACAATAAAGATAACTAATGAGATTCGTTATTGAGAATAATGTGCAACAAAACTCTAAAAATGTCCTACCACATTACAGTAAAGATGTTTGGGAGGGAGATTGTCTTCGTCCTGATTTATCCTGGCACATGGCTTGTCATGTTTGTTTCTATGTGCCATGTGCTCAGTCCTGTCTATTGTCTTAACCACTCCTCCTTGTTAGGATCATGTGACACTGAATAATGATGCTTAATATTCAGCTTTGGTCACAGGAATAAATTACGTTTACTGTAAATTCAGTTATTTTAAATTGTAAATATATTTCACATTATTACAGCTTTTACTGTATTTTTGATCAAATAAATGCAGCCTTGGTGAGCAGATGAGACTTTTTTTTTTTTTTTTAAATACCAACCCTAAACTTGTGAACAGTGATGTAATTGTGACCTTTTTACCTATTCACCTAGAATACAGTCTAACACTTGATGGCTGCTCTGTTAATTCTTCGTCGTCGGTTAGGAACCTGGGTGTGCTCTTTGATATCAATCTTTCATTTTAAAGTCACGTGTCTAGTATCTGTAAAACCGCATTTTTCCATCTTAAAAATATATATAAATTACACCATATGCTCTCATTGACATCAAGACTAGATTATTGTAATGCTCTACTGGGTGGTTGCCCTGCACGCTTAATAAACAAACTACAGCTAGTACAAAACGCAGCAGCTCGAGTTCTTACCAGAACCAGGAAATATGACCATATTAGCCCGGTTCTGTCAACACTGCATTGGCTGCCTATTAAACATCTTGTACATTTTTAAATATTGTTGATTACTTACAAAGCACTAAATGGTTTAGCTCCGCAGTACTTGAGCGAGCTCTTAACGCATTATAGTCCTTCACATCTATTGTGATCTCAATATTCCGGCCAGTTAATAATACCTAGAATATCAAAATCGACTGCTGGCGGTAGTTCCTTTTCCTATTTAGCACCAAAACTTTGCAATAGTCTTCCTACCATTGTCTGGGAAGCAGACACACTCTGTCAGTTCAAAGCTAGACTAAAAACACATCTCTTTGACCTAGCATACACATAATGCATTATAGACTTCTATAATTGACCTATGGCTAAGCCACGCCCCAAAACGCGATGAGCCAATCACAGTGCACATAGCCAACCCAATACACTCGGACATTCTCTGCTTCCACGTCCATTGAAATGCATTGCAGTTAGTCAGTTTTCACTCGTTTTTATATGTTTTTTCTTGTCATTTTAAGTTTAAAATGGTCAAACGGTGTGCATGGGGTACATGCAACTCCGACACTAGGTATCCCGAGAGGCTGGGCGACGATGTGTGTTTTTTACCCTTTCCCAGGCCACATCTCAACCGCAATAACGTTAAGTGTCTGCTCTGGATAAAGTTATGCGGTAACGTTAGACCACAACATTAACCGTGGATAAATGTAAGTCAACAACGTATTTGAACGTTAACATCTCTAACGTTAGCCTAACATTAGAAAACATACGTTAACGTTAGCTTCTAGCTGCGTTGTACATCATGTCACTTAGCTTCATTAACGTATCTGTAAAATAACGAAGATAACAAATATTAGCAATGTTGTGGGGAATGATTCATGTAAATACTGTAGCACCAAACTAACGGAGGTATTGGTAAAGATGGTAAAAAGGCTTGTCCTGGAAACGTATGCAACTTAGACCTGTACATATTTAATTTGATCATCATGAACCATTAATTACATATTGAAGCACAACATTTTAGACAAATTTCTACCAAAACAAATGGGGAACTTTTAAAAAAAAATTTAGCGAAACAGTTTTTTAGCGAAACATGTAGCCTTTTCACTCCTCTTCAACATAAATAAATATTCAAACTATTTACATACAGTGTCAATAGACAAGAGGTCATGATGTTCAAACGGTCATTGATTTGTGTTGATTTAGTGTGAGTAATAACTCCTAATAAAGGACAAGTAGTTTGTTTAGGCATGGTTTGTAGGGAATTACAAACCTGCGCACATATACACTCATCTAAAGGATTATTAGGAACACCTGTTAAATTTCTCATTAATGCAATTATCTAATCAACCAATCACATGGCAGTTGCTTTAATGCATTTAGGGGTGTGGTCCTGGTCAAGACAATCTCCTGCACTCCAAACTGAATGTCAGAATGGGAAAGAAAGGTGATTTAAGCAATTTTGAGCGTGGCATGGTTGTTGGTACCAGACGGGCCGGTCTGAGTATTTCACGATCTGCTCAGTTACTGGGATTTTCACGCACAACCATTTCTAGGGTTTACAAAGAATGGTGTGAAAAGGGAAAAACATCCAGAATGCGGCAGTCCTGTGGGTGAAAATGCCTTGTTGATGCTAGAGGTCAGAGGAGAATGGGCCGACTGATTCAAGCTGATAGAAGAGCAACTTTGACTGAAATAACCACTCGTTACAACCAAGGTATGCAGCAAAGCATTTGTGAAGCCACAACACGCACAACCTTGAGGCGGATGGGCCACAACAGCAGAAGACCCCACCGGGTACCACTCATCTCCACTACAAATAGGAAAAAGAGGCTACAATTTACAAGAGCTCACCAAAATTGGACAGATGAAGACTGGAAAAATGTTGCCTGGTCTGATGAGTCTCGATTTCTGTTGAGACATTCAGATGGTAGAGTCAGAATTTGGCGTAAACAGAATGAGAACATGAATCCATCATGCCTTGTTACCACTGCGCAGGCTGGTGGTGGTGGTATAATGGTGTGGGGGATGTTTTCTTGGCACACTTTAGGCCCCTTAGTGCCAATTGGGCATTGTTTAAATGCCACCGCCTACCTGAGCATTGTTTCTGACCATGTCCATCCCTTTATGGCCACCATGTACCCATCCTCTGATGGCTACTTCCAGCAGGATAATGCACCATGTCACAAAGCTCGAATCATTTCAAATTGGTTTCTTGAACATGACAATGAGTTCACTGTACTAAAATGGCCCCCACAGTCACCAGATCTCAACCCAATAGAGCATCTTTGGGATGTGGTGGAACGGGAGCTTCGTGCCCTGGATGTGCATCCCACAAACCTCCATCAACTGCAAGATGCTATCCTATCAATATGGGCCAACATTTCTAAAGAATGCTTTCAGCACCTTGTTGAATCAATGCCACGTAGAATTAATGCAGTTCTGAAGGCGAAAGGGGGTCAAACACAGTATTAGTATGGTGTTCCTAATAATCCTTTAGGTGAGTGTATTCAAACGCACCTAACTATAGAATCAATTCTCATGTGAACGCCATCAGCGTTTATCACAGGTTCGCGTTTAAAGTCTGATTAGAGAGAACGGCGTCGTCTTAGCGGCCCCTAATTTAATAACAAATGATCATTTCGCCGGAAGTGAATCAATCAAAACTAACTTTAGCTGGAAAATAACATTATTCAAGAACCGCTATAAAGCCAAAACAATCTCTGTTACCTTAAATTATATGTTTATCTCTGTGAAGCTGCTTTGAAACAATCTACATTGTTAAAAGCTCTATATAAATGAAGATGACTTGACTTGACTTGACTTACCTGATTATTGGTTTATTTGCCCCTGCTCTCCGTTGTTACCCTCCTGATATCCTTCCCTATCCCTTCTCCCTGTATGTCCGGTCCTGTGCCAGATCATCGTTGTATGTACACCGTGTTTACATGCTCCCTGTTGTTTCCTGCCTAGTCCAGCCGGTCCTGTTTTCCCCCACAGAGAAGTTTTATTTTTATTTTTGATTCAATAAAAGCCCATCAACTCTGCATTGACTCTGCCCCTTTACCTGAGACCTGACAGTAATGAAAATAATGTCAATATACAAAATCAGCTTCAGGCCAACTTTGGTACAGCTATTGCTAGCTAGCTGTTAACTGCAAAATATTTGAGTTAATATGATATTTATGCAATTAAATTGTATGAGTTAGCTTAGTCGATATTTCAATAAAATTGCATTTAAAAAAAATTTGTGTAGTGCAAAATGTATGAATACTAACTTCATCTTTGAGTTTGTTAACATAAAAAAATCATGTAATTGATTACCTCGATTCTTTTGAGTTTATCATTGAGTTTGATAAAGGATACAGTCTCTCTAACCTGCACCTTTCCGAAAGCCTACTCTGGTCTGATTGGCCAGATGGCCCAGTTTGTTGTGATTGGTCTACTCTGCTGCTCTGATTGGTCAGATGGCCAAGTCTATTGTGATTGGTCTACTCTGCTCTGCTTGGTCAGACGGCCCAGTCTGTTGTGATTGGTCTACTGTGCTCTGATTGGTCAGAGAACCCAGTCTATTGTGAATAGTCTACTCTGCTCTGATTGGTTAGACGGCCCAGTCTGTTGTGATTGGTTTACTCTGCTCTGCTTGGTCAGATGGCCCAGTCTGTTGTGATTGGTCTACTGTGCTCTGATTGGTCAGAGAACCCAGTCTATTGTGAATAGTCTACTCTGCTCTGATTGGTTAGATGGCCCAGTCTGTTGTGATTGGTCTACTGTGCTCTGATTGGCCAGATGGCCCAGTCTGTTGTGAATAGTCTACTCTGCTCTGATTGGTTAGACGGCCCAGTCTGTTGTGATTGGTCTACTGTACTCTGATTGGTCAGATGGCCCAGTCTGTTGTGATTGTTCTACTGTGCTCTGATTGGTCAGATGGCCCAATCTGTTGTGATTGGTCTACTCTGCTATTATTGGTCAGAGGGCCCAATCTATTGTGATTGGTCTACTGTGCTCTGATTGGTCAGATGGCCCAATCTGTTGTGATTGGTCTACTCTGCTATGATTGGTGAGATGGCCGAATCTGTTGTGATTGGTCTACTCTGCTATGATTGGTGAGATGGCCGAATCTGTTGTGATTGGTCTACTCTGCTATGATTGGTGAGATGGCCCAATCTGTTGTGATTGGTCTACTCTGCTCTGATTGGTGAGATGGCCCAATCTGTTGTGATTGGTCTACTGCTTGCAGAATGTGGCGTCGGTTTTACTGTCTCAATCTCATCCTCTGGAAGTACAAGTTAAGAGGACTTACTTTCGCAGAGCAGAAAACAGCATCTTCTTGACATGTCAACAACACAAACCAAATTGTTCCATTCTCAGCTACAACTACAGAGTTTGAGTGAGGAAAAGTAGATGTTGTTCACCGGCAGTCAATAAAGACCACAGTCTGGCTTTATGCAAATTTGTTATAAACCTACGTAAGTTTATCTGCACTTTTATTTATTTTTTTACTTTTCAGACCTTTTACATTCACAAACCGCTAAATATTACACACTACATGAAAGATAATTTCCGAAAAAGCCTAATAGGGTCACTTTAAGATAATAAGCCCTGAATCCTCAGACTATTCTGCAGCCATTTCAAAGAGAGAGAAAACAAACGAGCGAGGGAGAGAGAGCAAAGCCAAGCTGAGTGGAATACATATTAGAAAGTGCTGGATATTGATTGTGGCTCCGGACAAGCCATGCTTTGCATAGCAAATGGCCCCCATTACCATAGCGTCTGTGGATAATTAATGTGCAGTCAGTGGTCCTGTCGTTTGTTATCGGTCATACTGATACTGTTCAATTTCCATCTCCGCCTCATGCCTTCTTTAAGGAAGAGCTCCTTCCATAACTGTCAGGCCTCCACACTTTTTATAAATCATAATGCCCCCTGGTTAGGCAGCGTCTGCCGCTATTTCTGCCATGGCGAGATGCTATCGCAGTGTAAAAGCCAAGCATCCCTCATTATTCTGCCATTAGAAAGATAGTGTCTGCCGTGCATGCCGGCTGAACGTCCTTTCATGCGTGCTGTCAGCCCTTCCTCATCTGGAGAACGGCAGATGAAAGTTTGCATGTGTTTTAAAGGGTTTGTTCACCCAAAAATGACAATTCTGACATCATTTACTCACCCTCATATCAGTTTAAACTGCATGATTTTTTTTTTCTGTGGAATACAAAGGGAGAAATTTTTAAGTGTCTGAGTCAGAGTTTTCAATACAACGAAAGCATATAGTGACCAAACGTGTCGTCATTTTGAACCAGGGTTATTATATAGTTATTAAGCGGAAAAAACGCTTACTGTATGTAATGCCTGGTTCAGATTACACGATTTTAGCCCGATTTTGGCACGATCCGTTTGACGTAGGGTGTCGTGAGGATTCGTAAACGACAACGGGCGTCGGGACGCAAGATTCGATCGTATCATCTCGTATAGTGTGTCATAGTGGGCGACAACCTACAACCTCTGCGATGCTTCACGACATCACGACAAAAAGACTAGCATGTTTAATTTTTTTAACGGTCGTCCACGACGGGTTACGTCACATGTATGAGATTTTAACAGTCTGTTTTTGTAATATGTTATCGTTGTGGCAAGCTAGCAACATTATTTTACTTGTACTACTGGCTAAAAGTAAAAATATATAAGAAAACAATATTTTACCTCAAGTTCTCTTTGGAGGACTGACAGCACATCCTGTCCTATTCGAGCAATCCAGGAATGTGTCCATAGTCGGGTTATCTTTCTTTTTTTTACGTTTTTCTGAACACAGGACAGCCAATACAACACTCACCGCTTCATCCATTGTTTGTTTACGTTCGTTTCCGGAAGTCACTCGCTAGTCGCTACTAGTTTCGCCTTCTCGATGATATCACGCGCATCGTTAAAGACGGCACGCGATGACTGGTCAGGAAGCAACGTGTAGTCTGTCATGTTTCTTGTCCACGACACGACAAGATTTTAGTCAAAATCGCGTAATCTGACACAGTGACTATCATAACAGACAAAAAAATCTTGTAATCTGAACCAGGCATAACAGTACATTGGATCCATGCATTAGGTCTAAAAGGCATCATTTTAATTTTAGGGTGAACTTAATAATAATTTAATTTAAAACATAATTTACTCACCCTAGTGTTGTTCTAATGCCATATGCCCATCTTTATGGACCACAAAAGGATCATTTAAAAAAAATATTCCGCTCGCGCTCGTCCTTATAATAGCAGTGAATAGCGACCAGCATCAAGCTTTTTAGAAAATAACCAAAACTATCACAGAATGATCCCATGTAACTCGTGGCGTTTGCGATAGGATGTAAAACAAACGTTATTGTTTGTAATGTATTATTTAACGAAATTCTTGACCTTGGCCATTGGTCTTCTGTGCACGGCTGAACGTCAGTGAATGTCAGTGTTCATGAGTCTCTTTTAGCACCGCAGTTCACTCCGATTCGCCCAGAAAAAGCACACAAACTGTGAGAAACTTGAGCTGTTTGGCCAATCACAACGCACTGGGTCAGCTGGCCAATCAGAGCACTCTGGACTTTTCGGAAGGAGGGAATTTGTAGAAATCAGAGCGTTTCAGACAGACTGGGAATATAGGTGCTGCAATAATGTACAGTATGTGACAAATAATGTGTTTATTGAACATTAAAGCAGGTTAACCTATTCTAACACTCAATAAACAAAATAATGACCTTTCAAAATAGCATAACATGGCCTCTTTAAATGCCTGCTTTATGATTATGTATGACATGAACATGCAACGGTTTTGTGGATACAATAATCCTTGCTGCCCTATCCCTGGAGAAACAGGAATAAACCAGGAATCCTATTGAAACTTCCTCAGAATAAGCAGCACTGTCTAATTTACCAATATGTTTCTCAGTGCAGTGATCTCCAGTGCCAGAGCTATATTTCCATGCAGAGGTTTATAAATAGGCAGCATGAGCACAGGCTGTGTCCCTGGGATGAGATTTGCTGTTCTCCCGGCCGTGCAGATCGCCATTACTTATGCCTGACAAGCTTAGCCTGTGATGTGGCCATGCTGGCCTGTTTGAACAACATTAAGCCACTGCTGTTTGCACTGCAGGCATGGGGATGTTTGAGAAAGCTTGTCTCGGGGTCAGTATGGGATCCTCTCTCAGAGCAAAGGAGCGCAGAAGAGCGCTGAACCTGTCCACTTAAACTGACCTATCTGCTCTGGGGATATTAAAAGAGTAGGGTGATATCATTTTATTTTTTTAAAGGAGTAGCTCACACAGAAATGAAGTCTTCTGAAGCCATACAATAACTTTAATTTAGGTTTGATTATATTTTATTATAAAAAAATGAAAATAGGAGTCCTAAATCATGAAGTTTTTTTTTATTATTATATATTGTTTATTGATTGAATAGGTGAAAATTTCCCTTGCTAAACAAGAAGAAAATTCTTTAAAGATAAGCCCGATCTACGTTTACAAACGTATATAAAATAAACATTTATTTAATTATAAAGATGTGGGGGGAGGAGGAAGACCAAAGTTACAAATCTTGGGGCAATCATTTTACATATTGTACAAACTACTTTCCAAAAGCACTGTTGGTGCTCAGATTGCCTAATACAATGAAAGAATGTCTGTTGGTTGTACATTTTCCACAGATCTCTAAAATATGTGCACTGTATTCATCAAACATTTGCATGCATATTTTCAAACTTGCCTGGTTTGAAATACTATTGCTTCTCACCTGTCTATTAAACACATGCCAATTTGCATGAGCTGTGAATGAAGTTATGGTGGTCTTTTCCTCACACAAAGCATATGGATTCTGTCTTTTTTTATTTTCATTTTTGGAGGTTGACGGCCCCTGCAAATGTGTTTTGTCATTGCGCGGAAAGAATTGCTTAAAATGTCTTATTTTGTGTTCCATGGAAGAAAGGAAGTCATACAGTTTGGAACGAAATGAGGGTGAGTAGAAGAAAATAACTGTAATTACACACATTGTTGAAAGTGATGATACAAATTTTCGAAATATTCTTACTCTCATGTTTCATGCTATTATTCCTAGTCTTTTTTTTCATGTGGGGTGTTTATGGGACAGTGCAGTGGGGAGTGCCAGAGAACAATTGGGAAAAAAAAAGGAAAATGTGAGTGTAAATTGGTAGCATGTGCACCAACATACTGTTAGTCTTACTAAGACAAATAATGCAAAACACACATTAGGGGTGGTATTAAGCAACAATTGTACAGAATAAAATGGTGATTTTTCACTTCTTTTTTTTTTGAGTAACGCTGCCCATACACTAAATGACTTTTAAAGTCCTCTGATAGCTACTCTAATACATAACTGTAGATTATTCATTGCCGATGTCAGATCTACTCAAAACACATGTCACACTGCAGGACTTGGATCATAGACAGGTTTAGATATTTAACCTGCTAAATATCTCTTGGGTGGAGGCGCTTCTCTCAGAACACGTTTTTTAAAACTCACATATTATTTATTGTAAATAAAACAAAGATTATTGGAGTATATTTCGCAAAAAAAATAATAATAATAATATACCGTATATATATATATATATATATATATATTTCAGATTTCTATTTAAAAATTCCATGTTTAATTCAATGTTACAAAGTGCAATAATCCTACACTAAATATTGTTTTCAGTGTAGCAACTGTCACTCATGCAAACAATTTGCCTGTGATTTTTGGCTTTTGTCGGTGAGCTCCCTTAATTGTCAGTGAGTGGAAAATCAGGGTTAAAATTGTGTATTGCATGAACAGCATGAATAAATGCGGGTCTAAATATAATTGGAGAGGGTATTATTTGCATTCATTAGTTAGTCATATCTCTGACTTGATTAACTTGACCCCAAAGCAGAGGCTCCACCTTTTCAACATTTATTTTGTACTTTAATGAAGCAGAACAATGAAAAGGGGGTGGATCTGGATCTTCAATCTTCTTGACCTCAAGGGCCCCACCACTGTTCACAACAATATTTCAAGGCTTGATTTTTTCTATAGTTTTAGCTTCTTTTAATGTTTTTTTTTTCTTCTATTATTTTACATATTTTTGAGTAATCTTGAGGCCCCCTTGGAAGTTCGTTGAGGCCCAGTAATGTGCCCTGGTCTCTTGGTTGAGAACCACTGCTCTAAAGGCCCTGATATACTTCAAGCAAAGCCAAAGAAAGAACTGATATGATGTAATTTTGAACAACATCATGCCAAAATGAATGAATTCATATTTTGGTTATTCTAAACAGCTTGCAAAAGTGAATATTTTGATAAACAGCTTTGAACATTGGTTCGTTCTTTGAGGTGGAAATCTTCAGTTAATTTCTTCTGTTCAGGGGTTGTGTTTCGCGTACAACGATGTAACTCGCTGTTTCACTACCGTAGTACGATGCATCGTTGAAGAAATCAAATAGTTAGTCACGACTGTTTCCCCAAACCATATTGTCGCAAATTGGTAGTTCAACCACTTTGGTTAATGATGTCACGCAGGTGTTAATGAATCTGTTACTTTGCTTTATTTCCAGATTTAATCATTGGCTCGTTCTTACAAACTAGAACACGTTTGCACATGCGCACTCTTCAAAAACCCAGCTTTAAATCTTTTGACAAACTAAAAGACAAAAATGACATTTGTATGTATGCTAAATAAAAGATACAAATTGTACTGAATGTCAGCTTGCTTATTCTGCTCAAGATAAGGATGTATTAAGGATTTAGCATTTCACAACTTTGCGATGCTGTTTGCGAATGTTCGTTAGAACTATGTTTTCATGAAACATAGTTCAGTGAAGAATTAGCGACAGATAGCTATAGTTGACTAACGATGCTTTCGAGAAACACACCCCAGTTCAGTCAAAGTCAAATGCGAGAAAAAACACACTGGAGTGCTACTTTATAGTAGAAGTTGAAGGTGTAACTCTAATTGAAAGTGACTGACACTGTTTTTTCATGTTTTGTAAAGCTGCTGCTTTAAACCAATCTGTTGTATAAAGTGCCATACAAATGAACGTAACGTGACTTGACTGGAGAGCCGAATTGCAGAGCTGGTGCAAACATGTTCACTTCACTATGATCAGATGCTTTCTTAACTGCTGTTTTCTCATTTTTGTGGTGTATATTTTGTTTTTGAGAGGAAAGCACACAGCACACACATTACATATGCATCTAAAAGCCACTCTCAGTAAGCTGCTGCTCAGGTATTTCAAACTTCCTTTTACTCCCAAGCAAAAAACAATACATTGCCTTAAGTATATTGGGTACTTATCTCTTAAGACAATTAGTTCCAGTACTGGTCGTGTTTTGTAATATGAGATTACCTTTAAGGTAGTATGGCTTCTTTAGGCCATCGTGGTGCAGACGTGCCTTCCGCTCCTCGGCACAGCTGTGCCTCAAACCATCCTCATGCAAACGCAGTCTATCTCTCCTGACTGCTTCCGACGCCATTTTGTCCCGCAAAGCTTTAGTCCGCTCCGTTTCCAGCGCTATGGCCTTCTCCAGCAGTGACAGGTTGCCCTTGGTCATATCGAACACGTCCTCAGAGCGGTCGGACGTGACAGAGGTGGTGTCTTCATCGCAGTCCTGGAAGCACTTGTGCTCTGCGGCGCAGCTGGAGAAAGCCTTGGATCGAGGGCTGAGCTGCTCCTCAAGCTTCATCAGGTTGACCATGTCGGAGTAGTTTCGCTCGAGGACACGGCACTCCTCATGAGTCTGATGATGCTGCTGCTGTTGAGCCTCTTGATAAAGATGATGAGCCTGCTGGGAGGGATGCAGATAATTACCAGGTTAACCTAGCCTGAGAAATTTTATTTGCTCTGCAAGTCAGTCAGACCAAGAGCCCATTCAAGCCCATTTCCAATCTTTCCAAATCGAGGCACCAATCACAAACGTTGAGGCGGACTTTACACGATGACGATCAATATGATTGGTTTTAAGGTCTATCCAATTGTGCCCAGAGGCATTTGAGCGACGTCCGTTGGTGACGCCCCTTTGGAAATGGGCTGTGAATGAACCAAACCCACTCTCAGTTACAACTGTGAATGGTCTTGTGTCAACCAGGCTAAGGTTAACCGTTAACTGACAGAACAAATTTGGACTGATTAATGCTCCTGCTGAAAAATCATGCATTGGTGGTCACCAGCATAAGGCATGTTTTGCACACTGGGTCCGGCACTTTTTCTTGTTCGTTGTGATGTCTGTGATTGTTTTTGATTGTGTAATGATATGTTGATAATTTAACATGTTATGTGTTGTCTGTGTTATGTACGCATCTACGGTGGAAACAAATTTCCTCTCGACAAATAAACTACCCATCCATCATCCATCCATACATCCATCCATCCATCCATACCAACATAAAAAGTAATACAAATTTTAAAAGGACGTAGATGGCCATGTATACACTGCAGATAAATTTTGTTGTCACAATAAAATCTAAATTGAAAATTCTATTGTTTCATGGAATAGTGCAGTATTTATCATACACTCACCGGCCACTTTATTAGGTACACCTGTCCAACTGCTCGTTAACACTTAATTTCTAAGCAGCCAATCACATGGCGGCAACTCAGTGCATTTAGGCATGTAGACATGGTCAAGACAATCTCCTGCAGTTCAAACCGAGCATCAGTATGGGGAAGAAAGGTGATTTGAGTGACTTTGAACGTGGCATGATTGTTGGTGCCAGAAGGGCTGGTCTGAGTATTTCAGAAACTGCTAATCTACTGGGATTTTCACGCACAACCATCTCTAGGGTTTACAGAGAATGGTCAGAAAAAGAAAAAACATCCAGTGAGCGGCAGTTCTGTGGGCGGAAATGCCTTGTTGATGCCAGAGGTCAGAGGAGAATGGCCAGACTGGTTCGAGCTGATAGAAGGGCAACAGTGACTCAAATAACCACCCGTTACAACCAAGGTGGGCAGAAGAGCATCTCTGAACGCACAGTACGTCGAACTTTGAGGCAGATGGGCTACAGCAGCAGAAGACCACACCGGGTGCCACTCCTTTCAGCTAAGAACAGGAAACTGAGGCTACAATTTGCACAAGCTCATCGAAATTGGACAATAGAAGATTGGAAAAACGTTGCCTGGTCTGATGAGTCTTGATTTCTGCTGCGACATTCGGATGGTAGGGTCAGAATTTGGCGTCTACAACATGAAAGCATGGATCCATCCTGCCTTGTATCAATGGTTCAGGCTGGTGGTGGTGGTGTCATGGTGTGGGGAATATTTTCTTGGCACTCTTTGGGCCCCTTGGTACCAATTGAGCATCATTGCAACGCCACAGCCTACCTGAGTATTGTTGCTGACCATGTCCATCCCTTTATGACCACAATGTACCCAACTTCTGATGGCTACTTTCAGCAGGATAATGCGCCATGTCATAAAGCTGGAATCATCTCAGACTGGTTTCTTGAACATGACAATGAGTTCGCTGTACTCAAATGGCCTCCACAGTCACCAGATCTCAATCCAATAGAGCATCTTTGGGATGTGGTGGAACGGGAGATTCGCATCATGGATGTGCAGCCGACAAATCTGCGGCAACTGTGTGATGCCATCATGTCAATATGGACCAAACTCCCTGAGGAATGCTTCCAGCACCTTGTTGAATCTATGCCACGAAGAATTGAGGCAGTTCTGAAGGCAAAAGGGGGTCCAACCCGTTACTAGCATGGGGTACCTAATAAAGTGGCCGGTGAGTGTAAATGTGTGCACATCATTATTTTTTATAATCCGTGTGCCTTGTACTCTTTAATCAAAATAACTTCCCCTCCCTCTTTCAGAGACATCTCTTCTCTTCTCTGATGATGTGTTAACTGGCGTGGGGGCGGGGCAACCTTTCACTCACATGAGATCCACCAATAGCAAACCACAACCATCCAAACATCCAATTAATTATCATGGACAAAATCAAGCCTTGCACTACATTTGTTCTTGATCGAGAAGCTCTTTCACTCAGATATATACAGAGGTGCATTGCATGTTATACATATTCTTTTTTTCCCACTCTATTATGCCTTTGTAACAAGATGTTATGAAGTTTAAACAATGTTTTCTCGTAACAATGAGGTGCTATATTGTTAAAACTATATGTTTTTTTGTAATAATTAAATAATGTGTTGTTAAAACTATATTTTTTCTCATAATCACAACATATTATGTCATTAAAAATTATATGCTTTTCACGTTAAAAACCTCAATAGATTATAATAATCCCTTGCTATGGGCACTGCATACAGGCTACAGCAAAAGTTATTTGATGCTTCCACTTTTCGAATGCGGACTGTGATGAAGACCTATTTCCCACCTTGTTACGTCACATACAATATATGTAGTTTTAGCAATATAATATTTCATTATAACGAGTCAACACGTCGTTTTGGCAGCCTTTTGGACAGTCATGTGAAAGTCACTCCCATAAATGATAAGTTACTCCTGCTGGGAGACTTCAATGCCAGAATTGGCAATGATCACATGAACTGGAAGGGAGTACTTGGTCAGCATGGCATCGGTGAAATGAACTCAAATAGATTAAGGCTACTGGGTATGTGTGCAGAGAACAACCTTAAAGTCACCAACACTCTCTTCAGGCAAGCGGATAAATTCAAAACAACATGGATGCACCCAAGAGCCAAGAAATGGCACATGATTGACTATGCCATCTGTCGTAAGAGAGACATACGTGATGTAAAAATCACAAAGGCTATGCGTGGGGCAGAATGCTGGACGGATCACCGTTTGGTCAGGACCATCCTGTCACTCAACACTGTCCCCACACACCGCAACAAGCTGAAAGCCATTAGACAAACCTTTGATGTTGCAAAGTTAAGCTGTCCAGTTTGCTGAGTTTGAGTTTGCTGACCATCTGGATGAGCAATTTAACTCCCTTGGCCCTCTGACTGGAAGCACAACTGAGAAGTGGAACTAGTTCAAAACATTATTATCAGAATCAGCAGTTTTGACCCTTTGGAAACTGAAACGTACCCACCAGGACTGGTTTGATGAGGGCGATGAGATCATAGGCAACCTCCTGGAAGAGAAGAGGAAAGCCTACATTGAGTGGCAGAATGACATCTCATCCACCTCTAAGGGTGATCGTGTCCGGCATCTCCAGAGACAAGCACAGACTATGCTGCCCAAGATGCAAAATGAATTGTGGGAGAGAAAGGCTGAAAAGGGTTCAGATATATGCCGATACCAAGAACTCTAAGATGTTCTTCAGTGCCATCAAACAATTATATGGACCAGCCAAGCCTTGTACCACATCTCACCTGTCAGTAGATGCTCTTACATTGTTGAGAGACAAGAACAGCATCAACACAAGATGGAGAGAACATTTTAGCAACTTGCTAAATAAACCTTCCACTGTTGATCTTGATGCCTTGAACCAGATCCCCCAAAAAAGTACAGTCCAAGCTCTTGATCTCCCACCAACAATGGACGAGGTCAAAAAAGGCCACCAAGCAAACTAGCCCAGGTAAAGCCTCTGGAATGGATGGAATCCCAGCTGAGAGATTTAAGTCTGCCAGTCCAGTGGCCCTTGAGGACTTTCATGCCCTCCTTGCCAGCATTTGGATAGAAGAGGATATACCAAAAGACTTCAAAGATGCCACAGTCGTGTCCCTTTACAAGAACAAGGGTAGCAGAGCTGACTGTGGCAATTACCGGGGTATTTCTCTTGTCAATTGCCGGGAAGATCATGGCTAGGGTAATTCTCAACCGCTTAATGTCCAATTTAGCAGAAGTCAACCTACCAGAGTCTCAGTGTGGATTTCGCCCAGGTCGTAGCACCATTGACATGATCTTCACAGTCAGGCAGGTGCAGGAAAAATGCATTGAGCAGAACATGGATCTCTAAAGTGTCTTTATAGATTTGACCAAGGCGTTGGACATGGTCAATAGAGAGGCCCTCTGGATGATTCTGGAAAGACTTGGATGCTCAGACAGGTTTGTGAGCCTAATCAGACTGTTCCATGATAGCCAGGTACTGTCCGGTGGTGAAACGTCAGAACCGTTCAGTATTGCCAACGACGTAAAGCAAGGCTGTGTCCTGGCTCCTGTCCTCTTCAATCTCTTCTTTACATGTGTGCTGAACCCTGCAGTCAGAGACCTTAAACATGGGGTATTTTTGAGGTACAGGTTGAATGGATCGCTATTCAATCTTCAACGCCTGAACGCTAGGACCAAAAAAAGAGTAAAATACTTGAAGCACTCTTTGCCGACGACTGAGGTCTTATGGCGCACACAGAGTCTGATCTTCAGTGCATTGTCAACAAGTTTGCAGAAGCCTCCCGTCTCTTTGGTCTGACCATCAGCCTGGGTAAGACAGAGGTCCTGTTACAAGGAGCCCCCGTTTCCAATGCCCTTCCTCGCCCTATCACCATTGATGGGACAGAACTAAAGACAGTCGAAGATTTTAAGTACCTGGGCAGTGTTATCTCCTGCGATGGAACAATAGACAAGGAGATCAGTGCCCGTATTATGCAAAGCAAGTCAAGCTCTTGCCCACTTGAAAATATGGGTATTGAACCAGCACAACATCAGACTAACCACAAAAGTAAAACTGTGCAAGGCTATTGTTCTTACCGGCCTTCTGTACGGATGTGAAACATGGACCTTGTACAGAAGACATTTGAAATTGCTGGAACAGTTCCACGTACGCAGTCTGAGGTCACTTCTCTGCATTTGCTGGCAAGACCACAAAACGAACCTTGAGGTCCTGGACAGAGCCAAGCCAACCAGCATCGAAGGCATGATCTTAAAATCTCAGCTTCGATGTACAGGGCATGTCATCCGCATGGATGACAGTAGATTGCCAAAACAGCTTCTATATGGTGAGCTTTGCTCAGGCAAACGAAAGCATGGCAGACCGCGAAATAGGTTCAAAGACTGTGTAAAGTCCAACTTGACACTTGCTGGGATCGCCCCAAAAGAACTAGAGCACCGTGCACAAGACAGGACTGGCTGGTGTATTCTCTCAAGGCAGGCACAAGGCACATTTGAGGTGAGACGCCGGGCGCACATCACTGAGGCCCGAGATAGAAGGAAGTTGGTTGTATCTGCACTTGCTGAACTAGGACAGTTCCCATGTCCCTACTGCGAACGGTTGTGTCGTTCAAGGATTGGACTCTACAGCCACCTACGAGTCCACAATAGATGAGTTGTGCAAAGTATCGTCATCATCGACATTGATGGACTACCAAGATTTCATTATGATGAGTAAACACGTCATTTTAATGACATAGTAGCCTATCTCATTATTATGATTAAATATATAGTTTTAACTACATTACATCTAGTTATTAATACATAATGGAGTGGAAAAAGCAATATGTATGTTGCAGCAATGTGCCACCATTGATATATACATCACTATATCGAAGGCAATGTCTGTTTCATGCCAACTTCAAGGCAAGTGTTTTTACTGTTGGAGAGACTCATTCGCTTAGGCTTGGAGTTTGTGCTTTGTAACTTTGCCGATTGTTTACATGCACAAACTGCTATATTACACAAAAAATTAAGTAAAAAGAACATTATATGGGTACTTTAATCCTTTTCTGTACACACACAGGAGTGAAAACCGCATTTTACCAATCCCAATTAACTCCCGAAAAATCTACACAGTGTGTACGAATCTGAACTAACAACTGGTTGTTAATGATGTATTTGAACGTGCCTCAGGAGCGTTTCTCTCTTCTGAATGTGCGGTGCAAGACAATCCCGGAAAGAGCTATGAATCTTTACTCATTTGCACATATGGATTGCTTCTCAAACAGAAGGCTGCATTTCTCGGCTGCCACGTCATCAAGCGCTGAACGTTGTCTCAATTTAAAGGATCAATGGATCATTGGATCATTCATTCAGCTCATTTTATGTATCCTTCGCATCCCTCAATCATCCACAGTCATTTGCACACATTTCAATTCACAAAAAAGAACTGACGGAAAACGTTTCATAAAGGAGCTCAACCTCATGAAACTCTTCATCTAGCACAGTGTTTAGGTGGAATGTCAAATATTTCATTCAATTTATGCAATATGTCAAACCTTTAACCTGAGGGGGTAGAATTTACCAAAGGAAACAGTTTAAAAGTAGTCAAATTCTGCAGGAAAACTGTAAACTTGGCAACCCTGCCAATATTCACAGCACAATCTGCGCCGGATTCAGAGTGTGATTTCGTTTTGCTAATGTTAGTGATTTTAATGAAATTTACTTTGTGTAGGCCTATTTATTCTATTCTTTTTGTTTTTCAGAGCAGCGCTGCTGATAAGTGATGATATAACAATCCTAAATGTTTTGTTGTTGTTTATGCTGCTATGTGCACATATAAAAATAAACCCCTTCTTATGAATTTTTTTTGTTAGTATTTTTAATGTGTCACAGGCACTCGTCCATTCTAATTTGATTTAATTCTAATTTCGAAATCATGAATTAATTCTTGATTCAGTTTCACTTTATTTTGATGGTCCCTTAAACACATTCGGTTGTCTATAAGTAGAATTGCACCTACACGTCTACTAACTCTCATTAGAGTTTTAGTAGAGTATTAGTAGACTGGTAGGGTCAGAATAAGTTGACATGTAGTTGAAAAGTTTCTTATACTCAGTAGAGTGTCTGTTGGAGGAGCATCACAATAAAGAGTTAACAGATATTAAGCAGACAGTCTACTGATACTCTAATGAGAGTTAGTTGTTGCAAAGTTACTTATAGTCAATAGAATGTTCAAAAGGGACCATCAAAATAAAGTGTTACCCTTAATTCTATACAATTCAAATCTAATCTTGTCAGTTAATGGTTAATGGTTGGTTAGCGTGCGTTCGCTATCACTGGTTAGGGAAAAAACTCTAAATGAACATGCATACCTGCTGGTTATTGTTGAGCCGCTCGGATGGCTTGGTCTCGCTTAGCTTGCGCGCCAAGTCAAAGCACTGGTTGCGAAGACACTCCAAACTGCTCAGACAAACTTCCTCGTCACTCTTCTCCCCCGTCTGACCAGTAATGGTGGCTCTGCCGTTGATGTTCTCGCCCCCGTCGTCCTGGTACGGCTCCTCGTGGAGGTTTTCTGAGAGCGTGACCCCGTGACCCTGAGCCAGGAGCTTTAGAGAGTCCACAGTCTCTCTAACCACATCACTGTTCACATCCAGACTCAGCTCCCCTTTCCTTGAGCCCTCCTCATCTTCATCATCCTCATCGTCCTCTTCATCTTCATCCTCCTCCTCTTCCTCTTCTGCACTGTTCGAGGAGTTGCTGTTCATCTCGGACTCGGTCATGGCCCGGTAAGCAGCATCCTCTGCAATCTTGCCCAGGTTAAGCAGAGATTTGGCCACCAGTTCATCATAGTTCTCATATTCTTCGTTGTTGTTGTTGTCTTTCTCCATGGATGGGCTTGATCTGCTGGGACTGCAATTTATATGGTCGCTCTCTGTGAAAAACAAGCAAATGTTTTCATACTACAGTAGCAATTAAACTGAGAGCCTTGTTTTTTTAAAATCCAAAGTGGATAATTTTAAAAACAAGTTGTTCTTTTTTTGTTTGTTTTTTGCATTGTAGTGTGGACTGTGAAATCTGAAGTATTTGAAAACAATAACGTTTGTACCCCAATAAATGTAGACCTGGCCTTAGAAATTGATGGGGACAAGAATCATTAGCTTAGCTACATGCTAACAGCAGAAAGTTAGTCACGTGTGCTGTTTGTAGATTGGCTGTTAATAAAGCTCTGCCTATGAAGAGAAAATCAGTAACTTATAAGGTTCTAATTTAATTAAGATGCTGTCGACAACTGTCCATGTAGTCATCTCACTAGGTTTTGAGACAAAGCCAATATCTTAGGTAAGAAAACAGCACAGGAAACAGGGTTAATGTCAATACACGTGGGCGTTTGATCGTTAATTAGACTAGAAGGCTCTGTCAGGTCTGATTGGAGAATGAGTGGAGGGAGTGTGTGTGTGTGTGTGTGTGTGTGTGTGTGTGTGTGTGTGTGTGTGTGTGTGTGTGTGTGTGTGTGTGTGTGTGTGTGTGTGTGTGTGTGTGTGTCTGAGACACATCTCACGCCTACTCCCTCATTTAGCAGACATTCACAGACCACCAGAACTGAGCCACCAGTTCAGACAAAAACTGAAACCATTTGTAGGCAACAAGAATGGCATCTTGTGTACATCTATTAAGTTAAGTTGGCTTTGTTTAGCAAACAACCTGTGACCAACCATTCATTCTTAGATAGATAGATAGATAGATAGATAGATAGATAGATAGATAGATAGATAGATAGATAGATAGATAGATAGATAGATAGATAGATAGATAGATAGATAGATAGATGGATTATAAGATAACAAACAGGTATGATTTTAAAACAGTTTAATCTCAAATCAATATCACTTATCCCCATAATTATTTATGCGCCGAAATACTGTGGAATAAGTGGTATGACTGTATAACGTATCTCTTAAATGTCTGTCTAGTTTGAACATGCCGCTTGCTAGCAACTGCTCTTTCCGCGGAAGCTTTGCATTTAAAGAGCTAACAAAATATTTAGACTCAGGTCAATATTTTGTGTCTAATTATTCACTTATATAGCAAGTAATAAATTACTTTACTTTAAATTAGTAAAAGCGTGTAATAAACAGGATAATGTACATCCAGCTGGTTGTTATCTCAGAATAACCCCCTCTGGCTGATGTAAGATCCTGATCACCCTGTCTGGGGTTTATTCTGATATAACTGAATGTACATTATCCCCTACGTATTTATTGTTCAAATTTAATGATGGCTGTAATACGAATACTGTCCTACAGAGTGGGGCACAGGATAAGAAATCTTTAAAGTTCTCTTTTACATCCTGTTTCCAAAATGACAAATAAATTACAAATAACCTCAAATAAATTTTGATGGTCCCTTTTGAACGTGCTATTGACTATAAGTAACTTTGCAACTATGTGTCAACTAACTCTCGTTGTAGTATTAGTAGACTGTCTGCTTAATATCTGCAAATACTTTATTGTGATGGTCCTCCAACAGACACTCTACTATAAGTAACTTTGCAACTACATGTCAACTTAATCTAACCCTACCAGTCTATTAATACTCAACTAACACTCTAATGAGAGTTAGAAGACATGTAGGAGCAACGTTACTTATAGTCAACCGAATGTGTTGCTATCAGCACTTTTCTGTGATTTATCAAATAGCTTAATTTTTAAACTGAAAAGTGCTATCATTTAGCCTATTCCTTTCTGTTTTTGAAGTAACTAAAACCCACAGCTGCACTATTAGAGAGACGCTGCACCGGTAGGATTAATTCACACATGCAATCACTCTCTCACTAATCATTCAAAGAAATGTAATCTTTACTGTGCTACTTTATCTGTATCTGATTTAGACCGAGCAGAAGACTGTGAGAAAATAAAGACCCATAGACAAAATAATTGATAAAAATTTGCTGTCATGACGGAGCGATAGCCTTGTGGGCAATCAAATGCCGCAGCTGTGCACAAGGCGACCCGAGTTCGAGTCTTGACTTGAGGTTCAGGTTTCTCAAACCAACATAAAAATTTGTTCACAAACTTTAGCCTCTAGTTGCAAATTGTGGCATGTTGCAAAGCATTCCCATCTCTTGTGTTTTTATCAGTGACATCATCAGCGATTAGTCGACTTCAACTCGACTTTAATCACAACAATCGACTTAAAAACTCTTGAGGTCGATCAACCCCTTGAATCATGTTATGATTAGTAACAATAAATATCTTGATGCTCTCAACAAGACTGTAACCTTACACAGTATTTCATATTAGGAGTAACTGTAGAGCCAATAGTATTAGTTGTTCAAATGAAATTATGGAAAAATATATATTGTCCAAAATGTTTCCTTAAAGTCCCCCTGTAGTGAATCATTTTATCCCTTAAAACTCAACTTTGATCACCAAAATGACATTTAAACTTTTTTTCTTTGGGAAAAAAATTATTCATGCCTTAAAATAGCTTGAATGTAACTCGACAACCTTGCCTCAATTAGTATAGGCGGATCTATGAATATGCAAATGAGCCCCGCCTCCACTCACTCACTCACTCACTCAGAGATCCACTGGTTGACGATCACACGTTGATCTGATTGGTTACAAGGTCGTTTGTGACGTCAGAAACACCAGCGATTTCACACCGCGTTTTTGAGACTGTCTTTGGTTCACTGCAGTTTTAAAGAGAAAATACTCAGCAATGCTGTCGACTTAAACCTAATTTGCACATGGTTTGTCTTAAAGCATATTAAAAACACCACATAGACATATAAACAACATTAAAAGCTTGATTTTCACCACAGGGGGACATTAAAGTTTTGAAACTTTTTTATCAATCTGAATGTTGCTCATATTTGAGGGCATTGGCCCTGCCAGAGCGCTGCACTTCAAAGCTCACCTTCACTCGGAACTGAGCACCTCTGTTTTGAGAGGGCCGTTTTTAGCCTGATACTGAGACCGCATTGAAGGTCATCGCAAAATCATCCAACTGCACCTCAAATTACGGTGACCTTCTTCTAAAGATGCCTAACTGCCAAATCACCTCCTCTACCCCTCGGGAGGCTGAAATACTCACTTCACATTCAGGTCTGGTTTTGTTTCTAAACCCCCCCAAAAAAGCATTCTAATGCCAGATTAACCCTATAAAGCCTATTGTTTTAGATTTGATACACAGGGCCCTATTTTAACAATCTGAAACGCGAGTAACTTTGTGGGCTGATCTCGCGCTGTTGCTATTATACTGGCGGGATAAATGACTCTTGCGCCCGACGCAAATCTAAAATGGGTTGGTCTGAAGTAGCTATCTCACATTCCCTTTAAAAGCAGGCACGCTTGTTCCATGGCGGATTGCTATTATAAAAAATAGCACCTTGCTATTATAACGGCGGATTTTCCAGGCGCACACCAGGAGCGGTTCACAGCCGAGGAGACCGACGTTCTCGCCAGGGCCGTAAAAGACAGAGAAGTGACATTGTATGGGGATAGGAGAAACCCTCCCAAATTAGCTTCGGTTAAACAGGCGTATACTAATTTGGGTAAATGTGTAAGCTACATTATGCCTATTTTTTCACATCTTCATGGACACCACAAGGATTTCCCTCGTGTGGAATATTTTTCCTGTACTTATTTCTGGTTTGCAAAAATGGGAACTGCTGCATCTGTGTAGATGAGAGAAGCAAAGTGTGTGCGCGTTGTGCACACGCTACATTATGGCCAAGCATGCGCCCTTAAAATAGCATCTGAATAACGCGCCACTGACTTTAGACTAGGTTTTTCCTGGTCAGTGGCGGAATTGTTTTCTGGAACTGCAAAACACTCCTCCTCTTTTCCTTAAACCGCCCCTGAGCGCAAGTTCACTCCCTAATTTACAGACGTGCGTCTGTGAAGGGAAAAGTCTGCTGTGCGTCGGGTGCAAAATACGGATGATACATGTGTCGTGTACAAAGTCAATTGCGCTGGGTGCAAGATAGGGCCCACACATTCCCAAGGCCTCCAAAATGATCAATGCTTTACAGGGTTAAAACTGGGAGCCAAATTACTGCATAATAACTCATTCTCTGACCACCTTTTATGGATTTATTTGTGCCCTCACCTATTTCTTGGATTTGCTCCTCATTCTCTTCCTCATCTTCCTCTATCTCCTCCTCTTCTTCATCATCTTCCCCCTCTCTTTCTACTCCTTCTTCCTCTTCCTCCTCCACCACTTCCTCTTCTTCCTGCTCCACCTCTTCCTCTTCTCCATTAATCACTTCTACCTCTTCCTGATCATATTGTTCCTCGTTGTCTGTATATTCCTCATCCGCTTCCTCTTCCTCTTCCTCTTCCTCTTCCCTTTCCTCTTCCTCTTCCTCATCCTCCTCCTCTTCCTCTTTTTCATCCATCTCCTCCATTTTGTGTGTTCTGTAGCATTTCTCCATTGACTGCTGGTCTACGACTGTTAGAAAGACCTTCCTCTTGGCCGAGGGCTCCAGGGCGTGAGTCTCCAGGGGTTTTCTCTTCTTGGCGACGGGACAGCCATACACACTGGACATGGAGAGATAAGAAAAAGGCAATTAGCAAGCTGGCTTGTGAATTGCTGGGTTTTAATACAGTCCAGCTCACTTAAGACCAAGGTACATAATTTACGGCACACAGGCTGAAGGAGTTTTGAATTGGGACAAATATAGCAGGCTGCATGCCAAATCATTTAGGGGTTACACAAGTGGAACAATCAATAGACCTTAGTCAGGGTAGATGCCAAATTCAATTTGCAATGAATGACAACAAAATCGTGAGACAGTATATTTAAAGTGCCCACATTGTCCACAGTAGTGGCCTTTGTCTCAGAAAAAAATGGTTCAAAAGCTTTCACTGGGGCGGTACCTTTTCAAAAGGTACAATTTTGTTCCGTTTAGGTACTAATATGTAGCTTTTGTACCTTTTTTTCTGAGAGTGTGTTTCACCTGTTTCACTTGAAACTGGCCTCACTTAAAATAGAGCCCCATCACGCCACACACATACACACCTGGGTCTGAACATCACAAGGGCTTAGGGCAAAAATACTCCAAAAAATCTAGATATGGTGCAAAAATCTCTCTGTATTTAAGTCTTTTCAAACTTGTTTTGTTTTATCTGAAAGCATCTTGCAAGTCTTAAAATATGTCAGTGCCATTGTTTTGTCTCAAGATGCACACCAGTGATGTTTTTTTCTAAGGCATGTTTATAAAAGCTACTAAAAGTCCTAATTGAACTAAGGCCTAATTCTGGCTTAATCTAAGCCCTGTTTGTGAAACCAGGCCAAAATTGTCCATATTGACTGTGTTTGCTCTATTTTGCCTGGGGAAAATTTCCAAACAGTAGAGCCATTGCATGTCTCAGTCAGAGCAACATTTTCAGTTTTGTTACTGAATGAATCCGCGTTTTTGAACGACTCGGTCTGTACCACTCAACGACCTACTCATAAAGACTGTACACACTTGCTTTTTCCCTGAATGAATAAATCAGCTGATTTGAAGGAATCATTTGACTAAATTATTCAATGAGTCACTTGTTAAGACAACAGTTTGCCACGGCCTGCTGGCAGTTGTAGTATCATTTCATTTTAGCCTAGGGGCTGAGAGAGTGACGAAGATTGAATGCTGTTTTTGCTTTCCATCATGATTGTAACTAGTCGTTACAGTAAGTCAGGCAGGAAATCCAAACTTTCGCCTATCATCCATCAACCTTAAATATGGCTTATATGTTGAAACATGTAAGTAACTTGGCCGCTCATTCTAACGTTAACCTAGATAAATGTGCTCTATTAATTAGGAGCATATCCGAGTGTTTGTGTGGAGTGTGAAAGCTAAAGTATTAGCACTGAATGACATGGAGAAGCCAGCACGATTCTTTCCTAGTAACAGCTGAAACAACTTAAAATACACATTTTTTGTCATACATATAGATAAGAGTAAGACATCAATCAAAACTGTAAATGTCTACTTTTATTTGTGTAAACTCCCAATAACAACAAAATGTTGTACTTTTGTAAAATAAAGAAAACCAACAGAATGTGCTTTCTGCCGTCTCGGTCTCTGTGAACTGGAGCGCGTCACAAAAATGAACAGAAACTTAGCATAAAGGCTACTTGTCTCACCAATATAGTGAGGCATCATGAGCAGCTAGAACAGTATTAAATCTATGGTGTCAATATTGAAAGTCCAAAAAATTGGGTTTTTTTGCTTTCGCAAACTAAAGTTTAACATTGCAAATGGGTATGTGTTTGGAAATTTTGGAAATAATGGCAGAACTACAATTGAGGCGTTTCAGGCAGGTGTTTTGTAACGTTGCAGATTGTTTAAATGCACACTACAGTACACAGTATAGGAGAGGTCAAATCAAAATGGCATAATAGGCGTTCATTAATACTATTGAAATTTCAGATTTGTATTGGAGTTTTGTGCAAAAATTTTGCACAACAGCACAACCTGCTTGTGGCGAAAAGGACGAGGACGAGGGACGTGAGAGATGCGAGACCGGTGCGTCTCACAGGTGCCGTTCATTCTCTCACGTCCCTCGGCCTCGTCCTGTTCGCCACACTGCTGAACTTAGCTTTCACACACACACACACACACATTTGTGTCCTCATAAATCACATAAACAAGCGCACACACACACACACACACACACACACACACACACACACACACAGACAAACACGCACACTCACACACACGCACAATACCTTGCAGCTGTGAGATTAAGAGGTGATTAATTGCATTTTATACCTTCAGCAAATATATATCTTACAGATCCTCCCAGCAGCAGCAGGAGATTTTATCATCCAATAATCAGTGTATTGACCCAGTGTTCAGACCAGCGGACATCATGAGATCTTTTCATTTGAGCCAGAGAGAGTGAATAACAACCCTTCTGCCTCGACACACAGCCGGCTATACTTACTGGATGAATATGTGTGCTTTGTTGTTACAGTTTTTTTCTGAATTGCTAAAACACTAAACCCCATTCTCTGAACCAAATTCTCATTAGCCTAAGCCAATTTGTCGAATAAATCAGTCTTTCTGTAAAACATTAAACAAGTTCAGGCAGTTAAAACACTGTTTGCAAATCTCCCTCTTTTTTCAAAACTCTAAACACATTCTCATTCACTAAAACACATTTCGTACTGTGATGCACTTATGTTTCAAAATGTCATCCATCCATCCATCTAATGTATATCTGTCTATCCATCTATCCATCCATCCATCTATCTATCCATCCATCCATCTATCTGTCTAATGTTTATCTATCTATCCATCCATCCATCCAGCCGTCTAATGTATATCTATCTATCTATCTATCCATCCATCCATCCAGCCGTCTAATGTATATCTATCTATCTATCTATCCATCCATCCATCCACCCATCCATCCGTCTGTCTAAAAAAACTTTCCAGAATATGTCCCCACCAATTCCACCAGGTCTATCTGACTCCCTGCCACAGAAACACATGTTTTTTGCAGTCTTCTCACGTGGACAGGCAGCAGATCTCAGGTCCAAATGAGCCAGTGTCAGCCGTCTACCGAGTTTATTGGGCTGACCCTTCCAACAGGGCACTCTTTCATTCGTGAGACCACGACCGGCACCTCATTCCAGGGCTGACATCACGCACGGCCCCCTCGGCTCTCCCGGGATGATCCTCCGTGCAGTGATCAATAGTGCTTGTGCCCAAACATCGCAAAAGCACATTAAAATGCCACTCATCCTGTCTGACGGCCTTCCAAATAAATCAGGCGGCGTTCCCCTCAGGCCTGGTGGAAGGAGGACACAGAGAGCACTGGTGTACGGTGATACCCGTCTGTCCAATCGCATTCATGTCAGTCGAATGAGCTGCACACACGCTTTCCAAAGAAACAGACTGAGAACTAAACTGACACAGTTATAATGAATGTTGCAGTATAGTATGCATGATTTCTAACAAATGCGGTCAATGTGGGATGAAATGCCATTTTTCTTATTACACGGCTGTCAGGAATACTTGGCTCTGGTTGGTCAATCAAATATGTAAGACATAGTGTATGGTCAGCTGGTTATTATTGAAAAATAAACCTTTCTATGTTGCATTGGAAACCTAATAACCCTGTTGTAGTTTATTTAGCAATAATGATGGCTGACTGTACATTCTTCCTTCCACAGTGGTGGGATAGAGAGGGTAGAGGACCTTCAGAAGTTTGGGGATCATTTGAAAAAGGTTGTGTGTTTTGTGAAGTCATCTGAAAGACGTACTCCCACCTGAGATGAGACTGTACTCATAATAGCTTTCTTTAAGAAGTGTTTTACTGTAATTATGTATGGTAAGGGTCACCCCTGTCTGCATATTTCTGCATATCGTGATCCGAGGTGAAAATCCTGATTCTATCATAGCATTTTAACATGATTCTTAATGGAAACAAACAATTCACGATTGAAAAATCTGTTTCAAGATTTTTAGTCGATGCATTGTTACACCCTTAATTATTTGTCTATTACAATGCATTGCTGGTTATCTCCACAGGAATTGCCTTAGCATTTTGCAATTCTCTCTCTTCCCTTTTGGCATGTTCTCCTGAGTCCTTACCAACCTGAACACTGGCACGAGTGCTCACACTCATAATGTACACATACAGTTCTGAACCAAGTACACTGAAAAATATGATATTATTTAGCATCACTGAATCAACCTAAATACATTATTTTATATCAACAAAACAATTGTTATGGGTTAATCAGGTAAAAATGGCTCTTAAAGGTAACAACTGGGGGTTACCACATTTTTTGTGTATAGGGACAGAGGGTCTGAAAATAGGGACAGAGGAAACTGAAATTTAATTCAGACTAATCTATCTACTAATTTATCAGTTTTGGCCAGTGTATTTCTCCATAATATATATATACTGTATATATATATATATATATATTTTTTTATTACTATCCTTTGGTGCTCTTCTGAGGTCTTTTTGACTGAAAAATGTTCATTCGTTTTTTGTTTTTCATCGGAATGGTACAAAACTTGGTAAAGGTTTTTCCACTTGCTATGTGAACACAAAGAAGTAAATCATGGACATGATTCGAACAGGTTAAATGGTCCAGAAAAAAAATAGTAACACTTGTGCTCCTCGCGGTCAAAAATGAGCGCATTGGAAATGAATGAGACAAATTTCATCTAGTGGAAACATTTTGTACTGCGGCCAAACTAAATCTTACTGAAAGCTCATTTTTTTGGAGAAAACAAATTTTTAACACAACTTGTTTAGATGTATGGCTTTGATCTTCTCACAGTTTTAGAGTAAAACATGTTTTTGAAAATATATATTTCATATAAAAAATTTAAAATTGTATTTTTGCAAATTTTTCATAACAATAAACGTAAAATTCTGAAGTCTGTGCTCCAAACCATTCAAGATTTACGACGGTTTATTTGGACATTTAATTTTCAGGTCTATGTTCAAAAAGTGAATAAATGGAATATAAATACAGCGTAAATATAAGTTAGTACTATAAAATTAATAAAACTATAATATAAATTCAATTAAAAAAAAATTAAATAAAATATAGTACATTAATTTAATTTAAATAAAAAATAAATCTGTCATTTTTGACCGACACGCGAAGAGCACCAGAGTCATCTGATTCATTTATTTCTCAAATAAAGACCACAAGATATCAAATGAAAACAGACACATCAAATACTGTACCTGAAGAACTCTGGAATATGACTAACTATGAACATTCATGAATTCATAATTATCTGCAGGTGGCTACAGCTTTAGCTTGTCATTGGCATTATATGCGTATCTCTGCGTGTTTGATGGGAATGGAGACAGGACATTAGAATGAAAGATCTGTGAAATGTGTGCATGCTCTGACTGCTGGTGTAAAAGCATCTCTCGCTGTGCCACTACACTGCGATCTATATGCGCGAGCAGCAAGAGTGCCGTCACCATGGTGATCGCCGGCTCAAATCCAAGTGGGATTTGCCATCTTGGCAGGCAGACAACGAGGAAGCCAGCAGGAGTGACTGGAGGACGGGGAGAAGCTGAGAGATATAAGCACATTAGATCTAACCAAATTCTGCTTCTAAATGACTTGAACAGAAAAGCCAAACAGAAGAGCTTTAGTGTTCTCATACGATCATACATATCTGTGCTTTTATACCATTAAAAAGAGAATGGTTGAGGGCAATGAAGGTCAAAGACGTGCTTTCAGCAACCGACTTGGCGAAATGCATCTGACAGGCACTTGTTTGGGTATCAGCTCATTTGCACACTGGAAACATCTCATGTGGTGTAATGCATTAGTGTACACGTGGCATCAATCAGTCTCTATATTGTATTGTGTATATGAGCACCAAGTCTGTTCACATCATGTGGACACAACCAAATATTTTCCATCACTATGCACCAGACCACTAGAAAAATGTGAAATGGCCAATAGATACACAGACACACTGAGCATGTGAGATAAGCTGCAGATTTTGACAGGTGGAGCTGGGGAGGGTGTTTTAATTCCAGAACTGGTGGATTTACACAGGAAATTCGAGCATGTCTTTGCGTCATTACGTCACATCTGTACACATAAAGTCACATGTACACAGAAAGTCACATCTGTACACATAAAGTCACATGTACACAGAAAGTCACATCTGTACACATAAAGTCACATCTGTACACATAAAGAAGAGTCTCGGCTAGTAGGCTATGAGTGTGAGGATGTTGGATGTGGAGATTTATAGCCTTTTCTCACAGCACTTGATACAATTAAACTTATTAATTTGATGACGGATCCAGAAAGGTTTAAACGACAATCACCAGTGACAACTGCAGATTCACCCGATGTAAAATTCAAAAAGACTTCGGAGTGGCTACAGAAAAAAAGAGACCGCAACCGGCCCATGCGAAAACAAGGATAATATCGGAAGGGCTTTTGAAAGGTGGCGTGAACTCCGTGTTTTGAAGGGGTTCAAAATTAACGCAGAGTCTGCTGGACAGGTAAAAATAAAATAGCAGGGGGACATTTTAATTGTTTAATAATAAACTAGTGTTTTCTGAGTCAGTGTTGGCTACAAAGATGAAGTTGACGTTGCAGACTCGTCATCTCCCCAGTATAGTGAACGCACGTGCCTATAGAGAGAAATGCTAAAGTGAAAAAAATGTCCGCAACACTGCTTTTAACTCCCATATGTAATAAAAAAGGCAATGTTTCGACCCTGCTTGCCTGAAGAAGACCCAGCAGGGTCGACACATTGCCTTTTTTATTAAATATGGGAGTTAAAAGCAGTGTTGCGGACATTTAATTTTTTTCACTTCATTAGTTACTTTTGTCCTGCACCTGCCAGAAGGTGGGATGTGCACACAATTACTTTTTTAATTATATATAGAGAAATGCACCTTTCATTTGGATTACATAATCAGATAATTTGTTTTCAATATGAATTGTTTTGTTTAAAAGTAGTAGCTTTCTATATGCCTATTTATTCTCATGTCCTATACAGCAAGTTTCGGTTCATTTGTGACGCACTCCAGTTCTTCTTGCGATCGAAGACAGAGCAACTTTCTGCTCTTAAAGTGTAAATTGCAGGTTAACCACCACAATCAATTAATGTGTAAATAAAGTGCTCAATATGTATATATTTAAACATTTCTGTCTTAAAATGCGTTAAAATAACATTTATTGGAGTTTCTTCAAAGGTAGCGTGTTTTTTACAGTAACTGTGATGACATCATAACAGGGAGTCGCAACCTATACTCTGCTAGATTACCACTGTTTGTGGCTTGACTATGGAGAACGAGGAGGTGGAAAACCATCAAATTTTTGATGGACCACAGCCTTATAATTTTGAACTTGTCAGGCATGAGAGAGGGGAGGAAATTGCCAGAAATCATGGCCCTCAAAGAGTAATAAATGCTTGGTATGACGGAAAATGAGTGGAGGGTTAGTCAGGTGTCCTGGTGTGTAGCTAGAGCTAGCCTGGAGCTAACTCGGATAACATTAGAGAACAAGCCAGTCTTTTCAAAATCTTGCCGTCATGTAGAATAGCAAGGAGGGACAACGACTGAAGACATTATTTACTTACATGGTGTTAGTAACGTTAGTCCTAATCAGATCTGTAGAGATGCACAGACACAATGGCGCTTTCGCTGACAGAACGCGATATATTGCCTGTGCTAAAACGCTACTAATTAGCGATGCTCATTGTCAGAAAGAAAAAGAGACAGGTGTTTGTGTGGGCTATGCCACCCAATGGATTCATCAGTGGAGGTGTGCTGCCGTGAGGTGAACGCGTTTTGGAGTTTAGTGGAGCAGCTCGACCCGCGACCGGCAAATCTGACGTGCATCACGCAGCATCCTGGTATTGACGCATGCCCGTTTGTTTTGCGAATATCTTACTCTCATTTAAGGCAGGACCACGGTCCTCATGAAGCCAACACACACGAGTATGTTTACAATTGAGTTATTTCATTCATCACTGCTGAATCTAAAAAGAAAGCTTGCCGTTAGACGGTAACTCTAGGCTGCTTACCGCTTGGAGTCCCTGTTATGACGTCACGCCCAGCTTAGTGGAAGGGAAGAGGAGTGCTAAAAACCACTGTAAAAAGTACCAACTTTTCATATTATAGTCAGCATTTTGGTATAAAAAACATACAAAACAATGGTGGGCGGTTCTTTTCTTTAAGCACATTGCATTATCTCGTAAAAAGATGTACCTGCAATTTACACTTTAAGTTTATTTTGTGCCCTGTCAAGTGCTTCATCAGATTTGTCGTGTTGCCGCAAATATTGCATCGCACGCTGTTGGCATCGAGCCGGTGAAATATAGCCACACTTTTGATCTTTTCCACATCTTTTCCATCTATGGGTGTTGGGACTCTTACACACTACAGGCTCACGTGTGAGCCACGTCTCTGGGCGTAACCGGTGTTAAAACAGTGTTTTTCCTTGATATCTCGCCACAGCTAATAATTCTGCATGCTTATTGGCTCACTGACATTGACGGGATTAACCTCTCAGGTATTAAATTTGACATTTTTTGACATTTTTTTATACTCTATGGTATTGAGGCAATTCAGTCGGTGCCTAAAAAGTATCAAACTCAATATCCAGCCCTACTCTAGTGTTTCATGACTGAACTTAATTAAAGAAACATTTTCTGTTCTCTGGCCTTCTGATTAAATGAATTGTTTATTTTTAACCAACTGAACCAATATTTAGCTATGATAATATTCTGTCTAAAAGTAGCCATCAAATTGGATTCCCATAGATTACTGTCAGTGAAAATAAAGCACGTACACGTAGACAGGTGTAGGTGCCTCAGGGGCACGGTGGTAATACATCACCATTTAGTGTTTAATCACCACCACCTGCTCTTAAATGTACAAACTTTAATAAATCAAACAGATGTTAAATCGCTAATCACAACTTAGAATGGGAAATCACAGTAAAAAGTGGTAGCTTTCAAATATTTTCTTAAAAACCTACTTAACACATAAAAATGAGTTTTGTTGGTATAAGTAATGTATTAAGGTGGATTCAGTGATGTAAAATAATATGTTTTGACAAAACCTAATTTAGATTTTACCATTTTTTCAGTGTAGTAGCATGTTACTTGTGTGTATAACTTACTGATAATTCAAAATGTAAATATATTTAAGAATTTACACAAATGGCATATTATCGTTTTTATATACTGTTGCATACAAACCCCAATTTGGGAAAGCCTGGGCTAATCCCTGAAGAATACATTCAGCTTTAGATTTTTGCCAAAATAAGGTATCTAAAAAGGAGAACAATTTTGCTGCACTTAATAAAATGCTTAGCCCTAAATTATTTGCAATGCATATAAAAAGTACACAGCTTTAACAAGCTAATACACTTAATTAAAAAAAAAAGTTATACATAAATGAAAAAAACGGTAAGATTTCTGTAATAGTACTAATACACTGAGTGTTTTAAATCCACAATAACCAGGTTTATATATTTATCCTCAATGTATATGATTTGATTAAATATACATTTGAACGTACTGAATATTGCTTGTTCAACAGTCATATTTTAACGCTTCAAACTTTTAAAAATACATTTAATTGTTTTCACAATGAACTGATTTATGCTGGTTTTAAGCAATTTGAATAAATGCATTTTGAACAGATGATTATCTAAATAAAATCAAACAGATGCAAATAGTCCAAAAATTAAATATGCCTTGTTTTTTTTTTTAGTGCAGACATGTTACATAAGCTATATCTTACATAAGCTTTAAAGAGCTATAGACAGTAAAAATGCAGGAAACACTCAGCATAAACACTTCCTCTATACCAGACGGAAGATAAATGGGTAGATTATCAAAATGAGTCCAGAAAGAAAAATGAAATGTATGTACGTAGCCTTTCTTTTGGAAGTATGGCATCTCGGCATCACACCATTACAGGTAGCTATCCTATCTGACAATAGCACTTGATTAGACGCCGCACACTGCCTATTGTTGGTAGACCTCCCTATGCAATTTGGTTTCCTCCATGCAGTCATTCAATCACATTAAGCCTCCATTAAATATGTAAATGTGTGTTGCAGTGGTGGGCTGTGATAGCGCGGCAGGGGTGTGCAGTGATTAATGGCCCAGCGCACACAGTGATGCTTGACTAGCTCTGCTGATAGAGGAGTGAGACTGAAGGGTTGTGCTGAGGATGTGCCGGCCCGTCAGTCCAACTTGCTCCCAGCGTTTATTCGGGAATCCCGTCTCTATCTTTCACTCTCATTCTGCCTTTCTGCCACAGCTAGAGCGGGCCAGCACTCGGCTCTCGCGCCACTTCGTCCACCCGAAATCCCGCCCTGCCAGCCTGGCCACGTGCCAAAGCTTTTAGCGAGCGCTATCTGTCAAGGTATGAATAATACAACCTAGAGACTGTCCGCGGAATCCAAATGAGGTATACATCAGGACCAAAGCGCTCTACTTACACACGCGCGCCAACAAAAGGCAATTATTGGAGCCGATTGCAGCTATGGAAATGAGAAGGACCAGTATTCATGCTCTGTGGGAAAATAGAACAGATAGCAACACAACTACTGGGTACGTAAAGAAATAAATAACAAAAACCAACACCGACAATTGAATAACTACTCAAAAAGAACGACCTACAATGAAAAAAAATCTTGATCATCTGAAAAAAAAGAAGCAACGATTGTTAAAGGTGCCCTATGTCAAAAAATCTATTCATACTCCACATATTCCATACCAGATGAGGGCAGTATACCTCCAGAAAGGTGGCCTACTCTAGTCTGTTTTTTAGTTTCGGGTTGTTAATCTTCTAAAACCGTCAAATAGTCCGCTTTGTCCCGCCAAAGCCTATATTGATTGGTGATGTAGAATAGAATGACTGCTGCCGCTGCGCTTGACAGGGCGCGTTACGAGCAGAGAGAGAGAGAGAGAGCGAGCCCCGGCCGCGCGCGCGCACTCTCACGTCTTCAAACAACACGAGCGTGGTCCTGCTCTCTCTCCCTCGCGCATATTAATCAAATCAATTAACACGATAGTAAGACCGCAGTTTCACGTGGAGCATTTGGAGATTTTTAGAGATTAGAGACTCAATTAACAACATCTCAACACTAAATTATAAAGGCCGGTCTCATATAGACGCCTGTCTCAAATACAAGCTGGTGCAGTTCGACGATTTGGGAAAATAAAAGCCTATTATGCTATTATGTGAAGTTTTACGGTATTCGTTTTATTCATATTACATTTTTTATGACACACGCAATTGACACTTTTCACACGCTCTCACGCCACACATCAATTTTGTCACGCACAGAAAAATCGCAAAGCAAAGAGGACACGGAGACCAACAGACTAGACAGAGCAGGTTAGTTATGATATAAAAAAATCTCAGCTCTCAGATTCTGTCAATTTTATTACGCAATTCAAACAATAAATACCGTTTTGGCGCTTGTAAATGTTACACGACAGATCCCTAGCACACGTGAACAGATCATCTCAACTAGCTAATAGTAAAAAAACACGAACACTGTTGAAAGATACAGTATGCTGCAACTTACCAAAATGTATTCCTCATACATAATATCGACCCATAATTTTTTTGAACTCTTCCCTGAACTGAAATGTAGTAGTGGGCTGTACAAAGTCCTTTCCACACGATTGATTGACATCAGGTTCAAGTACGCCCACAAGCCGTGCGAGTTATTCGTGTGTTGCAGTTTGGCTGGTGGTTATGTATGTTTCCCGCATACCGCCTCCCATGGCCGAAACTGGTATTATGACACCGGCCGGGCCGGGGCTAGTAATTTAGCATGCTAATTCAGGTTTATATCTCGGCAGCACTATAACTTGTCATTTTTTTAATGACATCATCCCACTTATTTCTTCTCATTCTTTTGATGCGTGTAGCTAATTTTTTGGATATTTTTACCTCAATTTTTCAACGCATTCTCATCCCAAGGCGTAATATTCTGACACTTTGACAAAGCGTCTATATCGAACGCGCATGGAACCCTTTAGCGTCAATATAACACGCAGAGAGATGGGTAGGTTTAGGTCTGGTGTAGGGTTAGGGTTAGACCGCTAGGAGGCGCCTTCTGACCCATATATATCGGCGTCTCATATTGACGCTAAAGGGTACCATGCGCGTTCGATATAGACGCTTTGGCAAAAGCGTCATTATATTACGCCTTGGGATGAGAACGGGCTGCAATTTTTACATATGGCACCTTTAAAAGGGGCAGTTAAAACCATTTAAAAAAATTGTAGCTTGAAAAAAAAAGACCTTGAAAAAAACACACATTTAAAACAGATTAAAAACTACATAGACAAAATCTAATAAAAAATGACAAAAGCACAACAAAATGACTAAAATAAATCAAATTAAAAAATGGAAAGTATAAAAACCGATTCAAACTATTAATAAAAACTATATAACTAAAATAACACTGCTTTAAATGAGTGAGGAGAAGAGAGAGATGTTCAGGAAAACGCAGGTTTGTTGTAAATAATATCATGCAGTTGATGGCTAGTCTGAAAATTCACAGGGAATGTTAAAAAGACAAAGTAGTCAGAAACACTAATATAATGGTTGCACTTTATTTTACTGCGCCAATAGTGTGCACCAATAGTGTAGCCTACTTACGCAAGAAAGTACTGAGTATAAGCTACTACGGACTTAACATGCATGGGATCAGGTTAGGTAGTAATTACCTTGATATTGTAATTCTTTTAGTAATGGTCCTGATACTCATAGCGAAGTTCTTTTTCATTTTTCGCTTAGGGGTGATTTTCTTTTAAAGCTTTACAGTATTAAACATGAAAAAGTGTCTAGAAAAAGTGTTAGAATTACAACTTTTAAATTTAAAATTTTAAACTTTTTAAATCTCGTCAATTTCTACTATCAAGCGGGTCTCCGGTGTGCTCATGTTTTCCCTCGACGGACTGACCAGAATAAATGAACCGGAGAAGATTTACGTGTCAAAGTAGGCGGAGCCTCAGAGCCACACCCACCTATCACATCATCACCATGAGCCAATGTCACTACGCCGCTGTTTACCAGCCGGAGTGAATTTGTCCAAATATGTTTGCTTTGGCAAGTTGTTTTGAACTCCCAAAATGAACTCTAAACCAATTTTGTTTTGAAATCACATCACAGTATATGGAGCTTTAAGTGTGTACGGTAGTATGTATTTGCTACAGAACTGTAAAAAAAGGCTACCAAAGTACTTTTCAAACTGTTAATTTTTTACCATAAAGTGCTTCTTTGCATACTATTGTAGTACAATGGTACACTGTAAAAAAAAAAAGTTGGATTAACTTAAAAAAGTAAGTTACCTGGTTGCCTTAAAATTTTTAGTTCATTGAAATAAAATTTTTTTGTTAATACAACAAAGGAGATTGGTTTAATAAATAGAAACTCAAAATATTATGTTATCTGAACTACATTAATTATCTAAGTTGATTTGACAAAATATAAACAGTTGTGATAACAAATCATCAAAATTCATTTTTACAGTGTACATGTCCAAAATCTTATTACCATTTTATCAAAAATTCATTGACTATATAGTGTTAAGCCTTGTTCACACAAAGAACGATGACTATAATGATAATTATATTAGCATCCACACCAACGCATCGCAGTTTCAGTTTGCTACCGCTGCAGTTTTGTCGTCTGCCACTTTAAATGCTCATTAAAGTCTGTTGGATTCTGATTGGCTGTCAATGATTAATGTGAAAGTTACTCTGTACTGTTGCTCTGTACCGTTATTGTTAGTTGTGGTGTGGACTCTGCTATTCTTTTATTTGAGAACGATTTTTTAGAACTGTATCGTTATCTTTATCGTTATCGTCCTTGGCCTTTATTCAGCACGAGTGACCTTTCCAGCAACGTTCAAGACCCTGACCAATACAATCTGCTCAGAAAGCTGTGCATTAGGAACCTGATGTCTCTTACATCAATACTGCGACAGAGTACTTATGCAGTTATTCAGCTATGCACATTATTCATGCCGTAATCTGGTTTTGCTCTGCTTATCCCCTTCACCAGCACGTTGCTAGCACACATTATATAAGTAATATCAATAATCTATTTACTCTTCCCATAATTACCTTGCGTTCAGGCAGTTGGGTAGAGTATCAATCCATCATTGGCTAGTTTACATATGAGTTTATACAACAGATGAACCATAAATGACAGTATAGTGGGCTATTTGTAATATGGGGTGACATTCCGTTATTCAAAGAGCCATGGCTAAATATGATATGAAATGTAAATATTAGATTGGTTCCAGTTTGGTAAAGCAAAACACTTCCTCTCTGTTTCAAAGCCTAGTGCGTCTACTGTCTGCGTACACTGCTATCTTATAAGGCATAATCTTAAATGAAAGGGAAACTCAAATCTGTTACAAAAACACACGTGAGTTTGGCTAATTCTGCAGTGTGTTTAACAAGTGCAGTAAAATGCCACTTGATGTCAAAGGTCAGACTTGGAAGCTCGTGATTTTTCCAAGATTTGTGTGTATATGTCAGTCAGGGAGATGTACATGTTTACTGGTGAACACTCACTTTTAGGCAAATAGAATGCATTCGTAATTGACAGTTTTTACAGTACACGATAGTAAAAAATGTTTGCAGAGACAAGTGTGTTAAACCAATACGGCTGCAAACAAACGTTGAAACAAATGCACTGAATAGCATTGCATTTATTCACCTGCAGTTTGGTTTCTCGGATGCCAATCTACAGTAACTATGCACCTTACTGTACTAAATGTGCACTTGTAGTGTACTTCAAATCTTGCAGATAATATAATATTAATGAAATAAACGTATACTTATATATATGTGTGAGTATATATACATTTTAAATCATTGTTTTAATAATAGTTTGTCATGCTTTAAATAAGTTCAAATGTTTTGATGTGTTGACGAACATACTAAAGCACTATAATTTAAACTTGTTTGCATTATTTTCCTATCATCTCTGTAAAGTTGCTTTGAAACAATCTGAATTATAAAAAGCGCTATATAAATAAATGTGACTTGATATTTTAAATGTATTAAATTTCAACGTGCACATGTGTAATTGTAAATATATTTAAATACATGACATGCAAGTTTCAATAGAAATGGCTATATTAATAAAGTATATTTTACTTTACAGTAAATACTTGTAAGTACATTCAGCGTAACCATATTTCAAAGACAATAGAAGTAATTATGAAATGACCTATGAAGAATTAATTAAGTGGGTCAAAGATTTTCTAAAGTTCAGCTAATAGCATTTAATATAAATTTAAACAAATTGATTTAGGTAACACTTTATTATTCAGTGTCCTTGTTATAAATGTTACAATCAACTAACCCTAAACCATATAAGTGCATGTTGTTAATTATTATTATTCAGTATTTAATTATATGTACCTACCTTGTAACAAGGATGCCTTCGAATAAAGAGTAACCTATATTTTGGAAACACACTTTATTTTAATGTGTTTAAATTAAAAGCATTACCTATATTAAACCCTATACAATGAGTAGTTGTCAGTTAATATTACTCAGTAATTGTTTGTGTAATTACAAGAACACAAAATAAATTGGGTAACACTTTATTTTACGGTGTACTTACCGTAGTAATAACAGCAAATTGTGCATAATTACATGCAACTAACCCTCAACCTAATCTTAATCCTACCCTAACCCCATAGTAAGTACATGTAGTTACTTAATATTACTCTGTACTTAAATATATAATTACACTGTAACAAGGACACCTTAAAATAAGGTGTAACCATAAATTGTGACCTAAATATTAATTTAATTGCAATTAACATGCAATTAAGTATATTCTTAATTTCTAAAGTGTATTATTTCTGTAATAAGTTTTTTTTATTTTTTTTTTACAAATTATATAAAGCTTAAAGTATGTTTGCACTGTAAGTCATCTGATATCTGATGCAGTTTGTAAGTAGTCAGAGTCACAAGTAGGAAAACCTCACATCCAACTTTGAACTGTTCATGATGCCTTAAAAGACTGTTTTAAAGTCTAATCCTGTAAAGACGGCTGACAGAATGCTTCAAAGAGCAAAAGCATGCTGTAAATAGTGTCTCTCTCATTAGCTGTGTTTTCTTATTAACAAATAATAACAGCAGTGCTTTGTTTTTACCTCTCGCCATGAATTATTCAGCTTTCACAGATTCGCTCATGACTCTTTTATGGAGCATCTTGTGCAACCTAGATACTAAATGTCACTCAAGACATTGATGTCACACACTGCTGTTGCACGTGTGTGTGTGTGAGAGCGTGTGTATTCAGCATCAGCGCTGTGAATAGTGTGTGTCTGTCTTGTGTGTTGGTGTGTGCATCACATGTCATCTCGCACCTCCTCGATCAGAAACTCCAGACAGGAGGAACAGTTCGTAATCTCCTCATTTCAGCGGAAAGGAAAAAAAACTTCTCAGATCAAATCCCAAACCTAATCCCAATCCCTGTCCTTCAGCCAGGGAAAATATAAACATGTAAACGTCACATTTCACCCCCAAACCCCCAGATTAATTCATACAGATGTTTTCTTTAGTTGGTTTGTTTTAGTTATCACTATATATTCTCATTGATGTAATACAGTATTTTACACTAACTATCTAACTTACTTACTTACTTACTAAAGCCAATTTTAGCACCATTAAGATCTTGGTATTTATATTTTATATTTTTGCATTGTGACATTATTTTTATGACAATTTAGCAACTTTTCTCTCTAAAAAATAACTATATATACTAACAATTTATATAAAATAAATGTTTTGCTTTGTGGTAACAACGCATCTCTTCAGTCAGGCATTCATATACATTTTTTGTCTTACAGTTACTGTAAATCCGGCCTCTAGTTCATAAACGCCAGAGGAGAACTGGCCCCCGACTGAGCCTGGGTTCTCCCAAGGTTTTTTTTTCTCCATTGGGTCACATGATGGAGTTTTAGGACACCATTGGGTCACCTGATGGAGTTTTAGGACACCATTGGGTCACCTGATGGAGTTTTTGGACACCATTGGGTCATATGATGGAGTTTTAGGACACCATTGGGTCACCTGATGAAGTTTTAGGACACCATTGGGTCACCTGATGGAGTTTTAGGACACCATTGGGTCACCTGATGGAGTTTTTGGACACCATTGGGTCACCTGATGGAGTTTTTGGACACCATTGGGTCATCTGATGGAGTTTTTGGACACCATTGGGTCACTTGATGGAGTTTTAGGACACCATTGGGTCACTTGATGGAGTTTTAGGACACCATTGGGTCACATGATGGAGTTTTAGGACACCATTGGGTCACCTGATGGAGTTTTAGGACACCATTGGGTCACCTGATGGAGTTTTAGGACACCATTGGGTCACCTGATGGAGTTTTAGGACACCATTGGGTCACATGATGGAGTTTTAGGACACCATTGAGTCACCTGATGGAGTTTTTGGACACCATTGGGTCACCTGATGGAGTTTTAGGACACCATTGGGTCACCTGATGGAGTTTTAGGACACCATTGGGTCACTTGATGGAGTTTTAGGACACCATTGGGTCACTTGATGGAGTTTTTCGGTTCCTTGCCACTGTTGCCTTTGGCTTGCTCAGTCGGGGATATTCAAATGAATTAACCAATCATTAATACCATTGATCAGCCCTACCAAATGTCTTTTTTCCACTAAGAAACGAACATTGTTTTGATTGATACAGTGAAGCTGCTTTGATACAATCTGTATTGTGAAAAGCGCTATATAAATATACTTGACTTGACTTGACAAATGCAAAATGCTAAATCAAAACCATTACAAATTTCTTTAATCAAAATATAATTTCTTTCTGCTGGTTGTGAATTTTGGGGTGAAATATTACCTGGAGATGCTTATAAATGAAAGCAAGTATTTGTTCTTCAGAATCTACTTGCATGTAGATGTGAATCTGGTTGGGAAGGAAGCCCAATCAATTTTTTTGTCGCCATGGTTACACGCCGCCTGTATAATTGCATGTCTGCTCTCATGGGGTACATGAGGTGGGTTTTGGGGTCGGGGCTGAACGGAGGGTGTGACTAATCTCCCTCATGATCACTACCTGTTCCTGTCACCCCCCCCCTCCTCCCAGTGCAGATCCATCTTCTCACAGAGCCAAAGGTCTGCCAGACGAGTGGTTTGTCTTTAATTCCAGGGCTGTGCTGAACGCCTGGTACAAGAGCAGAGCCGTGTCAGTCATTCAGCCGCGAGTAAACTGAGCACAAACTAGTAATCTAGAATCTGAGTAGGCGGGCTGTGAATCAGAGAAGAGACCTAAGAGTTTAGATCATTGCAAGCTTTGTGTTACGTGCTTCTAATAGCTCCTTTTTTCTAATAGCGCCAGTGGAAGAATGGCACATCTGTATAAGATACAATATGTTGACCATTAGCTACATCTAAGAGCATGTAATATCAATTTTTGTTGGTTGCTGGTTGGCCGTCCTTCCGCTGTGTATATATATATATATATACACACTCTATATCACCACTCTATATAGAACCTTAAAAGGTTCTATCGGCGCTACGTATTTGGAACCCCTAAAAGGTTCTATACAGAATCCTTTTTAAGGGTTCAATAAAAAGAACACTTTAGGGTTCTTTGTAACCAGGAAAAAGGTTCTATATGGAACCTTTAGGGGTTCATTCATTATCATTTGTTTTGTCCTTTCCGGATTAAATATTTCATATTATTGACAAACATCAAGACCCTAAAATGTATTTATGAATGCATGTGAATGATCACAAAATTCAAGATATGGGGGTTAGACAATGTATATATTTATATCATTTTCTGTAGTTAATCAATATCACACGAAGAGTGCCATTTCAGTTTTTCAGATTAAAATGTGATATTAAGTTACTACAACAGTTTAATAAACAATAATTTAATTACAAAATGTTGCAGAATAATGTAATATATGAATGAATAATAGCCTATAAAGAACCTTTGTGCCACAAGGGTTCTTTCTTGTCATTATAGAACCTTTTTAGCATAAACCCTATGGTTCTATATAGAACCCCAATTAACCTTTTTTTCTAAGAGTGTATAATAGAGATGCACCAATGTATCAGCCGATTAAAGTTATTATTTTCAAAGAAACAGACGATGATCGGGGCTGATTATATCCTGTCAATCAAAAGGTTGCGGAAAAACGTGTCCGAATGCAACTCAAGAAAATGTCTCGTGTTGAATTTAAGCCAAGTTAACGCGACAATAACGCTTTAACGGTTAAAAAATAGCGATGTTAGTGCAGGCTGTATTTGAGCCTATGAATCACCCATAGTTCAAGCCAGTGTTGCCAGATCAAGTTCTTCTCTACACCAAACATTATTTGTAGCGTCTCCCATCCAATAATCACAAAGAGCTTTATGCAATGTTACTTCTGATAAGAAACAAAGTCTCCGTTTCCTAAATTCTCTTGATTTTATCACCCAAAAACTCAAACAAAAAATGTCTTTTTGGCTTAATTATATATGTATGTTTCGAATAAATTTGCCATGAAGATAAGAGCTTATGAAAACTGCCTTATGAGGTCAATACAAACATTTCAGGTTTTGTTAGAGTGTAAAAGGCTATTATATCTTGAAATAAAAAACAGTTGAATATAATAGCTCTGTTGTTAATTTTAACTGCTAATATTACAGTGTACCAAATGAGAGGTTCCCTGTATAGTTTGCAGTATTACTTTTTCCTTAAGAAAAATCTAACTATCGGTATTGACATCGGCCAGTATGATTCGGAATAATCGGCTATCGGTATCGGCGGATAAATTTAGTATCGGTGCATATATAACCAACTTTATTGTGTTAGTCCCCCTTTTGCTGCTAAAACAGCCCTGACCCGTCGAGGCGTGGACACTAGATCCTGAAGGTGTGCTGTGGATGTTAGCAGCAGATCCTTTAAGTCAGGTAAGTTGAGAGGTTCGGCATCCATGGATCAGACTTGTTTGTTCAGTACATCCCACAGATGCTCGATTGGATTGAGATCTGGGGAATTTGGAGGTCAAGTCATCACCTGAAACTCGTTGTTGTGCTCCTCAAACCTTTTGTGAACCATTGTTGCTTTGTGGCAGGGCGCATTATCCTTCTGCAAGAGGCCACAGCCAGCAGGGAATACCGTTTCCATGAAAGGCTGTACATGGTCTGCAACAGTGCTTAGGAAGGTGGTACGTGTCTAGGGGTGTAAGTCGGACAGTTCATCACGATACAATACGATATTTGCCGATACCTCAAAAAATTCTGCGATACGATTATGATTCGATTCGATTCAGGGCTGTATCGACTGATTTATCGATATTTAGATATTATGTGCCAGGTTTACACAACCAATTATATTTTTATTAACTCACAAATGCAACCAAAATATATTACATGAATGTTTAATTAAACTCTTTGAAAATTGCACACCCTCTCCCAATTGGGACATTTTATCAATTAATATCAAGTAATATCAATTAAACTGCAGCTGAGTTTTGATTAAGTAATAATAACTATAAAACAATACAGGTAACTTACAAAATCAAAGTTCATTTAAAGTAAGCTATGTTTTTTTATATATTAAGTTTTTTTTTTAAAGGTGCCCTAGAATGTGAAATTGAATTTATCTTGGCATAGTTAAATAACAAGAGTTCAGTACATGGACATGACATACAGTGAGTCTCAAACACCATTGTTTTCTCCTTCTTACTTAAATCTCGTTTTTGAAAAACACCCCTGAAAAACAGGCGAATCTCCACATAACACTGACTGTGACGCAACAGTCGGGATCATTAATATGTACGACTCCAAAAATGTGCATATGCCAGCCCATGTTCAATGACAGGCGGAACTGCGCAGCCGAAGCATGGCAGTTGTTCAGTGTTTGGATGTACAAATGAACACAAAGGTATTTAGTTCCTTCATCCGAGCCTCTGAAGAAACAATGGGTTAATTTTATTTTCTCTGGAAATTTCCAAACATTTCATCTTCCTCAACTTGGGCCAATATACAGAGCTGGCCTCGATGAACGTCTGAAAATATATCGATCGAGCTACCAAGCAACACTTTCTGATGTGTAATTGTTCAAGTTCAGACAGGTAATCTTTCTCTCAAAATCGTTCAATACTGTTTATGCATCAGTAAGTCAAGCCAGTGACTAAAATATCAACTTCACATCGTTTATTTTAGTAGGATGAAAAAAACCTTATTTAAATTGTGAATAAATTATATACAGAAAGCGATCAAAAAAACAATATTTCCACAGCGCGAGTTTATCTGGACACTTGCCAAACTCGTTATGAATTCAATGACGCACGTTACACTGCACAACGAAGGAAATGGAACTGCATAGACTGACGTTACGTGAGGATGTGGAGAGTGTCAAAATAAAGGTACCTCATATCGATATTTTACGTGTAGCATCGATGCATTGTATCGTTAGACGTTTGATCGATGCATCGATCCCTATCGATGTATTGTTACACCCCTATACGTGTCAAAGTAACATGGCAGGACCCAAGGTTTCCCAGCAGAACATTGCCCAAAGCCTCACACTGCCTTCGCCGGCTCGCCTTCTTCCCATTGTGCATCCTGGTGCCATGTGATCCACAGGTAAGCGATGCACACGCCCCCGGCCATCAACGTCATGTAAAAGATAACGTGCTTCATCAGACCAGGCCACCTTCTTTCATTGCTCCGTGGTTCAGGTCTGATTCTCACATGCCCACTGTTGGCACTTTCGGCGGTGGACCGGGTATGGGCACCCTGACTGGTCTGCGGCTTTGCTGCTCCATACGCAACAAACTGTATTCTGACACCTTTCTATCAGAACTAGCATTAACTTCTGGAGCAATTTGAGCTGCAGTAGCTTGTCTGTGGAGTAGAAGTCAGACCACACAGACCAGCCTTCGCTCCCCACATCCGTCAATGAGCCTTGGACCCTGTCACCGGTTCACCACCATTCCTTCTTTGGACCCCTTTTGATAGACTGACCACTGCAGACCGGGAACATCCCACAAGAGCTGCAGTTTTGGCGATGCTCTGACCCAGTCATCTAGCCATCACAATTTGGCCCTTGTCAAACTTGCTCAAATCCTTACGCTTGCCCATTTTCCCTGCTTCTAAGGCTTCGTTTACACGTACATGGTTATTTTGAAAAACTGAGACATTTCCCTTCGTTTGTGCCCTTCGTTTATACTCAAATCCGTATAAGAGTGGAGATTTTGGAAAACGTCCCGGGTTACGTATGTAACCCTAGTTCCCCGAAGGGACGGACGCTGCGTGTAATCGCAGTGGGAACGCCTCCAGTGTAGTGCGCCTGAAGCATGAATGATATCAGTCAAAGGAGAGAATGAGTGTCACAGCGAGTGACGTCATCGACCAGGAAACTATAAAGCACCCCCGAATCATAAGCACGCCAGCTTCTGATGTTACTGAAGCAAGCGATCCAAGGGGATGCCGGAGAATGGCAGGACACGCAGCGTCCGTCCCTTCGGGGAACTAGGGTTGCATACGTAACCCGGGACGTTCCCCTTCAGGGACTACCGCTGCGTGTAATCGCAGTGGGAACGCAATACCCACATCCCCATACGACCAAATCCCCGTCGTGTGTCATTTAGGAGACACAAACCGACGAGAGAACCTGGGCGCCGGGAGTGGAGCTAAGGTCAAGGGAATAAAATCTGACGAAAGTGTGCGGTGAGGACCAGCCTGCCGCATCACAAACGTCCTGAAGAGAAGCTCCTGAAAGAAGAGCTGTAGAGGCAGCCATACTCCTAGGGGAATGAGCCCTTACAGCCAGAGGTGAAGGCTGATGGGCCGAACCATAAGCAAGCGAGATGGCCTCGACCACCCACTTGCTCATCCTTTGCTTAGATGCAGGACACCCTTTCTTAGGTGACCCAAAACAGACAAACAGTTGTTCCGATTTCCTCCACAGGGCAGCTCTGTGGACATACGCATCTAAAGCCCTAACGGGGCACAGCAAATTAAGTTTCTCCTGGTCTGACGTCAGAAAAGGCGGAGGACAGAAAGCCTGCAGAACTATAGGTCTATCAAAAGTAGTTGGTACCTTAGGAACATAACCTGGTCTCGGACAGAGAAAGGCCTTAACCATACCAGGAGCAAATTCCAGGCACGAGGGAGCCACCGAGAGTGCTTGAATATCTCCAATTCTTTTTAGAGATGAGATAGCGAGAAGAAGGATAGTCTTTAGAGTAAGAAACTTTTCCGAAACTTCCTCAATGGGCTCGAAAGGAGCTAGGGAGAGACCTTCTAAGACGATGGCCAGATCCCAAGCTGGTACCCTCGTGCGAACTGCAGGCCTCAGCCTCAAGGTGCCACGAAGGAAGCGAGATATAAGTGGGTGTCTCCCGAGGGAACCTCCACTTGAAGGGGCGTGGTAAGCAGCTAAGGCCGCCACATACACCTTCAGTGTGGAGTGGGATAACCCTGTGGAGAGACGGTCCTGCAGGAAATCCAGTACTGTACCAACCGGGCAGTTAACTGGGTCCTGCTGGCGCTCTCCACACCAAGAGGTGAAAAGCTTCCACCTCGCGGCATATAACTTCCTCGTGGAAGGAGCTCTGGATTGGAGGATGGTCTCAACGACCTCAGTCGAGAGACCAGAATCTATGAGCTGGGCCCCCTCAGAGGCCAAGCCCACAGCCTCCATAGTTCTGGGCGGGGGTGAAGGATCGACCCACTCGCCTGCGAGAGCAGATCTCTCCTGATCGGTATCTCCAGGGGAGAGCCGTCGAGGAGAGACACTAGGTCCGCAAACCATACTCGGGCCGGCCAGAACGGGGCTATTAGCAGGAGACTGAGCCCGTCCCGACGAACCCTCTCCAGAACTCCCGGGAGCAGAGCAATCGGGGGAAAAGCGTACAGACGTGACCTCGGCCACGGATGTACCATCGCGTCCAACCCGAGTGGGGCTGGCTGGCTGAGAGAGAACCACAGTGGACAGTGTGATGTCTCTCGGGACGCAAATAGGTCTACCTCGGCACGACCGAAATGTTCCCATAGGAGCTCCACCACCTCGGGGTGAAGACTCCATTCCCCGGGCCTCGGCCCCTGCCTCGACAGGATGTCTGCCCCCTGATTCAGATACCCCGGGAGATAAATAGCTCTGAGAGAGAGAATTTTCCCCTGGGACCATAGAAGGATCTGACGTGCCAGTTTGTAAAGCGGGCGAGAACGCAGACCCCCCTGATGGTTGATATAAGAGACCACCGATGTGTTGTCTGTCCGGACAAGAACATGGTGGCCCCTTAGGTCTGGGAGGAAATGTTTCAGGGCGTGAAACACTGCCAACATCTCTAGACAATTTATGTGCCATAGACGGTGATGGTCCCCCCACAGACCCTGAGCTGGGCGACCACTCATGATCGCCCCCCAACCCGTGAGAGAGGCATCTGTCGTTAGCATCACGCGACGACAAGGAACCCCCAACACAGGACCTTGGGACAGAAACCAAGGATCTTTCCACATGATCAGGGCGCGAAGACAACGTCGCGAACTCATGATCATGCGGAGCGGATTTCCCCTCGGGGAGAATCCCTTGGTTCTGAGCCACCACTGTAACGGTCTCATGTACAAGAGGCCAAAAGGAATCACGTTGGACGCAGCTGCCATGAGACCTAACAGTCTCTGGAACTGTTTTACAGTGGATGACTGGCCTAGCTTGACCTGACCTACTGCGGCGAGAATCGACGCAATACGAGCAGGTGACAATTGTGCCTGCATCGTCGTCGAATCCCACACTACACCGAGAAAAGTGGTCCTCTGTAATGGAGAAAGCACACTCTTCTTGGCGTTGAGCCTCAACCCCAATCTCTTGATGTGAGCAAGAACGACATCTCGATGCCGAACCGCCTGTTGTTCCGATTGGGCTAGAATTAACCAATCGTCGATATAATTCAAAATGCGGATGCCCTGCAGCCTTAGCGGGGCTATAGCTGCATCCATACACTTTGTGAATGTTCGGGGTGACAATGCTAGGCCGAACGGAAGAACCCGATATTGGTACGCTTCGCCCCCGAAAGCGAACCTCAGGAACTTCCTGTGTTGAGGGAGGATGGATACATGGAAGTAGGCGTCTTTTAGGTCTATCGTGACAAACCAGTCCTCGGATCTGATTTGTGACACGATCTGTTTGAGAGTGAGCATCTTGAATTTGAGCTTCCCTACAGTGCGATTTAAGAGACGCAGATCTAAAATGGGACGCAACCCTCCATCTTTCTTTGGAACAATGAAGTACCGGCTGTAATATCCTAACTCCCTGCTGGGGGGAGGAACCCGCTCTATAGCTCCTTTTAGCAGCAAAGTTTTTACCTCCTGTTCTAATTCCAGAGCCTGCTCGGAGCCCACCACTGTGGGCAGAACCCCTCTGAACTGAGGTGGACGCGTTCTGAACTGAATAGCGTAACCGTTTTTTATAGTATCCAGGACCCACTGAGATACATTGGGAAGAATTTACCACTCCGCCAGAAACTCTACTAAGGGAACCAGCCTCTCGAGGCTGGCCTCTGGTTGAATATCCCGAGTGACAGCCACAGCGCCCTGTAACGGCGCACCGGCAGGGAACAGCTGGTCTGAGCACTCCACAGCCCTCCTCAGAGGGGGCGAACGTCCCTCGGGAAATCGCTCGCCGAGTCTCTCAACGCCCTGTATCGGCAGGGTTAGTAGAGCAGACCCCTGAGGGCACCGGGAAAGACAGGGCACCGTGTTTTTGTGAGGTGTACTCAAGTCTTTCACGATGGGGACCACCCTGAGAGTCCTGGCGTTGATCGCATCAGGATTTTTTCGACGCGGCCTTCTTGGCGACAATGACTGTCCTCAGATCAGCCCTGCCCCGCGAAGACCGCATCTGAGAGCGCCCCGCCTCGTCCCTCCAATTTTGTGGGGGGGCACGAGACGCAACACTCTGTTTCTGTTGCACTCTTTTAAAAGAACTACTCGGCGGCTGAGGCTGCCCGCGCCCAGCAGCCCCAGGAATTTTCACTTTAAGGGGCATAAATTTCTGAAATGCTGCTGACTGTCTTTTTTCTTCCTGAAACCTATCAGTAACAGACTGCAAAGCATCACCAAATAAGCCCACAGGGGATACAGGGGCGTCTAACAGAACAGTTTTCTCTCTTTCCTGCATTTTAGTTTGATTTAACCATAAATGCCTCTCTGTGGCCACCAGGGCTGCTATAGAGCGACCGATTGATCTGGCCGTCTGCCTGGTGGCACGAAGAGCGAAATCAGCTGTCTGTCTGAGCTCATTGATCGTCTCAGCAGAAATTTCCCCCTGCCCACTAGCTTCCATAAGCAGATCAACCTGATAAGCCTGCATAATAGCCATAGTATGCAAGCACGCGGCTGCCTGTCCCGCCGCCGAATAAGCCTTCCCCACCAGCGCTGATGTATTTTTTAAAGGTCTGGTGGGGAGAGCCGGTGTTTTCAGCGATGATGCCGACTCGGGAGAGAGATAGCTCGCGAGCGTCTCCTCCGCCCTCGGCATCGTCACATAACCACTAGATTTAGCTCCCATAATATTAGAATAAACATTGGAAGTGTGTGTGTATATTCTCGCTGACACTGGTTTAACCCAGGTCTTCGTCACCTCGGTGTGAAGATCAGGGAAAAAAGGCAAACACCGGCGGGAAGGCTGAGTGCGCGTGGGCAGATATCTGTCATCAAGTTTACTCTTACTATGAGACTCCTGCCTATCAGATGGCCATTCAATACTGAGCTTTTCAACAGCACGGGAAAGCACATTAATAAGCTCATCATCGGGCAGAGACTGGAATGACGAGACACAAACCTCTTCTGATCCGAAGCTTTCAACATCCAGCTCCTCAGAACTGGATAGCAAAAGCTCCGGAACCATATGTGCCTCAACCCGGGGAGAAGTAGCGGAAGACCGCGCTTCCACAGCCGGGATAGAGGCACTGGATCTCTCCGGTGAAGGCTGAGATAGGGCGGGGCCCGTCTCACACCCCTCGGTGAGATCCATCTGCGATCCCCACGACATGCGCCTCCGCTCTGCCTCAGCAGAAGCGGGACCCGAGCCGCGGGGAGCGCGCACCGAACCGCCCTCCTCGAAGAGCGATCGGCGAGAGCGCAAGGTCCTCAAAGGAAGACGCTCACAATGCTCACAATCGGCCCCCTCGAGAGCCGACTGGGCATGCTGCACTCCCAAACAAACCACACATAATTGATGCGAATCCCCGCCTGTGATGTATCTAGTACAGGGGGGAGCGCATTTCACATACTGAGGCTCGCTCGTCATTTGTTTTTGGCTCATCTTCCTAATATATATATATATAGACAGTTCAAACACACACAGATCGCTGCTGAAGTAACAGAAGCTGGCGTGCTTATGATTCGGGGGTGCTTTATAGTTTCCTGGTCGATGACGTCACTCGCTGTGACACTCATTCTCTCCTTTGACTGATTTCATTCATGCTTCAGACGCACTACGCTGGAGGCGTTCCCACTGCGATTACACGCAGCGGTAGTCCCTGAAGGGGAACTTAGTTTGCACGTTTGCACGTAACCTGATAAAAATTTAGTTTTAGGCAGCCGACGTCACAGATGCGACAGAACTTGCACCTGCGTGAAAAGCGCGACCTATGTTTACGTTTTCATTTGGCTTTGGTGATCATGGATGCATTCAGAGTAGCAGTCGCATTTATGTTGGTGTAAACCCTTTTCGTCTGTTTGCATTTGCAAATACAGCTGCTCTATTATGTCGAGGAGCTGTTGTTGCTATTTTCTGGATTCCTATTGGCTAACGTGGGCTTGAGCTTCTCGTTACACTGCCACCTACAGGTTTGGCATGCTCTTGATGGCATATATACACGGGTTCGTGTAAACGAACACTTTTCTGAAAAATGACAGGTGTGCACGATGTTATTTTTTAAAATGTCCCTTTATGAAAATAACACATCAACTTTGAGGACAAAATGTTCACTGCCTAATATATCCCACCCACTAACAGGTGCCATGATGAAGAGATAATCAGTGTTATTCACTTCACCTGTCAGTGGTCATAATGTTATGCCTGATCGGTATATATATATATATATATATATACAGTATATATATATATGCACTTCTTTTACACAAGGGTATGTATCTCACAGCAGACTGATCACATGAGCTCTAAAGTTTTGCTGCTCATTTCCATAAAGTTAAGCTTTCCTCAACATCACATCAGTGTTCATATCCACATTGTCAATGATATTTCCGTCACTCATGTTGCTGGAAACCACCAGTCTCATTGAAAATATGTGAATGGCTTTTGGTTGTTTTATTGCTCCAAATCAGTGTATGTTTGAACGCTCCTTAAACAAAGTTTAGTCAGGAAACTTTTTTTGACATTGTATTATTATTTTTTTTTCACAGCATTTAGATTCAGTATTAACATACTGGCTTTCTTCTATAAGCAAAATTACAAAAACGCAATTGAATTTATTAATAACAGCTGGGGGTAATCATGTGTTGTACTAATAAAATAGAAAAAAATACGAATTAATTACACGCTAAAGAGGACCTCTTTAAATGCAGTGCAGTTTGTTATTGTGCAATACAGTATTTTGTACTACACTAAACTGCCTTTATGCATCTTCACTGCATAGATTACAAAAGTACTGCAATCATACTGAGTTTATATCTGTGAGGGTTGTTGGGAAAAGTCGCTTGTTAATGGAAAAGTACTTTTCGAAACAGCTGAGCGATTATCACTCTACTGAAAGATTTAGTTGAGGTACTAGTTATAGTGTCAGTACGTTTTAGTTAGCTACTCCCCAACACAGTAAAATACATAAGCACTACAACGATCAAATATTTTTATGAGACTGAAACATTAGTCCACAAACGTCCTCTTGATCAAATGAGTTGCTTTTTTTTTGCCTGTTGTTGTACGTATATATACTATACTGGCCATAAAACAGATGTGAATGGACTTAGGGAGTGTGCATATATATTCAGCAAGTATGTGACTGAAGTCACGGATGAGGAGCACGCTGTACACATGCTTAAGCAAAGTGTCAAAAGGACTAATTAACATATTAATGATCCCACCTTAGCACTGCAGCTCCCGTTGGATAGTCAAAACACTTTGATAAGCATGCAAATGAGAACCCACCAGCTGAAGAAGAAATTATCTGAAGCGTGAAAGAGAAAGATAGAGGAACAGAGAGAGAAGAGAGGCTGATAGTAATGATTGAACCGTTGTTTTATTTATCTTTAATTATCTAGTTAAAGCTGCTGGTGGAGGGACATCAAAGAGAGGGAGCAGGTGCACAGTAATGCAATCTTCACCTCCATCTTTAGCCACCTCTCATTCTCAGTCTTTCTTCTCAGAGATGCCAATCAATGCAGCGGTGAAGCCAGCTGTCCATCAAAAGTCCAGAGACGATCACACTAGCCGTCAGATGCTCAAGTCAGGATGGGATTCAGACAAGGGTCATTGAATAGGTTGAAAAGGTTCGATTCTTTGCCAATAATGAAGATATTTTTAGAAGCTGAAGCTAATTAAAAATATATATTTTATACACCAAAACTGTATTTTCCAGGGCCATGCATGTGTTCTGAATGGTTTTAAGTTAAAAAATAAAAAATAAATGGCCAAAAATAAAAAGCTGTCAATCCATCAACAGATTGTTTGCTGGCCATGTATGCATTTGGCACTTAGAAATACCCATGAAATGTTAAACAAGCATCCTTCCAACTGGTAAATTATGAGTCTGAAGAACATTACTGAGTATAAATATGTAAATAGCTCTGAAATGTAAAGAAATATGCTTACTAAATGCCTAGGAAGTTCCTGTGAAATGCACTTTGTATCACTAAGAAGATAGAGAAACACATTTATGCCAACCATTGACATGAAATCCTAAATACCTAAAAGTATTTATGCATGAGGTTCTTATGAGCTCACATTACTTGGAATATTACATTAATCTAAAAGGCTGATGTTGATGGAGTCCATGTTATGACATAACACGCTTGTGAACTCTCCAGATATCCAGCAGAGGTTACGGTCACAGGTCTGAAACTGTTTACCAATTGTACATTTCTGCATTGAACAGATTTATAATAAACTAAAACTAAAACCATACAAAAAAAAATTTGTTACTTAAATCAACGGTAACTTAAATTAATATTGACATGTGTTGCCAAGGAAACATTTAATTTATCTCAAAATCTTAAAAATGTATAAAAACTATATAGACATTAAGTAAAAAACTAGTCAAAATGAACAAATAACTAAAACTTGAACTGATATTAAAATGAAAATGGCTATCATAATAGTATCGATAATAGTATCTCAAATATCCTAAAATAACACTGCTACGCTTTTATCCAAAGGCAGTCTATCAGCTCATGCATTCCCTGAGAATCAAACCCATGGAGTTGCTATCGCCAGCGCTCTGTTCGAGATATAACTAGAACAAATGAACTGGTTAAGGAGTTCAGAGTGTGTGCGGTCTACAGAGAGAAGTCACTCCAGACATGTTGAAACTGTCCACAAGCTCTAAAGGGCAAAAACCTGGACCAAAAGTCACTTTCTTTAAGGGATTTGAATTAAAAATTGGTAATTTGAAAGCTGTCATGTGGACACGGGGTACCGAACCCAAGTCCTGCACGCTAAACCCGCAACGATTATGCAATATTTAACACCTGACCCGCACCTGCATTAAATCTACTACATCAGGTAGATACAAATGATTTATTTCTCAGGTAACACAAGCAATCAAACCAACATTAGTCCTTCTGAGATGAAGCATTTCTTTAATAGACACGCAGCCCAACATGGTAATAATTAGCAGTAAAAACAAAGATGAGAGCATCCATCCGTCATATTATAAACAATACAAAACGTTTGCCTACATCATGTGATCAATCTGCCCATACTGGCTATTTAGAACAAACATGCATAAATCACACCATAGGCTATACAGAGATGTGACCATAAGTTAACATTATAGCCAATTATGAGCCTTTACTGTTATATAATATCCGGGATATTTTAGTGGATTCACTCTACATTTAATTGCTGTTGTCTCTCCTGAAGCTCTCCATATGGCCTTCGGTCCTCTTAGCAGCATTAAAAATACAACTTTTATTTAAAATGTAAATAGATTACATACATAAAGCGAGTAAAGAGCACTCATATATAATCACAGAAGCTGTCAATCCCTTCAGTTTCAGTGTGATCGACTACAATGCTCGACGCAGCAAACCGCACTGTGAACAGAAACCTTTGACGGTCTTCAGACTATAGAGCGAGAACACAAACAAGCGAATGACAACGTAAGTATTATTCCTCCCTTTACATTAAATATCAGTGCCTCTGCTTGATATTTATCTTGTTTCGGTTCCACTGGAACTGTGGCGTCATTCGCGTGAATGTTTGTTTTATTCATTAAGCACTTTTACACAACTGACCATTGAACAAAGTGCTGTACAATATCTAAAACACATAAAGACAACCATAAAACACAACACTAAACCACAGTTAAATAACAGTGAAATAAACCCCTCAGTTTTAATAGCCTAAACGAACAACTACTATACCCCATTAAATGCTAATTCAAAAATACAAAAGCTCAATCTCCACTTCTCCGTTTTGTCAGCTGACCTTAAAGACTGTTTTGGTTCATATTTCTCAATCAAAGTAACCAAATACAGTGGAGCCATACCATGCAATGATTTATAAACAAAAAACAAAATTATTAACTTTTTTCCGTAATCGATCGGTAGCCATTGTAAGAAACTCAAAACTGGAGTAATATGGTCTCTTTTAAGAGTACCTGTCAAAAGCCTCGCAGCAGTGTTTCGGACCAGTTGTAAGTGGTTAATCAATTATTTATTTATGCCGACATATAGTGAGTTGCAGTAATCTAGCCGTGTAAATATAAAAGCATGAATGAGTTTTTCGAGATTGCGCGTGGACACAAATGGTTTCCCCTTCACTATTAATCTCAAGTGATAAAAACAAGACTTAACCAAAGAATAAATCTGTATCTCAAACTCCTAAATGTTGCATTAATGGCTTACAAAAGGGGGCTGAACCATAGACATAATAAATACATAGACGGCCTATTGGCCGCTTTGGACCGTTGCTGCGATACGTCAACGCGTCCGCCATTTTGCGGAGGGCAAGACTGCGCTGTAATCAAATGCAAGTAAGTGGGTGGTGAGCTACGGTTTTTCTGAATAAAAACAAAAAAAAAATTTACATTTATCAACCGATTTCATTGGTTTGTATGTGGTGTACAAAAAGTTCCATCTCTAGTTATTTAAAATCTCGATAGACTTATAAAATATTTTTTAATAAGGAATTGTCAAAGCTCAGGCTTGTCATCTGGATTTTTATTCTTGGATAAGAATGGTGAAGACCCCCATACTGAGATATAATTTAATTTTCACATTAAATGAAATAAAGTTTTCTTATTGTGGAAAAAGCTTTTTCTGTGATTGACCCGATTTTAGCAATAACAAAGATAACTGATGGATCCTTTATGGTAATACCTATGTTATGGTACAACTACAGTGCAATGCAAATAGTAAATATAAGATGAAGTGAGAAGTAATAGTAAATAGTTAGGTAACACTTTACTTCGATAGTCCACCAACAGACATTCAACTGACTATAAGTAACTTGGCGACTACAAGTCAACTCATTCTCCTCACCCGAACCCTAACACATAACCATAACCTAACAGTCTACTATAATATACTAATACTCTAATGACAGTTAGTTGACATGTAGTTGAAAAGCTACTTATAATTAGTAGAACGTCTAAAGTGACTATCGAAATAAAGTGTAACCAGTAGTTAAGTCAATAAAATAAACAAACAGTATACAGCAAATAAAATAGTTATGAATAGTATAATTATATAATATAACAATAATGCAAAACAATCATACAAATATTGATAATGGCATATAGTTCATGTAATACTATAAAAATAGCAATACAATAAGAAATATTGTAAAAAAGTAAACGATTCAGTCAAACATATAGCAGGATACAACGTTAAAATAGGCTAAATATAAAGTTGTGAAACTTTGCCCTCAGCCAAAACGATTTGCCAGTGAACAAATGATAGATTAATGAGACCAAAGATCGCCTGTTAGATATACAGAAGACGAATTATATCTCACGTTTAACCAGTAGAGACATCCGCCAGCGGCACACGTCAGAAGCCCTAGCCGAGGTACGGCTGTTCCAGGCGGGTTCATGAGCGCTGAGCGCCCGCTGATCTCATGGGTCTCACAACTCCGAAAACGTCAGATCAAATTTTTAAATGGGCGCTATCTTTATAAATAAACCACAGATTTGAGCTTTAAACAACTACATTGTCGACTGAAAAACTATTAAAACTATACTTCGGGACACAATAACAGCAGTATTTAAAAATTTCGCGGCTCTGAACGTTACTATTAGCCTACTAATTATATCATGACCAAATACAAACAGAAACAAATGTTCAGTCTTGCTTGTGAAAGGTAGTTCCTCAAGACCTGTTTTCAATTGTGTGGCGATGTGTACAGCCCCAAGCAGAACACGAAACAGGCATTTTTCTCAATTCCAGGAATGAGAGGTATGGGAAAGTATTGCTCTCCCCAATATGGCGGCGCCGTTGATGTGCGCTCCAGCGACCAATGGGGCGTCTATGTATTTATAATGTCTATGGGCTGAACCACCCAGATCAACTAAATTATTTGGAAATCCAAACCACACAAATTCTCTTCATTTAGTTTTAAAACGTTTGAAGATAGCCATGATGTGATGTCCTGTATACAGTCCCACAACAACTCTATTTGCTTCTTACTGTTCAGTTTTCAGAATGTGAAAGCGACTCGACAACATGCGTTTTAACTGATGATCATTAGTTCAACAAATCCAAATGTAGTGGATGACAATGGTGCTGATTTAACTGGGATACGAGCGAGCGAGAGTGTAGTGGTGCTGAGAGAGTGAGTGCAATCAGAGCGGCAAATGAAAGCTCACAATCCACTCTCTCCTCACAGAAGAAAGCCGTCTCCATGCGACACACATTCAGTGTCATTCACTCTGCTCCGCGATGTTGCACCAAATGAATAAAAACACAATATTCTGTCTTCTATCGCGTTTGTGATGGTGTTAGATGAGCACAAATGCACCAGGCTTTGATAGAATAACGTGGGAGTGAAACTAGACCAGCAGGAACAGTCGCACTCGGACTCTGACCGCAGCAAACGCTCCCTGAGAGATTAGTAAATCAGTCACTGTGATCTTCACTATAGTTTGGACTCGTTTTGTTTCTATCGTCAGCTGATGTGTGACTGTTGGTCCAGATACTGAAGTTCAGCCACACAGTTTTTAGGTAAAGCATTGATTCCAAAACAAATGTCAACTTTTAAATTCACCATGAAATCAAAATTGAACATTCTTGTTTTTGTACAGAATGTTGCAGTGTTTTATAAATGACTGCACATTTTTAAAAATTCATATGCCCTTGTTATCTTTAATCAAAACGTTAACCACCCTACCCATGGAAACGACGTCTGCTCTCTTCATGACGTATGTCTCGACGGAGGGTGAAGATGAATATCCTCCACAACTGACTGCAAACGGGCATCTTCCTACTAGCCAATCAATTCCAAGGACGAAATCAAGTCCCGTCCTACACATTTTTTCTAATTCCAGAAAACGTATTTACCCGTAAAAGTTCATAATGCCTTACATATTACTATTCTAGGTTAAAAAATGTCTCTTTTAGGAGTAAATAACGTACAAATTTGTCCCTTTAAGGGGACTGCACCTGTGACAAGCTGATCAGTTTGCAAATTGTTTTTCTGACATGCAGTGTAACATCTAAATCAGTGGTTTTATTCAAGTCAAAAAAATTCTTTAACATCACTGAACCAACCTATTTACACATCAATTCATACAAACAAATCTCCCCTTCAGAAGCACTTATTACACAAAACTTGACAGTTTTATTACTATTCCTATCTATATTGAGAAGAATTTTACAAGGGTTTGTTCATTTCATTCGACTGGTGTATGTTTAACTCTTTCCCCGTCATTGACAGAAATTTCCGTCATTTATAATTGCTCAAAAAGTTGCTTTTTTTAATGAAAATTACCCACATTTAAGTGATGCTGAAAAAATAATGCATTAAGCTAGAATAAAACAGTTTTTTTAAAAGCAGAGGCTCTGTTCTTTCTTTTGAAATATTGCATGTTCAGATATTCATACAACAAAATATTCTGGAGGTCATAAAAGTTTTGTGAAAATGATCAAAAATGCTTCCGTGGCAACTTTAAAAAAAACGCTGGCGGGGAAAGAGTTAACATTGTATTCTTAAAAATATGGTGATTTTTTTTTCTGTTCTCAGTATTTTCTGATTTATGAAGTGATAAAAAAAAAAAAAAAAGATATGCAAAATACCCTTTATGAAAACCTTTAACTATAATATGTAACAGGAATTTGAACCTGGCTTTAATGTTCAGATTTCTGTTATGGAAATATATGCAAATATGTGCATATTTAATTGAATTAATATAAAACAACTGTCTTATAATGTACTGTGCTTACTCAACTGTGGCAGTATGGTGATATCTGTTCACCGCCTTAATTCATGTTAACCAGAGGTGTAAATTTCTCACATCTTTCGTGAAAATGATCAGTTTAAACAACCTTCAAACCAAAGTTTGAAAAAAGTGAAGTGTATATAGTGTTTTTTTTTATTTTTTTATTATTAGTATTCTTGTTTGATTCTCGGCTCCAAAAGGATTTGGCCATATGTCATCCTATGGAGAAATAGTTGCAGCTTAGCAAAGTGCCACTATTTGATCACCCAAAAGGATATGACAGATGGACAGAAAATAGGAGGACAGGAAAGCGTGATCACAACACTGCTTACTGGCAGCCATTACACAGGTAAAGAGCTCTGCCAGCCTGAGTGTAAAAACACTGACCTGAACAACTCCTGTATGGCTGGCTCCAGGGGAACTGTGAAAGAAGCACACCGAGACAGAAGGACGTGAGAGGGCAGTTGAAAGGGCAAAAGAAGATTATATTATCACTCAAACAAAAGGCCGGTCTCAGCATATCTGTGTGTTATGTGTAGGTGACGGAGAGCAGAATACCTTTTGAGCGTGTGCAATGGCGCTTCTCATCTGCTACATCCACCTCCATCTGCGGAGACACACAGATACAAGCAACATTTGAATGAATGCTTTCATTCTTTAATGTGAGCCTATGTTTATGACAGTGATGTGAGTGTTTCAATGTTAAACTGATATACTCGTATACATACAGTATACTCATATATTTAGGTGACCTATTACCATAAATAAATTACTGGGTTGTAAGATAAAAAAATCTAATTTATTAAGTTGCAAACATTTTGTTGCATAATAGTGTTAATATTGTGTAATACTTTGTACTGTGTGTGTTTTAAACTGAAATTTCCGCATTAGCAGATTTTTGTTTTAAAAGTGATAAATTATGGGTTAGGGTTAGGGTCAGACTCTT